>CM077576.1:37670117-38111789 GCA_039657325.1 Stephania cephalantha
CATGGTTAGTAGCAAAAAGTTTCAAACAAACTCAAGGTGTTGATTATGATGAGACTTTTTTCCTGTAGCCATGCTTCAATCCATTATAATTCTAATTTTTATAGCCGCATATTATGACTATGAAATATGTCGAATGGATGTCATAACAGCTTTACTAAATGGAAAGTTACTTGAGGATATGTATATGATACAACCTAAAGGGTTTGTTTATCTTGAGAACTCTAGGAAGGTGTGCAAGCTTCAAAGATCTATTTATGGATTAAAGCAAGTTTCTTGGAGTTGGAATCTTCGTTTTAATGAAGCAATTAAGGAATTTGATTTCAATAAAAATGAAGATGAGCCTTATGTATACAAGAAGGTCAGTGGGAGCGTGGTTGTTTTACTGGTATTGTTTGTTGATGATATATTACTCGTTGGAAATGAAATCCCAACCTTACAGAGTGTCAAGTCCTAGTTAGGGAAATGTTTCTTAATGTAGCACTTAGGAGATGTAGCCTAAATCCTTGGGATTAAGATTTATTAGGATAGATCTAAAAGGCTGATCGGTCTAAGTCGGAGTGCTTATATTGACAAGGTATTGAATAGGTTCAGTGTACAAAACTCTAAAAGAAGGTCGTTGCCAATGTCTCATGGTATAAGTCTCAACAAGACTCAATGTCCAAAGACTAATGATGAGCAAGAGTGCACGAATACGATTTCATATCCATCAGTTATTGTATCTATCATGCATGCTATGTTATACACTTGACCTGATGTATCATATGCTTTGAGCGCAACAAGCAAATATTAGTTTGATCCCGGTGAGAGTCACTGGGTAGCAATAAAGAACATTCTTAAGTACTTGAGGATGACTAAAGAAGTGTTCTTGATCTATGGAAGTTTAGAAGACGAGCTTACTGTAAATGGTTACACATATGCAAGTTTTTCAAACTGATATAGATGACTTCAGATCACAGTCTGGATATGCGTTTACTTTGAATAGAGGCGCAGTGAGCTGGAAAAGTTCAAAGCAAGAAACTGTGGCAGATTCTACTGTAGAAGCTGAGTATATTGCAGTGTTCGATGTAGCTAAGGAGGCAGTTTGAATTAAAAGGCTCATCTTTGAACTTGGTGTGGTTCCGAGTATAGCTAACCCTGTTTGCTTGTATTGTGATAATAATGGGGCAATAGCACAGGCCAAAGAACCAAGATCACACCACCGATCCAAACATATACTTAGACGTTTTCATCTCATTTAAGAAATCATTTAGAGAGGAGACGTGAAAATTGGCAGAGTTCCTACAGAAAACAATGTTGTAGATCCTTTGACAAGGCTATTTCGCAATCGAAACATGATGGTCATGTTAGGTCATTAGGTATTAGATACATGAATGACTGGCCCTAGTGCAAGTGGGAGAAGTTGAGGCATGTGCCTTAGGTCAATCTACAAACATTGTTTATCTTATAATTTTAGTTAATAAAATAGAGGTTTTTCATTTGTTGTTTTATTATAAGTAATTGCATGTTTACCTTATGATAAGATCTATGGGTATTTGTTGAAATATCCTAAATGTCCATAGTCACTCATTATACTGGGAACTATAAAAAATTAAGACTAGTGTGAAGCTTGATTGATGGTCATATGATGATTATGCGTATATGGATATGAATTGAGATCATAAGTACTTGTTATGGAACAAAGTAGTGGACTGACCCACTATAAGAACGCCACATGGATAAAGTCAAAGGTGTCATTCATGATAGGTATATCATTTAGTCTATTGACTTGAGATTACCTTAGACTTCAATATTAGGAGTATGGTAATTTGACACAATTAAGCATTATCTTTAACCGGATGATTATAAAAATTGTGATTGGTTACAATGTGAATAATATGTGAAGGATCAAGATATAATTTCACTCTCATATAGAGAGAGATATCAGAGGACCTCTCGATATGATAAACTGATAATAGCCAAGACCATGTGATTCATATGATCAATGTCAATTGGATGTTTTCAGTCTACCAAAAGATCGAGACTAGTACAATTTAACATTGAGGGTGACTTTCCAAGCCTTATGTTTAATCAAATGATATCACACGACAAAATGATATGATATATGTTATTCATTAGGTTGTATCGATTTTGATATTCATGGTACTTGGGTAGTCAGAATGCGTTGCTAGTGACCGCATATGACTTGTGTACCAAAATGGTTTTCGTTCACTACCAATGTCGCATGAATCTATTGGGTCGCACATAAAGAATGACTTTGCAAAATTTCAATTGGTCTAGAGTGATAAGTTTTATGTGATAAAATTCATGACAAAAAAGCCTTTAAGATTTGTTATATGATAACTTATTAATAAGGGCGTATGCGTAATTTGCTTCAATTGCCTAAATACAATAGTTGTATTACAACAACAACAACAACATAGCCTCAGTCCCGAATTAACTGGGGTCGGCTACATTGATCAAACTTTTCCATTGTGCTCGATTAAGTGCAATTGATGGTGAGCTTTTCAAACCATTCAAATCCCTCCTAATTAATGCATCCCATGTTAATTTTAGTCTGCCCCTACCTCGTCGAATTTCTACAGTTTCTATTGAGTCAAGTTTTCTTGTTAGGGCATTTGTAGGCCGTCTTTGCAGGTGACCAAACCACCGCGATCGCCCTTCCCTAATCTTTGTATCAATTGGTGCTACTCCTACTTGTCTTTGGATTTCTATATTTCTTATTCTATCTTTACGAGTTTTACCACACATCCACCTAAACATCCTCATTTCTGCTACGTTCATTTTATGTAATTGTTGTTGCTTTACCGCCCAACATTCACTTCCATAGAGCATAGCTGGCCTAAATGCGGTCCTATAAAATTTTCCTTTTAACTTAGTAGGAACATTTCGATCACAAATCACCCCTGTTGCACTCTGCCATTTCTTCCATCCAACTTGAATTCTATGTGTGACATCATTCTCAATGTTACCATCATTTTGTATGATTGATCATCGGTATCTAAAGTGGGTTACCTTAGGAATTTCTACTTCCCCTAATTTTACCACTCCGCCATCTCTATGTCTAGTGTTTCTAAACTCACAGTGCATGTATTCGGTTTTCGTCCTACTCAACTTAAAGCCTTTAGATTCTAATGTATTCCTCCAGAGTTCTAATTTCCTATTCATTCCATCTTTTATTTCATCCACTAAGACAATATCATCTGCAAATAGCATACACCATGGTATATCCTCTTGAATATGTCTAGTTAGTTCATCCATAACTAAAATAAATAGATATGGGCTTAAAGCCGATCCTTAATGTAGTTCTATCGTAATGAGAAATTCTTTTATAGCTCCTCCAAATGTCTTTATACTCGTTACTACTCCATCATACATATCCTTAATAGTGTCTATGTATCTAGCATGCACTCTTTTTCTTTCTAGAACCCACCAAAGAACATCTCCAGGGAACCTATCATATGTTTTTTTCTAAATCTACAAATATCATATGAAGATCTTTTTCTTTTGTCTATATTTTTCTAACAATCTTCTTACATATTACGAATAGATTTTTTAAGTGAGCTTATCTACACATATAAATAGAGTTTGGAACCCTAAAACGTCATAAGATTTTCTGAGTCCTCTAGATTTTGGGAGAGAAAAAAAAAAAGTTTTCTATCTCTTTTGGGGCTAGCACTCCAAATTGTGGTCACCATTCGTATGTGAATTTTTTATAGAGGACGCGCTTTTGAACGTCTTGGAAATCGAACAATCAGAGAAAGACATCATGGATTAAGGTATGGTTTACTTTTGTAAATCTAGTTTAGTGCAACTTATTTTGGATCATGTTGTGGTTTTTCAAAAATTGTTTTAAGTTTTTCGATGAGTATGAACCCCAAAACCCAACAGTACTCATAGTCTATATTATGGTGATCATTTTTTGATGACTAATCTATACCAGGTTTCTGCACTAGGGTTTCTATAATATTTTTGATGGGATTCATCAATTTATATTTCTTATATATTTGTGGTGATCACTTTTGACTAATCTATACTAGGTTTTCTACACTAGTATTTCGATACTATTTTTGTTGTGAATTATCAATTTATATATATTTCTTATCATTATGGATTTCATGATATAATTATGGACATTGATCCATTATTTTTTCATGTAAAAAAAAGGAAAAAAAGTTGAGTTAGTTTCAACTAATTCTAGTTAGTTCCCACTACGAACATGTTTTCGAGGTTTATCTCTTTCTCTATATCTATTAAAGCGTGTGTAGAGAAAAAAAATATACATAGAGAAACGAGAGAAAAAAAAAAAAGAAATATCAGGAAGTAGAGGGAATTTTAAGGGAGGGAGTTTGATACAGAGGCTTTCAGCCAAATTCAATACTTCTTTGTAAACTTTCTTCATAGTGGATTTTTTTGCTCTACAGAGCCGTGGATGTTTCCCAATTAGGGTTTTACCAAGTAAAAAAAATTCTTGTTTTTGTTTATTTTGATTCCACAAAATTCTATTTCTTTTAGTTTTTGTTCGTGGGATATTGGGATAAGTTTTTGGTATTAAAGACTAGTTTTCATGATTTTTTTCTTCACATATCTATTTTGGCGAGGATTTCATTAAAGGAATAGACACCGATTTAAGGGGGAAGACTTAGTTCTAATAAATCCTAAAATCAGCAGAAAAAAAAAATTAACAATGTCCACTTCGCAAGATCCTCAAGGGGTGTCTATTGAGAAGCTTACAGAAGACATGAATGAAATGAAGAAAAATATGGAAAATGTGATGAAAATCATGCAGAGTCTCTCAATGTCAACAATAAAGGCTCCATAATTTTCTTAAGCACCAAAGGTTTCATTATCAAATCTTCAGAATTAGAGTACTGAAATGGTGGATCAGACTTCGTTCAAAATAGAAGCTAAAATTGAGATTCATGTCTACAACAGAGAATTAGATGCATAACAACTCGATGCTTGGTTGAAATCTCTGGAGGTATATTTCAGTACTAAGATGTATTCAGATCTGCAAAAAGTCAATTCGCAAGATTGAGATTGGGAGGACATGCTCTTACTTAGGTTGAAGCACATATCACAAGGGTGGCTCTCAACAATGAACTTCCAATCACTATTTAAGCTTAGTTTGCAACTGCAGTCAAAACTTTGTTCTACCATATTGGCAACAAGGCACGGCTACGTGAACGTTGGCAATTTCTCAGACAAGGAAAAGGGCAGAGTGTGCAAGATTACACAACTGAATTTAGGAAGCAAGCAGTGGCTTTGAATATTAATCTACGAGATCCTCAAATCGTAGACAAATGTAAAGGGGTTTTTTTTTCAAGTCTTCGCATAGAGTTGGTATTGTTTCCGGTCATGAATAGTTATGAGGCTTCAAAAAGGCAATATTTCTTGAGATGAAGAACCACCTTCAATTTAATAGAAAACCAGGATATTCTCAAAATACCAAAAAATAGAAAAATAGTCGTGATAATAAATTTACAAAGGAACTCAAGAAGAATTATGTGGTGGCTAACAAGGGGAAACAATATTGTGATAACTGCAAGGCAGACCGACATGCCAAATAAAAATGTTGGAAACTACACCCAGAGTTGAAACCAAATTGGTTGAAAGATCTCAAGAAAACAACGACAATTGCTCGCGTTGAAGATGAAGTGATTGAAGCTTCCTCAGAACCTAATGAGAAACTAGTATTTACCATATGCAAAGGAGAGTCGACCACCTCTAAAGAAGTAGCTTGTTCTCAAATTCCTCTTATTGTACTAGAATCCACCAAGGAAGAACTATTTTGAGCATATGCTCAAATTTGCAGAAGTTCGGTAATCATTTTATTTGATAGCAGATCACAACGGAACTTGATTGCAAAATAATTGGTGAAATAGTTGAAATTGAAGACTTCATAACATCCTCAGCCTTACCCATTGGGATGGTTGAAGAAAGATTGGGAGTTGTAGGGAGAAGCCAATGCACTTTCAAATATGCAATTAATGTGAAATTATATGGTTAGGTGATTTGTGATGTTGTTATATTGGATGTATGTCAAATTAATTTTGACAGTCCTTATTTGTGGAACAGAGATGCCACTTTTTACATATAGGGGAGTGTTTGGCAATTAGTGAAAGATGGCAAGGGGTTCAAAGTTCTAGCATCAAAGGAGAAAAAAAAGTTGCACCTTATTAATGCTCAATAGACCAAACATTTGGTCAACTCCAGCTAGAAACTAATTTTGTTGATGGTTCGACCAGTCCAGGACGAATCTATCTATTCTACAAAAATTGATTTTGACGGTTGCTCAGATAATCAGAAGAAAGAGCTTCATTAATTATTGAGTAACTTTAAAGAGGTCATCCAAGAACCTATAGGTTTATCGGCTAGGAGACTAGTTGAGCATGAAATACAGTTGATGCCTGAATCACCAGTATCGAATATTGTGTTGTACAAATAGTATGTTGTTGAATCTTATGAAGTGAAAAGGCAAGTAGAAGAGCTTATTGACAACGTTTTAATTAGACCTAGTTGTTCTCCAACTGGTTCGCCTACTATGCTAGTGCCAAAGAAAGATGGTGAATGGAGAATATGTATTGACTACCGAGCTCTTAACAAGGTCACTATCAGCAACTAATATCCATTTCCCTATATTGATGATTTATTTAATCAGTTAAAGCATGCTCAATATTTTAGCAAACTTGATTTAAAATCTGGTTATCATAAAGTATGTATGAAAAATGAGGATATTTGAATAACTGCTTTTAAAACAAAGCATGGCCTTTATGAATGGTTAGTTATGCCTTTTGGACTAGCAAATGCTCCTGCTACTTTTATGCGATTGATAAACAAGGTGTGAAAGCCCCGAAACCCGATACAAACCAGGCACAACCACTTTGTTCGGACACGTCATCAGAACCGCCACATCACTGCAAGCATCTCGATGACGACCCGAACACCTATTTCATAACTTACACATTTTCCAATGCTTAGTCAATTATTCAACATTTTTAGAGAAAATGTTTTAAGTCTCGTTAGTAATTGACTTGGCATTTATGATTGAGTTGAGTGGCTTAATTAAATTAAGCAATTATATATGCGGAAGCCTAAAATAGAAACAGCAATGTAAAACAAATATAGGGGTGGAAACCTGACAAAATATACATAGATATCATGCATCAAATGTGATAAATACAAAAGTGATACATATATGAGGCGTGTCTCTCAAGTCTCCCAAAACCCACAAAAATAAATATAATATATACCAAACACCTATGAGAGAAAGCAGTCGAAGACAGTCCTAAAGGTAGTCGCTTAGCAACTCATGACCGTGGCTTACCGTAGGATCTTCAACTTGTTACTAAACAATAACAAATTCCGGTGAGTAAAATCCAAAGGAGCCCATGATGTATTCATAAGAAATCAACAATAATAACTTAAGTCCATACGTGAAATAAATAATAAAAGAAAACATAAACTGTATTGAAACAAGTTAAGACTGGAAATGAAAATAAATATGAATGCCAGAATAACAAAAAGGAATGGCCACTAAGTCCATCTCTATTACAAGGTCGAGGGTCAGCGACTATTTTCGATCGGTGGCCGCCGACCGATCCTACTTGCGGTCCCCACACTACTCACTAGGTAGATCCTTCGACGTTTACGACTCGTCACGAGAGCTTTCGCACCTCGCTTTGAAGTCCTCAGGTCATTTTCGTCTCGTAATGAGTAGGGCAGTTCTGCTTGGTGGGGTAGGCTTTCACCGTTTTTGACTTGCCACCGAAAAGAACTCAACATGCTTAGCCCACAATATTCATTTACGGAATAGAGTATGCAGTACATGAATTTAAATCAAGGATAAAACATGGGTTCATGCATTGTTTCGTACTGGTTTTACTTACACACAACTACGCTAATAGTCAGTCAAACTCATCCTCAAAGTCCTCGAAAAGTGCGCTCATCATCGCTCGCGTCAAGACTCGTTCACCAAAGTTCCTCGACTTGTTCCCTTGACCCTATTTTCAATTTCAAATTATCTCATGAAATTTTAGCGTAATTCGGTGTGTGAAAAACCTAAAAAAAAAAACGCGTAAAAATCCTAATAATTTTCTTGAATTTGGTATTTATTTCCATGTTTTCGAACTTGTTAATTCAATTTTTAATTATATATGTACATATATACACATTATACATATAAATATATATAATGTAATATTATATATATCATATACGTTATATTTTTATATAATATATATATTGATTAATATTCGACCCAAATATGGGTGCGCGTCATGGTCCGATACGGGCGTGTGTCAAGACTCAACCCCGATGCGTGGCACGTCCTGAGTCACGCGCGCGACGTGCCTTGAAGTGCACGCGCAGCGCGACCCCGAAATGCGAGTGCGCGACGCGCGCGTAGGGGCAGCTTCGTTGGCTTCGTTGCTGCCCAAATGACAGCAACGAAGCTGCCAATTGCCAAATCAAAGCATTTTTTTAAATTAATTTTTTTTGTTAATCAAATTTCATTCCATAACTTTTTAATAATTAAATAATCAAAAATCCTCTTTGAAATCCCATGAAATCTAAAATGAAGAAGTTGGGAATAATAACTCACCTAGAGCTTCTCTTAAAGCTAGAATCCTCCACCAATCTTACTCCAAATTGGTGGATTTGTCTTCTCCATGTGACGATCTATCAATATCTATAAAAAAAAAAATTCTCAAGAAATCTCTCCAAATCTTCATAATCTCCTCACTTTTCTCTCCAATTTTTCACTCACTTGCAACACTCAACTAAGAACATAAAACATCTCTCAATCTCTTTTACGCTTGTATCTTAACTTCTCCTCGAGATTTGTAGTGACTCATCTCATAATTTATCGATTATATTTCTCTCCATACACACACTCACCTAATACACACATGTATGTTACAAGTGTATGAGGCTTAATTAAAAAAAATCTACATTTTAGTGCCCATTAATTAAATTAAATCAAATCATATATCTTAGGGTATTTTAATTTTATCTGATTAAGTTTAATTTAATTAGTCACACTTACATAGCTTAGGATAAGATTATTTTCAACTTAATTAATCAAACTAAGCTACCCAAGTCTTTATTAATTTCTACTATCCGAAGCCCTGTGTTATTGTGCGCCCCGAGATAACACTCTCACTCACTGAAACTCACATAACTCCCTCGACATAAGCCTTGAACTATTGTGCAATACATATATTTAAATAATTACATGGAATATACGTGCATCACACCATAACTAACAAGTTACCTCAGTTTTCGAGTGTTGACTGAATTAAATAAGCCCGAATTACGTGTTGTTAATCCCTAACAAGTTACATGGAATATACGTGCATAACAAGTCATGTCACGGCCTAAATAATTAATACACATTTAATTCTTTAAGCAGGACCAAATGACCCGTGACGTGGGACCCGCAGCGAGATACGTATCACTACCGAGGCACGGTGGCCAAGGTAAATGTTATATTTGTGTGTTGTATGCCTAGTGTACTATATATGTGTAGACTACTAAGTCAATTCTACGGGTATGTAGATACCGAGACGAGCAGGGATGCGCCTCGAGTCGCGTGTCGACGTGAGACCGAGGTAGCAGCATATTATGGTAAGATTCAATTATTTACATTAAATGTGCAATTAATTGGTAATGTGTGGTTGCAATGTGGCCACATGCAAATGTAATAAATAAAAAGGGCCTATAGTTAGAAAATAAAACATGAGGCTTTGGATGCGCATCTAGACACACAAACACCCATCTCTATGCAAGTGTGTTAAGGTTTAGAGTCACTTGTATGTGACTTAAGGGACAAGTGGTAGGAGAAGAACCACATGATATGCCTCGAGATACGTGTGTGTTTTGAGATGAATGGCTCACATTCAAGCCAACCCAAATCATATAAATTGGTCAAATTTAATCTTAAAGTCCAAACTTATCTCATTATATCTCAAACCAAAATGAAATAGAGAGAAGAAGAAAACTAAACAGAGAAGAAGAAGAAGAAACCGAGGAGAGGAAGAAGGAGAAATGAGATAAGAGAGAGAGAGAGAGAGAGAGAGAGAGAGAGAGAGAGAGAGACGAGAGCTCGAAGAAGGTGAACGCAAGGTGAGTTTGTTGTTGTTGAAATCGTTTGTTGTTGTTTGTGTTGGTCGGTCATGGTGAGCCACCATGGCTCGGCTTCTTTGAGGAAGGAGATGATCGTGAGGTCATGGGTGGTCTGGGGTTGGGGCCGAACTGTCACGACCCAAATCTCTAACCCCCGTTTTAATTCCTTAATCAGGATCACCGACCCTTGACGTGGGACCTACACCGTGATACGTGCACCGACCGAGGCAAGTGGCCAAGGTATATTGTATTTTTGTATTGACGTATGCCTAGTGTTATGTATTTTGTAGACTTACTAAGTCGGTTTGTACAGTCGTAAGCGTCGAGACGAGAGCGGGGACATGCCTCGAGTAGCGTGCGAGCCGGGGAACCGGGTAGTTAGCATTTTGGTAAGTCTTATTTAATACTAATATGAAATAAGGAATTGCTTATAAGCCTATGGTTGTGTTTGTTAATGTAAATCAAATTAAAGGCCTATAGTTGAGTAAATTAAATGGAAAGCATAAGATTGGTCTAGAGATACACATTGGCACATCTAGGAACTAGGTGAGTAATGAAATGGTGTCACTTGAGGTTGAGTTAGTGGGAGTTAGTGGGATATATGGCAAGAGGTGGACCATTAGATATTCCTCGTGATACATAAATCCATGGAGATCAAGGGCTAGGAAAGAACATCACCTTAATATATAATATTAGTGATCAAACAACATGCAAACCAAATCACTCATTCATTTTTGCTGGAGAAGAAGAAGGAATTGCTGGAGAGGGGTGAATCATCAAGCTGTTAAAGGAATCCATGTGAGTTGGTGAGAAATTCTTAAGCTAGGGTGCTACATCAACTAGGTACTCATCTTTTTAGTTGAAATTACAACAAGTTCTGGTTTTAGGCTGATTTCAGATGGTAGATGATTGAGTATTTGCAATTGATTCATATATTTAGATTCCTCATTTCAAGCTAATAATCTTGCTATATTGAAGTTCTTAATTTGGTTTTGAAATCATAAAGATATGAATTTTTGAAGTTGCAACACCAAAACTAGAATTCTGCATGTTGTATTAGGAATCAACCTGAGTAATTTGGTCATAATCTGCGCATTTTAGATCCAAATTGATCCAAACCAGTGGCATTTGAAAGCTTATTTAAAGAGGAATGACTTTGATTAACTGAAGGTATTTTGATTCAAATGTTCTTATGTCCAAACATGCTCTACAAGTAGGTGCTGGAACTAAAAAGGAAAGTTTTGAAACTAAACTTGTTAAGGGCATCACTCCCTAACTACTTATCCAAATGAGCTAATATTTTCGTATGTTGTATTTGGATATATTTTCTGCCTTGTGACCAAAAATCACATTTTTAGGAACTATAGATTGGGAGAAATAGATTTTCTAAATCTGCAGGTCGGATTAAATTCCAATTTGACCTATGTTTAGTAAAATCATGATATCTCTTTCATTTTAAATCAAAATTTTGCAAACTAAACCTTTACGTAAAGCTAAGAGAGAGACCAAAAATAATTGTACTGATGGAGGATTTCGATATTTAGAACTTTTCATGCTTAAAAGTGCGTTAAAATGTAGGACTGAAATTGAAACTTAATTTAGTCTTTAGGGGCTGATTTAGGAAGATTTATTTAAAGTCTATTGAACCAATTTGAATACATAATAAACACACTAAATTGAGCTTAAACCCACTATATTTGAACTAATGAAACACCAAACTCAGGAACTTAGGAAAATGGTACGGGAGAGCGAATACAAGAGTTGGAGTATCGGGAGGCCAGTAAAGTTAGGACTTTACTTTGTTGTTGTGAGTATACCCAATGACAACTTTACTTGACATTTAATTTCTATTAATTGTTGTCCTTGCATAGTCCTTTTGACTATTTTTCCTTTGTATTCTCATATCATGTGTTCTTTGTGTCTATGCTCACTTGATGAGTCTAGTTTGCATGATATCCATTCATTTGATTTGATTCATTGATTCTATCCCATGCTATGTCTATTCTTGTTGTTTTAAATGTGAATTGAATGATAAATAGCATGCTATTAGGCTAGTGAATATCTTATAAATGTTTAAGATGACTTGTATTCCTTATTTGTTTAGGTGTGTAGATGTGCTTGTGCCTTGACAATCCATACTTGGTATTTCTTGAAATTTAAAAAGTAGTTTTTGAATTTAGGTCTCGTACTCGATCGAGGTGTGCACGACTCACGGGGTTAGAGTCCTTGGGGATGTCGGCACATGTTACTTGACATTTTATGACACTCGAGGTTAGAGTCCCTGAGGTGGTCTACACACCGGGGTTAGAGTCCCTGGTAACACTTGAGTTAGAGTCCCTTGTACTATATGATTATTGAGTCGGAGTGACATGTTTCATCGCCGAAATGGACCTAAATCACCACTACTTAGCCTAGTGTCAGTATCACTTGTTTAACTCTGGTATTTACTCGCATATGATTTATTTTCCAGTTTTCCCATTTATATGCTTTTAAATACCATTTGAATATTTGGAAATGCATTAAACTTGTCATCGGGGATTACTGTTTTATTCTTGTACTCACCGTCCTTTTTATGACGGTGGGTGCAGAGTCGTCTACCAGCAGGCCGGGCAAGGAGAAGATCGGCGATTATCCCTGAGCCCGCGGCGCGTCACTGCATCGATTGTAGGTCTTCTTTTTGGCATTTTGATTGTATATGTTATATATGTATTTGAGATACTATTTGGGGTTGTATATTGGGTTGAGCGTTAGTTTCCCCGACTTGACTTATATTATTTTACTGTTTCACTGCATTTTGAGGACTTTATATACGTGATGTCATTTCCTGGTTTTCCACACTTAGAATTTTATAAATGGCTTTCGCATAAGTTACTAATTGCTTCTACATAATCAATAAGACTTCCGCTAATTAATTATTTAATAAAAAGTTTTAATTAACTCTTAATTTTATAAACTAGTAGAACTAGTGTATTACTTATCCTAAACACGAGAAAAGAGACGTCTAGGTTATAAAGGCTGACTAATACGTAGTTAAGTCCTGCATGGATATGATTATGGCTTAATTACGGGGTTAGGACGGGCGGTGCCCTAGATTAGGAGAGGGGCCGTCACACGAACCTTACCCCAGCGACGCAATAGAAATTTTTTTTTGAAACAGAGCAGATGCTCTATTTCGGGAGGAAGAATATGACCATGAACCGAGCCAGTTCGGCTCAGGTGAGCCGAACACGGTTTGGCCCGGTTCAGGCCGAAAGAAGAAAAAAAAAGGAGAAGATGGGTTGGGTGAACCAGGCCGTTTTGAAACCGGTTCGGCCCGGTTCAACCCAAACCTATGTATATAAAAAAAGAGAAATATAGGAAAATTGGGAAAAAAAATGCCCGAAAAACTAGGAAGAATTCCGAAAAATTATGTTTCAACAAAAAAAATAGAAATTGATAAATTTCTATGAAAAATAAAATATTTGAAATTTCGGACGAAACTTTTTCAGGGTTTTACCTCGAAAAGCGCGAAATTGGCAAATTGGCTTTGAATTCGATTTCGACCAATTTAGGAATTTTAAATAATTAATATTGAATCCAAATTGATAAATTGTCAAATGTTAAGACCCTAAAGGAGCTATTACGGGTTGTTGGGTGCGTATAGTGACGCAACGAGAAGCCGGATAGCTTATGAATTGTTGTGTATGGAAGTAAACTGAGTGAGACATTTATTTACATTTCATTCCTTTTATTTATTCATTCTCAGTTATTCGACCTGAATGTACCTTTGAAATCCATATGATACGCCTTGTTTATTTCTCATTTTATGACGTTGCTCATAACATACTCTGTTGTTTATATACTATCATTGATTCCAATCTCTATACTTTGTCATGTTGATTGTTGTGTTTGGAAGTCAGTGATATAGCATGCTATTAGGTTAGTTTGTTGATTTTGACTCTAATCCTTTTCACCGCACTCTCTCTCTCTGCCGCTCTCTGCTCTCTCTCTCTCGCACCTCTCTACTCTCACTCTCACCAATAGCCATGTTGTTCGTCTGAATCGATTTCGCGTACCAAACCCTAGATTTAGTCCCCTCCGATTCCGTCTTGGTTTCTAGGGTTCGTTCTAGGGTTTTTTTGATGAGGCGTGGAGTCTAAAATCGAGTTCGTGATCGATAGGGTTTTGAAGGGTCTGCGGAGATTCGGAGAAATGACGGACCAGGAACTGGAGCTCGAGCTCAACGAAGCCGGACGCGCCTCGGCGACCCCCAGCTCGGTCGACGACTTGCTGGGGATTCTCGATGTGAGTTCTGTTTTTGGTTTCTAGGGTTTCGATTTCAGATTTTTTTTTATTGTTTGGTTTCTCGAAGATTGCATGTGAGTTTCTTGGGGTTTTGTGGTGTCTAGGGTTTGTTTTTGTGTTTTCGGTAATGGGGTTTTGGTAGAGTTTTGTTTGGTCTTGAAAGCTTCGATCTTTCGTGTTTGGTTTTGTGTTTTTCAGTTTTTGTCTCAATTTGTTCAATTTTCTTCCCTCCCATTTTTGCTGTTAAACAATTTTCTTGTAGGTACTTACTGAATGTTTGTAGAAGACATTGCATTTAGGTATGTTTTGAGTGGACGCATAATGTTAGTTCTGTATGTTCTTTTTCGACAATTTTATTTCTACCATTGCTTATGCTGCCTTGCTAGTTAGCAACTGTGCTCTCAACATGGCTTGTGAAATTTTGCAATTGGAACTTGGAAATATGAACTTGCGCTTATTCGGATCGCCCGGTAAGTTTTATGGACAAGCGCAGGCGCATGTAAGTATGACATACATATTTATATATTAGAGGTAGAGAGATTTTGGAGAATTTTTAAGGAGATGATCAAGCTAGGGGTGGTGTACAAGTTGGTAAGTAGATCTACACAATTAGTTTGCAAAGTTTTGTTTAAAATTAGAGGTTCAGTTTTTGTTTTTCTTTGACTTATAGGGTAAATGAAGTTATTTTCAAAATTGCTTTACATATTTGAGGAGGGACATGCTTCATATAAAAATTCGCAAGATTACAACACGGTTTACAACAATACAATAGCAAACTTCAGCGAGATAGCGATTCATACAAGCAAGCCTTGAACATCTTGAACAAGAAAAGTCTGTAATGATAGAGAGCCTCGCAATGTTGCAGGGAAAATATGGCATGTTGCAGGATGAATTATCTTCATTCCAAGTAAGTATGGTAATACTTGGAAGCGTTACTTCTTTCCATGCAGTAGAACTTGTCGAATTCTCCTTCCTCTCCATTTTCTTGTTTGAATCATCATGCTTGAATCAGATGTAACCTTTTGTAACTTAGTTGAATTTATAACTTTCTGCTTAATTATTTGTTTTTAGGTGGTCGTTTATGAAGGGAAAATCAGAGAAAAACCTTCCAGCAAAGAGGAAGCACGCCAATTCATCAAAGGTTTGTGTCATGTGTGTTGATTAATATGAAGGGAAAATCAGAGAAAAACCTTTTGTAACCTTTTAGATAATACATTGTTGTTTATTTCTTCTCAAAGTAAAGATTTTGCGCTTGATACCGAGGGGATTAAGTATTCAGATTCTTCTAGTATTCCCAAAGATGGCTTCTCCAGACTTCTTGATCTTATTCAAGTTTCTCATAATGTCGATGAGAACTCAACCTATTATGACCATTCCCAACTGCTCAAGAGATTGCATGTTGTGATTTTTTCGCCTGATGACAAGGTAATCTTTCTTTGAGCATTTTATTTGTTCATTAGATTCTGAAAAGTCTCTTAATTGATTTTAATTTCCATGCCTAACTAACCTGCCAAGTTCACAATCGAACGAAAATATCAATCAAGTATTCCACTGATGTTTTGGTCCCCTATCACCCTGGTAATATTCAAACTCCTACTATTATTTACCAATGTGAGTCTATGATAATGTCCAGTCTAGATGTATTCAAATAAGAATTAGTTGAACTGGCATTCCATTCTTTAAATCTTACTCGCTACTTAAACTTATATTCAATGTATTAACTGTATGTATGTCTTATGCACTTACTTAATTGGTTTAAGTTTCCAACATGGTAGTAGTTTCATTTTCACTATATGAAAATATTCCTTAATTCCTCATGTTTACCAATCAAATCCATTTCTTGTCTTGCAATTGTTCTAACTAATTCCATCTTATAGGAATGTGTAATTAGAGCAAGTTTCCCTAGCTGATTTTACATCAATAGTATATTCCTTGCAGGTAAACCCAATAGAACATGCCAAGGAAAGATTTCTATTTAAAGGGGCACTTTAAGTCTAATTCTTTATGATTTCCACTTCAATCAGTCCATTAAAGTCCTTGATAACTCATATCCAACACTACTAAATATCTCGATGTCAAAGAAGTTTCCTCGCTCTTTTGTACGGTTGTTTAGGTATGATTCAATATATGTTAAAATCTATTATGCATGCATATATGATGTTAATATACGAGTCACATACTTGTCTTTTTTTTTTGAAATCTAATAATCTATTTAGATCTTTAATTTTAGGCTGTGTTTTTTGTTTGTTTTCCAAGGGTTTTCACTTGTTTTGTTCTACTTTTCATGTGCTAATTTCCTGGTATGTATACAGCTGCTGTGAGAAAGGAGATATCTGATGAAACTGATCGAGAGACAGGGCGTAGCAAACAAATCTCTAGTGTTCCCATTCATCTTAGTATTTATTCTCCAAATGGTGAGATGACATTTGCATTTATTTTTTTTAATCCTCCTCCTTATTCTTCACTTTATTTTTCTGTTACACATGTTATTACAAATGTAGAAGTCTTTGACCTTTAGAACAACGACAACATAGCCTCAGACCCAATTAATAATTGGGGTCGATTGAATGGATCGAACTCTTCCATTGTGCTCGATTTAGCGCAATTGATGGTGAGCTTTTCAAACCATTTAAATCTCCCTAATTAATGCGTCTCAAGACTTATATATGTTTGATCCATTGTCATCATGAAATGCATCAAACATATATGTCTTTGACCCTTAAAATAAGTAGGAGAAATGTGAAGCTTTCATTTTAAAGGTAGAAAGCTGTTCACTCTACATAAACTGTTTGTTTGACTTAAGTAGAAACGTGAACTTTTGATAGCTTGACTTTTGATATGTGCACTGTGCATATTTATCTCTTTTGATGGCCATCTTGACTGCCTTGTTTTATGGCTGTAGTTATTTCTCATTTCTAACTGAAATGGTCATTAAGGTGCATTCCTTGCTTGTTCTTTGCCTTGCCTTTATCATCTTTGTTCAATTGCATGTTCCTTAGTTTTGTTAAATGTATATTCGAAGGTATTGTTGAATAATTGACTTGCTAATGGCCATGTATGGCTTTAGACAGAGAATATAGAGATAAAGAGCCAGATGAGATGTGTATTGGTAGTAGTAGAAGTTGTTGATGGTGTCATGGTGGTGTTTCCATGTTGTGAGTTGTGATCTACCTTCCAATTAAAGAAAATTCTGTCTTCTGTTAAAATGGTACTTAATTTCAGTGTAGAATTGGTTTTCTTGATTTCTGGATGGAGACTTCCATGAGTATGATAAGATTCCAAAAACCATGAGTCCATTTTCCATGAGGCTAAACAAATTGTGCCTGAGGACTAAATAAATGACATTCTAAAATGATCAATTCATCATAAATCACTATGGGTTTGTTTCAATAGATGGATCTATTCATCATAGATGGAAGAGTAGTTTTATTGCTTCCACATGTGTGTATGGCTTTAAATTCACTAAACTATGATAGAATCTTGGTTTATTTGTCTTTGCAAAACTTGGGTAATATCTGTTAATCTGTTTATTGTGATCACTGATTTTTTTTTAATGAGTTGTGTAGTTGGACTTTGATAGTGCTTCCCCACCAGATCATGCATGGAGGAGATTAAACAGCCATGCTAAATAGTTTCTAGTGTCTTTTAGCATATAGTAATGCTTATGATTTGATTTAATAGATGATATTATTCTCTTGCATTCTTGTTTTTGTTTTTCTTCTTTAATTCACTTCGAATACGAAGTCCGTTAGTATCATTTTTTTACACCTATAGTTTCTAAAAAGCACTCTGCTGAATTAAGTGCCAAAGCGAATCAGATACTTTTTTTCCTTTGAAATTTTTAGTTGTAACATCTTTCTCTTACATTTTTCATTTTATTGTATTTTCATTTTCCTAAGTTTGAAAACTTGAATCAGTTAGAAACGTGTTTTATAGTGCTGCTGTCCATTTTTATGTTGAACTAAGTTTGAAAACTTGATCAGTTCGAAAAAGAACTCTGCTGAACTAAGCACTCTGTTGTTTCATGTTGTAATGCAGGTTCATTTTTTTATGGTGCTGCTAGTTTCTAAAAAGCACTCTGCTGTCCATTTTTATGAGCTCCTACTCATCTTCTTCTCTTGATTGTCTTACTACATTAAGTTGTGTAGTTGGACTTTGATATTTATGCTTAATTCTTTTTGGTAAATGCAGTACTCTAATTCTGATACTGTGGTGTATGTTGGTTGTGGAGAAAGAGGAAATGAAATGGCAGAGGTATGTGATGTCTATGTTGCTTATCATAAACTGTTATGCATTGAAGGTTGAAGCTGTAATCCCTTAATTTTTCAGGTTCTTATGGATTTTCCTCAATTGACAAGGACATTGCCTGATGGTCGTGAGGAATCTGTTATGAAGCGAACTACACTTGTAGCTAATACTTCTAACATGCCTGTGGCTGCTAGGGAGGCGTCCATATACACTGGTACCGAAAGTTCTAGTATATCATATGAGAAGCAGTTGTTAAGCTCCACTGAAACCCCAAAGTTCTAGTATATGCTTACTTTGTTGGTTCATTTCCATTGCCTTATTTTTGATACTTGAATACTCTTCTTAGTATCGAAACGTTTTCTTTTACTCCAGTCTGTTTGTAAGTGCCATATTTTTCACAGCTATAATATAATGCTTCGTGTTGCTCCTATCGAAACTAATGAGTGTGTGATTGTTGTAGGCATTACAATTGCGGAATACTTCGAGATATGGGTTACAATGTCGGTATGATGGCTGATTCTACTTCTCGTTGGGTCAAGCATTGCGTGAAATCTCGGGACGTCGGTAAGTTTCTCTCTTTGAATTTTGTGTACTTCAAATCTTTCACTAGCCTCCTTCCTGATTATGAGAAAATGGTGTGGGATCTTCAAACATTTTTTTTTTTTTATAAAGATGGATGCGATCTGTTTTTCTCATGTCATTTTTAAGTATGTTTGTGTTCCTTTGCTAATTTTCTTGATAATATAATGTTTCTGCTTTGCTACACGTTTTGTTAGGGCAAAAAATGACTATGTTTAGAATTTCGTATTGCAATCTTGATTCGTACGTTAATTGTAATTTGTTATGAACATGCGATGAGTTGTTAATATTTCACTGGTTTTACCTAATCTTGGTTCTACCGTTGCCTAAAATGAGTTGTCACTGTGAAGCGATCCGTATCAAAACTCATTTTTATTTTTAAAACCATAAAATGTGGATGCTTTAGCTTGAAATGAAGTTGCGCTTTCCTATTTTCTGTTATGCTCTTAAATATTGATTTCACTTGGGATTAGACTCATTCTCCATGTTAAAGTTTATCTAGGTTGATTATTCGACTACTTAGCATCTTTTTTGGAATGAATGGTGTCGTGTTTATATGTGCACCCATTCTTTTGTATGCTATGTATAAATAATTTGTAGATGACAAATTCGATAGCCTCGTTTTCTACATCATAATTTTGAATTTTTCCTCAACTTTGATTTGTCTAATTTTACTTTTCTTGATCCGTCTTGATTCCCCCTCCCATAAAATTTTATTAATTGATTACGATGTAATGTAACATGTGAAGAACATACGTGTATTTTTCGATTGATAATTCTTTTCCTTGGTCATGCGGGTGGTGTTGAAGAACATCTCAAGACTTTTCGATTGATAATTCTTTTTGTGCATATTTATAGGATTGTAAGTTTTTTTTTTTTTTTTGTGGTTGTTGAACAATAGGATTGGTGGTTTTGTGAATACTTAGAAATTTGGAGCATTTGTAATACTATACAATTTTTTTTGGATATATAAATCTTTTTCAATTTTTAATTTTTACATTTTTGTTCTCTCATTTGAATATTTGTTGATATACGTTGTCGATGTATGAATGTAAAGTTTTGCTTTTTGGGGGATGTTAGCACCCCCAGGAGTTGTTGGAGGGGGTGCGGCGATGGAGTAGGTCCTATGGTTGTAATTTCAAGTTATAGGTTGGAGAACCAATTGGATTATGTCTATTTTTGAAAATTAAACAAAAAGGAAAATTAGAGACGGATTAGCAACGGAATTCAGACATTCCGTTGCTATTCCGTCTCTAATTTTTCAGGAATATATCATGAATCAGCAACGGATCAGAGACGGAAATCATTATTTCCGTCTCGATTCCGTTGCTAATCGAACGGAATTTTGTGCATTAGTATGCGTGCATTACATCTTTTGGATTCTAGTACCGAATCATTATTGAAAGTGAAAGTGGTTCTTGCGGTTAGGGTCATTTGATGATAGAAATTCAGCTTTCATACGGGGGTCACTAGACTTTCCGGGATGTTAGGGAATTTCTCCACTACCTTGCATGACACACGGGGTAACGTGCCTCGAACGGACTAACCGGACCTCGGGGTTTGTTGGCGTAAGAATAACTTGGGTGAGCATGACGAGTTTTAAAACTCGGGTATGTTAGCAAGTATACATTCCGGTAACGACTAATTCACTTAGAATAGAAAAGGCGTAATCGTAAGTACGACCTTTTGAAATTATGATCTAGAGTTCAATTTGTAATGAAATGATATAGAGCAGAGCTCAAACTGTAGTGAAAAGGCTGATGTGACGTAGCTCACGGTCGACCGACCCTAATCCATAACTACTTAGCCTTGAGTCAGTTCCATATTTGGTTAACTCAAGTATCTCTTTGCATGATGTTTCTTTCAGCATAGTTGCTAATTAAATTATGTCATTTGATACTTGTTGCCTGTTTGGGAATGTGGATCAATGTCTCTCAGTATTACTTAAATAATTTCATGTACTCACCGTATAGTTTGTGACGATAGGTGCAGATCAGTCGAGTAGCAGACCGGGCAAGGAGAAGATTGGCGACTACCTCTCGAGCCGGTGGAGGACTGCTACGACATATTTTGTAGGTTTTGCATTCTTTGGTAGTACATTTTCTATGTATTTGATACTTTACTTTTGGGTTGAGAAATAGGAACCCTGACCATACACATGTTGTATATACCGTCATTTTTGTTGTATATATGCATGTGATCTCTATTTCCTGGTTGTTCCACAATAGGTTAGGCCTTATGTTATCATTTCCACCGGTAACGTAAGAAGACTTCCGCTGAATAACTTGTTAGTTTAAATAAAAAATTGTTAGGTAGTTGAACTATTTAGTTGACTGTAGGTGGTATCGTGTTTTTAATATGACATAATTGATAGGTTTTTAGGTGTTTAAATAAGGTTGACTAGTTCCTTGTTAGGTCATATATGGGAGATTAGGGCTTAATTAGGGATTAAGTCGGGCGGTGCCCATATTTGGAGAAGGGGTCGTCACACGTCACCCTGAATTACGTGTTGCTAATCCCTAAGTAGCGTGTTACTTCGATTTAATCAATTCGGACCGTTACAATATTCCCAACTAAAGGTAATTTCGTCCCGAAACTTGATTTTAAGAAAATAACTTATTCCGTTATCAACATGAAAAATTTTCTTACATCCAAGGCACCCCTAACTTGACCTGACAACTGACTAGGTTTTGTTTTACGAGTTTCCTTAGAAGTTAAACCATTTGGCTCCAATTAGGTGAAACTATTCCGTACAAATGGTTTTACGACTGTATACTCAACTCTACTCTGTGAAAATCCTTCTTTTCCTTATCTCCTGCTCTAGTAGTTAGGAAAACACTGGAAAACCTATTTGAATTCATCGTATTATGTTGCATATTTTGAGGATGTATCTCGACATATATAGAGTGGATAAACGCGCTTACTTGGTAGGCTATAAACCATTTCCGACACATAATGAGGAAGACATTCCAACTCTCTGTATCATCTAATATCGTAGGAGATACAATACGCGGTCTCCTCTACAAAGCCTTTGACAACATCCTACCACTTTCGATTGGTAAGTTCACTTGCAAGTACTCACACGAAAAATTCAATATTTTCTTTAAATGTTGAGACCTTATCGCAGATGCCCCGACATAACTACCAACAATAGTACTTAGAGAATCTATTAGTCTAGAGGCACAATGTTGTATTAGGATGTATGTATTTGCTAACTTTAACTAGCGGTAAAACCTTAACTTTCCTAGTCATGCATTTAAGTATAACATAATCATGTGTTTTAAATTCCTTAACTTGCATGAGTTGGCCATCAAAACGTAAATCACACCCGAATTAGGTTGTCTAGTCGCCTCACAAGCTGGCTCCGCTTCTGCATGAACATAATCTCTAGTTTGTCCCAGAGCGGATGTCGATGGCGATGTATTATTTTTGGGGCATTTCCTTTGGCTGTGCCCCCTCTATCCACACTAATAACATACCAACGGTCCTCTCGATCCTGTCGATGGTGCCTGACTGGGTGTCGATCTCTGACTTTATCCTTTGTAGCCTCTATTTCTACCCCTCTGATCATAGGCCTGCTTAGTCTATGTCGGCTGAGGTGCTGGTCGGCTCGCTAAGCTGAGTGCTAGTAAAGCGGACACCACAGCGTGAGCATTAAACTCTTGGTAGTCCTTATGACCCGACATTTACCTCATCTACTCTCTCCTAATTACCTTCCTCTTCTTCCCACTACCATCTGACCATGTACACTTCTCAATTGGCACCGAAGTGGTCAATAACGTGGGTGTCGCGGCTCGAGACATTAAGTATGTTTTGTGTCCTAAGGCCCTCTTGTATATCCGTTAAAGAGTCTGGGCTCCAGACGACACAACAGATCTGGTTATCTCATTTATCAATCTGATCATAAAGTAGTGCACTTAGTCTCTCTCAGTTCGTGCTAAGTCTCAGGCAAACTGTAGTAGGTAACGATATCGCTCCATGTACTATATTACTTGTCCTAGTGCCCCGCCTCAAACTCAAAACTCATGTCTAAGCCTCGGCTGACCTCACTCGAATGTACTGCTAGTAGAATAGCTCTCGAAACTCTGTCTGGGTGCTCGGCTCTGGGTGTATCGCGGTGTAAGCAATCCACCATACTTCAGCCTCTCCTCTAAGCATTTACCCAAACAACTTAGCCTGAATACTCTCATGGATCCTCAGTAGCTTATGAAGCTTCTCGCGCGACCATTTTCCAACCATCTCTAGGTCTCCTTGATAAAAGTAACCAAGTTGGAAATGTACGAATTCCTTGGTTAGCTTAGCCTCGGCCGACAGGGAAGTCTTAAAAGTGAGCACCCGAATAGGCATCTACGCTGGTGTCACGATCGAGGTAATCTCTGTAACTGAGGCCGGAGGTGTAGTTTGTGCCATCACTACAGTCACTAGTGTACCTTAAACAATTGGGGTAACAGTCTTCTAAGGGGTACTCAGGGTAAAAGTGGATGTGAGTGTTGCAATAGTCGTGGACTAAGCACAGATCAATGTCATCATCAGCTCCAGCTATCGATCACGTACCGCAAATCTATCCACTATACTCTGATCCATCTCAACAATGCGTGTCGCGTTCTCATCAGTCGCGAGTGGAGTCGATTGTCCGTCCATATTGAATCTACAATTACGAACGTGTTTTCAGATCAGCCTCATAATATGTTTATATAATATTACAATCAAAATATATCACATATAATCCTTAGTTCTACCCGCCTCACGTTCACTTCCCAACTAAGGTTCTAAGTCATGATCTTTGGGCTTTCACTCTAAAATTTGTTTGTTAAAACTTATCGCGATTTCCTTAGCCTTGGGTTCTCTCAAACCTAGGCTATGATACTAACTGTGACGGCCCTGAATTCCGATATAAACCGGGCACCACCACTTTACCTAGAAATGTCATCAAGACCGCTACGACATTGCACGCATTTCGATAACGACTCGAATTCATATTTCTTAACGTACACATTTTTTAGTGTTTAGTCAATTATTCAACCCTTTTAGAGAAAATGCTTTAAGTCTCGTTAGTAACTGACTTTGCATATAATATTGAGTTGACTGACTTAATAAAATTAAGCAATTATAAATGCAGAAGCCTAAAATAGAAATGACAATGTAAAGCAAATATAGTGTGTTTTCATTTAATCAAAAGGTCATAAGGGGTGGAAACCCGACAAAATATACATAGATATCATGCATCAAAAGTGATAGATACAAAAGTAATACATATATCAGGTGTGTCCTTCAAGTCTCCCAATACTAGGGGTGGGCAGCGGTTTTCGAAAAACCGCCCAAACCGACCAAACCGCACGGTTTGGTCTGGTTTTTCAAGCTCGCGGTTTGGTCGCGGTTTGGAAAACGACCAAACCGCAGAATCGCGATTTGGTCGCGGTTTTCATTTTTGGAAAACCGCGGTTTAACCAAACCGATGACATTTTGGTAAATACAAACCAAAAACCCTAAAAACCAAAAAAAACCACTAATCTTCCTCTTCCTCTCGATGCTCATTCGCTCATTCGCTCATTCCGCTCACCTCCCTCACCGCGGTCTTCCTCTTCCTCACTCACCTCCCTCACCGCCGCTCCTCACTCACCTCCCTCTCACCGCCGCTCCTCACTCCCGTCCTCTCACCGCCGGCTCCTCCTCTCACCGCCGTCTCTCCTTTCACTCCCGCACTGCAGGCCACCTCTCGAGCACTCTCACCGTCGCCGTCGGCCCGTCGCGGAGTGACGTCTCACTGCAGCCGCACCGCCGCCCTTCATCCTCCTCACTCCGCCTCGCACCGCCGCCGCCGAATCCATCGCCATCGTCGTCGCCTTCATCCTCCTCACTCCACCTCTCATAGGCTTGCTGTTTTTTTTTTTGCTTGCTGTTTTTTTTTTTTGCTTGCTGTTTTTTTTTTTTTTTTTGTTTTTTTTTTTTTTTGCTTGCTGTTTTTTTTTTTTGCTTGCTGTTTTTTTTTTTCTTCTGAAAATAGGGTGTATGAAAACCGCGAAACCAAACCGACCAAACCGCGCAAACCGCGGTTCGGTTTGGTGCGGTTTTGGTGATTCGCGGTTTGGTGGTGGTTTGAAAAATCACCAAACCGTAGACCCTCGGTTTGGTCGCGGTTTGGTGGTGGTTTGCCCACCCCTACCCAATACCCACAAAACTAAATATAATATCTACCAAACACCTACGAGAAAAAGCAGTCGAAGGCAGTCCTAAAGGTTGCCTCCTAACATCTCCTGGTCGCGACTCGTCATAGATCTGCAACTTGTTACCAAATAGTAACAAATTCTAGTGAGTAAAATTTAGAGGAGCCCATGATGTATCCATAAGAAATCAACAATAATAAATTAAGTTCATACGGGAAATAAATAAGAAAGGAAAACATCAACTGTACGGAAATACATCAAGACATGAAACGAAGATAAATATGAATGCCACAATAACAAAAAGGAATGGCCACTAAGTCCGTCTATTTCGCAAAGCTAAGGGTCAGCAATAGTGTCTGGTCGGTGGCCGCCGACCAGTCTTACTTGCGGACCCAAAACTATTCACTAGGTAGATCCTCAGATGTTTATGATCCATCATAAGAGCTTTCGCACCTCACTTGGTAGTACTCGAGCCATTTTCGACTCGTAACAAGTATGGTCGTTTCGCTCGGTGGGGTAAGCTTTCGCCGTTTCTGACTCAACACCGAGAGGAACTCGACGGGCTTAGCCCACAACATTCATTTACAGAGTAGAGTATGCAAAACTGTAATTTAAATCAAGAATAAAACATGAATTCATGCATGGTTTCCTACTGTTTTTAATTACACACAACTACGCTAATAGTCAGTCAAACTCATCCTCGAAGTCCTCGAAAAGTGCGTTCATCATCGCTCGCGTCAAGTCTCATTCTCCAAAGTCCCACAACTAGTTCCCTTGACCCTATTTTCAATTTCGAATTATCTCATGAAATTTGAGCATAATTCGTTGTGTGAAAACCCAAAAAAAGAATTGTGTAAAAATCCTAATAATTTTCTTGAATTTGATATTTATTCTCATGTTTTCGAACCAATTAATTAATTCAATTTTTGATTCTATACGTATATATTACATTATACATATATATAATATATAATGAAATATTATATAACATATGTATTATACTTTTATATTATATAATATATATTGATCAAAATTTGACACAAATATGGGTGCGCGTTGTTGTACGACACGGGTATGCATTAGGACTCAACACCGATGCGTGTCGCAAATTAATTGGGTGTACGTTGCCGCCAAACATGCGAGTGCGTCTCACCCCAAAGCCATGCACGGTACGCCCCTAATCACAAGCGCGACGAGCCTTAAAGTGCACACGTGGCTCGACCGCTCGACCCCGAAGTCATAGGTGTAGCTGTAACGAAGGTGCCAATTACCAAATCAAAGCATCTTCTTTTTGTTTTTTAAATTAAACTTTTTATTAATCTAACTTCATTCCATAACTTCTTAATAATTAGAATAATCAAAAGTCCTCTTTGAAACCCCATGAAAATCTAAAATAAAGAAGTTGTGGTTGATAACTCACCTAGAGCTTCTCGTGAATCTAGAATCCTCTACCAATCTTGCTCCAAATTGGTGGATTTGTCTTCTTCACTATCGATCTATCAATCTCTATAAAAAAATCTCAAGAAATCTCTCCAAATCTTCATAATCTCCTCGCTTTTCTCTCCAATTTTTTCCACTCACCTGCAATAATTAACTAAGAACATGATCTCTCTCTCTCTCTCTCTCTCTCTCTCGTACTTGTATCTTAACCTCTCCTAGAAATTTGTAGTGACTCATCTTATAATTTATCAAGAGGTTCTAATTCTCTCTATACACATACCCACCTAACACACACAACACACACATGTATGTTACAAGTGTATGAGGCTTGATTTAAAAAATCTACATTAAGTTTAAGGCCCATTAGTTAAATTAAATCAAATCATATATCTCAGGGTATTTTAATTTTATCTTATTAAGTTTAATTTAATCAACCACACTTACATAGCATAGGAAAAAATTATTTTCAACTTATTTAATTAAACTTAGCTACCTAAGTCTATATTAACTTTGACTATCTGAAGCCCTGTGCTATCGCGCACCCCGAGATAATGCTCTCACTCACTGAAACTCACGTAATTCCCTCGACATAAGCTTTGAACTATTGTGCAATACATATATTGAAATATTTACATGAAATATACATGCATCATGTTATAACTAACAAGTTACCTCGATTTTCGAGCTCGAGGTGTTGATCGAGTTTAACATGTTAGCCCGAATTATGTGTTGCTAATCCCTAATTAGTATATAACCTCAATTTAATCAATTCGGGTCGTTACACGAGGTGATGCGACGGATGTTGGACAAGTTCGTGATAGTTTTTCTTGATGACATCCCGGTGTATACTCCTTCTTGGAGGGAACATTTGATGCATTTGGAGACAGATCTGAGATTTCTACAATCTGCTAAGCTGAAACTGAACATGAAGAAATGTGACTTTGCAAGAAAGATTGTGAACTACTTGGGGCATATAGTGGGTAATGGTGAAATCTGCATTGATCCCAGCAAGGTTTCAGTTATAGTTTATTGGCATCCACCAACAACTCAGACAGAGTTGCGCAGTTTCATTGGGGCTACACAATATTTAAGAAAGTTCATCAGAAATTATTAACACCACTTTTGGAAAATGCTCTTAAAGGATAAATCAATTACTTAGGGAGGAGAAAGAAGCATACAATATTTTGAAGAAAATAATTTGTGAAGCACCAGTGTTGGCACTACTAGATATGCAGCTACCTTTTGAAGTTGAGACAGATGCTTCTAGACATGCCATGTGAGCAGTTTTACTCCAAGGGGTACACCGATTTGTTACCGTTCTGAGTTATTTTCTGGAGTTGTTCGTAATTATCCTACCTATGATAAAGAATTATATGTCATGGTTCAAGCAATCAAAAAGTTGCGACATTATCTTTGGGGGAACGAGACAATCATTCATACTGATCATAAACCTTTGAAATATCGTTATACTCAGAGCAAACTGCAGCAGACCAGACACTTCAAGTGGATGGGTTATCTACAGCAGTACAAATTGGTTATCAAATACAAGAAATGAGTTATAAACCATGTTGGGTATCACATTGAAGACGGGTTGTTGTTCAAGGAAAATAATTACGCATTCCGAATGAACATCGTCTACACTTAATTTTTGAG
Organism: Stephania cephalantha; assembly: GCA_039657325.1. Taxonomy (NCBI): domain Eukaryota; kingdom Viridiplantae; phylum Streptophyta; class Magnoliopsida; order Ranunculales; family Menispermaceae; genus Stephania; species Stephania cephalantha. The sequence continues at coordinate 37,698,608 of CM077576.1, forward strand.
GCTCAAACATCATTAGTCGCAAGACTTTTTGGGGTGCAGAAAATTGTTCCGAATTCGCACCGTTATGTACATTGGCTTAGGATGACAACAAATGTTGATAGATTCGCCAAAGGTTGCACAATATGTTGCACGAGTAAGTCATAACTAAAAATTGGGACTCTACAAACCATTACCAGTTCCAGAACGACCTTGAGATAATATCTCAATGGATTTCTTAGGTGGTCTCTCAAGTACTAAGAAAGGTCATGACTATGTCTTTGTTATGGTTGACCGTTTCAACAAGATGGCAATTATGTTACCATGCAAGAAAACTATCACAGTTGAAAGTGCGGCAGAAGCATTCTTCAAAAATGTTTTTATCCATTTCGGGTTGCCAAAAAGCATTATCAATGATATAGATAGTCGATTTTTTTAGCAAGTTTTGGAAGTTACTCTGCGGCATGATGGATACCAAATTGAAAAAATCCACAGTATTACATCCTCAAATTGATGTGCAGACAAAAGTTGTGAACAAAAAAATTGTTCAGTTATTATGAGGATTCAATCATAAAAGACCTCGAAGTTTGGATGACAATCTTCCTTATATTTAGTATTGTTATAACATATCAATTCACAGTTTAACTGAGAAGTCACCATTTGAGGTTTGCTATGGTTTTGTTCTTCAATCACCATTTGATTTGAAATTTTCTACTAATCTACATGGTCAGAGTAGCAAAACAGAAGAGATGGATGCAATCAAATTTATCCAGAGGATTCAACAAATTCACTAGAAAGTTTGTGAGAATCTAGAGAAGGATAAAAAAAAATACAAAGAGCGGCATGATAAACATCGCATCCAACGAAATTTCCAAGTGGGAGATTTCGTGCGGCTCTTTATTGGGAAAGCTCGAATGCAAGGGCCAAATCGAGAATTGAAGCCGTTGTGATATCGTCCTTTCAAAATATTGGAGCAACATGAAACCGATTCTTACAAACTAGATTTATAGGGTTATATGCAGATGTATTCAGTTGCCAATGCAGAGAACCTAAAGCTATTTGAGTCGTCACTACTTGATGAACGTGAAGAATCATCAGTACTTCCAACAGTGCACGATCTAGTTCTAAGTGAAGTAACTAGAGAAGACTTGGTTTTGGACGAAAAGACTCGAAAGACCAAAAAGGGCAGTCAGAAATTTTTCTGGATCTGTGAAAATGGTCAGTTTCCAAATCGTGCGAAGTGATACTCTGAAGAACAAGTTGGAGAGAAGTTTCCTCACTTAGTCAAGGGAATGCTTTTGAGGGACCAAAAGCCTCTTATAGGGGAGGTCTAATCCGTTATTATTTTGTATGTAAAAAAAGAAAAGAAAAAAATGAAGTTGAGTTGGTTTCAACAACTTCTAGTATCCCACTACGAACACATCTCCAGGGTTTATCTCTTTCTCTGTATCTATCAAAGCATGTGTAGAGAAAAAAAAAATACACATAGAGGTTTGAGAGAAAAAAAAAAAAAAAAAAAAAAAAAAAAAAGAGAGATCAAAAAGTAGAAGGAATTTTGAGGAATAGAGTTTGATACTGAGGCTTTCAGCCGAATTCGATACTGCTTTGTAAACTTTCTTCATAGTGGATTTTTCTTGCCAAGCCGTAGATGTTTCCCAATTAGGGTTTTACCATGTAAAAAAAAAAAATCTTGTCTCTTGTTTATTTTAATTCTGCAAAATTCTATTTCTTTTTTTTTTGTTCGTTGGGATATTGGGATCAAGTATCAAGTACAAAAAACACAGGATAGGCTGAGTAAGAACTATTCAACTTGGCTGGCCTCTTCAGTGTTTAGTGGTGGATCAGTGCCAGTTGGCGCCCTAATTTTAAGTAAGGGCGCTCGCCTCTTTTATACCTGAGAATGCTTGATAGCAGTTCAAAACATATGGCTTCTAATAAGTTAAAAATTAATGCATTTCAGTTAAGAGTACTTTCTAACAAGAATAAGTAAGCTATTCCAATCGTTGAGTGATTTCTGTAAGAGAGCAACAATTAATCCTTATTCATGAGTATCGGGGAAAGAAAAAATTGTACCACGCCCCAGGATATCATCCACTCTTCGACTGGCACCACTCTTCCAAAGTACTGATTTCAACTCCAATATTCTTCATGTCAAAGATATTTGCTGTTGAAGAAATATCCAAAAGTACAACTAAGTTACACAACATATATATTATGAAGAAATTTCACGTTGAACTATATAATAAAGTTCCCTGGCGCCAATAAGATAATGCTGATCCAGTTTATAACACATAGATCGATATGCATTGCGAAAGTGAAACCAAGAGGGTATGGATGGCATGATCAAAAACAGGGTCCTCAAAACACTTGAGAAGATTTTACTATTGTAGTAGCAGAATCCAAAAACAAGTATATAAAAAGTAATGAAAGAAAGCACGGATTGTGTATATATATATATGCAAAGAAATTCACGAGGTCATTTAGTACAAGATCAACTTATTTATCATCGATCGTAAAAAGATTTAACAATAGCAAAGGTGATAATATGACTTTGAAAAAGTTTCCAAGAATCAACTTTTGAGATTTTTACTCTACTATAGCTATAAGAATTAAGAAATGTTAGAACATATATGCACTGCTAATGATCAGTCATGTATGCAAAGCTTCAAATGGCATGGTTATGTGACCTGACGTTCTTTAATATACCCTTTATTCTTTTATTAACATTGTTAAGAAGTGAGAGTCTTTTTCCAATATGAAATATATATATATATATATATATATATATATATATATATATATATAGTTGGTCATTGAAAATCTTCCCACACTACTACTCGAACATTGCTTTCATGGAGTACTCATGGAGATGGAGGTATAGATCAGAGGAAGAGGATCATACATACATTATACATTGTATCTTTGAGGTTCGACTTGCCCGTTCTTCCATTAATTTCATGTGAAGGGAGGGTTGGCCAATAGGTAAGCTAGATTATTTTTCCATTCTCCATGAGTTTATCATAGGTTAATATTTTCGGATTAATTTATAGGATCCATAGTTTTTTACCATATTTATATTGTTTAGACATGGAAACTAACTAGTACAATACGTACGTACACCTCAAAACAATATATATCGATCTATAGTAAATCAACGAAATGATCAGGACATCGAAATTTGGGAATCAATATATGTAACATTAGCAAGTGAATAGGAACAAATCATGAGATATTTTGAAATCTATACCATCATGTACTTCAGGTGTTTCAGCTGCAGTGGCATCCACTATCACAGTAACATAAGGATAATCCAATGATACTGCATCAAAGACAGTTTGCCTAATACAGTTTGGTGTTTGAATTCCTATAGATAAAAAGATAGAAGTGCCATTAATTAATTAGAATAGCTCATCAATTATGACACTCGCACAAATAGAAATTGGAAAATAAGTAAGAATTTAAAAAAAAAAAAAAAAAAAAAAAAAACTGACTTACCGACAACTACAATGCTATCGATTCCAGCACTTTGAAGTAATGAATGAAGGTTTGTTTCGAGGAATGAACTAAAACGATTTTTAAGGAGCTTATAATCCTCTTCCCTTACTTCAAGGCCATCGATCATTCCTGCACCAGGAGTTCCCTTGATAACGGGTCCAGTTTTTCCAACACCATAGTGATGTCGTCGAAAGAGTTCAACATCTCTTCCCAAGTAGTCATGTTCACGAACAGCCTACATTGCATTCACCAATAAATTACCTTTATGAACGACTAATAGCTTGCGATTCAGTTCAATTTGTCAGACTACACATTTTAAGGTTCAATGTGCTTTAGGTTATGGTACATCAAGGTCTGCCATATTTCAGCAAATCTGCGACACAGTTTTTTCAACTTAATTGTAAAGCTGGCCAGTTTGATTGGCACACACAAATCTGGCAGATGCAAATCCATAAGCTTAATTTAAGACATATATTGCCTCTTAAGTTCTCCTTTATTATAATCTTAATTAACCATCCATACTAATTCGGTGAGATGGGATGATTAAATTAAATGAACAAGTTCGCGGAGAGCTTAAAGAAACGCCATATTCTCTTTTTGGACAGGCAAATGAACCAAAGGCTTCAAAAACATCAGAGTAATTTTGTGCCCAGAAAGGTGCATGGGGAACATAGATTAGTATTCAAAAACTTAAAATCCCGATTGGTCAAGGCTCCGAACACTAGTTTCATTATCTTTAATTTTGTGCCAAGAAAACGTTAAATCAAGTGGAGTGGAAGAGTTAGATCCATGAAAATGTGGATCACTTATTCTACAGGGGTCTCAAAGCTAGGTATGTATATGTACCACTTGTCAGATGCACCTCAAATTACTCATGAGTTCAAATCGCGGTGGTTACGTATCCCGGCCCTTAATTGATTATTTCTCCGGAGTTCTAAGTGGAGGCCCCTAACCAACTCTCGCGTGATTAATATATTAGTCAAATCGAAGCAATTGAGGAGCAGGAGCATAGAAGGTTTAATTGAAATAGTTACCCAAACAACAAGAATGCCGCGCTCTCTTGCGACATCGACAGTCCTTTTAACGGAAGGGATAATAGCTCGGCCAGCAGGCATACAATAGGGAGAATCTGGAGCTAAGTAATCTTTCTGCAAAATATCAAGGAATCACTTAATTTTATCAGTGACCATGCATGAACAAATACAAATATCGATCACTTGTCAAACAACAACAGACAAAGAGAACGACAACCAGATCGAACACCTGCATGTCTATAACGAGCAGCGCCGTCTTCTTCCATTTCTCTGCCATAGCTGAGGAAGAAAGGAGTGTTACTGTAATTCTAGGGGAAAGTAATATTTTCCTTTATTTAAGCCAAACAGCTTTTTTGACAAAGTGTATGTAACTCGAGATGCAACACGTACCTACGAATCTAATCCAAATACATACTAACAGCAAATTCATGCAATTCCTCTTGAGTTATATTGTTGAATGTAAACCAAGTTGCTTTTTTATTGTGTCGGGAATTCCAAAAAGAGGAAGTGCTAGAATAACATGATATCACACCACAACTCGCGCGCGATACGAGTATTTACGTATCTCAATGTATAACACACGGGTCGAGATCGCATTGAAAGCTCTTGTGAGTTAACGTGTCTTATGATATGACATTATTGTTGTCATTCTAGTATTTTCCTTTCATAAACTCTATTTTTAAATCTTAAGTATATATGTTCCCACACATTGGACAATTCAATAGACTCTTTTTTAAGTGTAAGTCAAAGTCACGACCACCCCAAAACACATTGTTTTTTTTGCAAGTGATGTCTCTACTATCTCACCAGAGATATTTTTGCATCAATAGCGTCTATCAAACATTATTATTTTATAAAATAATATCAACTTAGACTAAAATCCATTAAAACTTAAGAAAATACTAGAATGACATCAATAATGTCACACCACAAGACACATTGATTCACAAGAGCCTTTCATGTGACCTCGACCCGCGTGTTATACATCGAGATTTATGTGTGCCCACATCCTGAAGTGCACATAGATGGCTCTTGTGAGCCAATGTGTCTTGTGATGTGACATGGTGTTGTCATTCTAGCACTTCTCTAAAACTTAAACCCCCAACTTCTTACTTAAGTAAATATCAAACCATTTGGCTACTCACATCCATGTCGTGTCCGTTTGGCATATTTACAAGAACAACTTGGATTTAAAAATACAACCAATATGTAACATGGTCCGTTTGCAAATTACAATTTGCATATAATATACGATCGTCGATCTCGATGTATATTGGAGGGTTCTCAATGCACAAACACACTAAAGGACGCCAACAACCATGCATATATAAAATTTATATAACTACCAGTTATCCAAAAAAAAAATAGTAGATATTTATATGCACAAGGAGTATGTTATTCGTACAAACGCTTTTTTGGGGCCTTGCTCAAGTTGGCAAATACTAAATGCATGCACTGTTGTCTTCATGTAGGCGGGTCGAAGGGCCAGGCGTTGAAGATGTGAAGCCCAGCTTTGGTGGCGTTAAGTCTTTGGTTCCAACTGCTGGGTCGCATTTTCCTTATTACTATGTTCATTTAGTAAGTCTTTTAAAGACTAATCATGAGACTCATAACGCCTATTTTTTGGTGTGCTGTGTTGTTAGATATATGATATATCACATATTTATCACATTTACGCAGAATATATATATATATACAACAACAACAACAACAACATAATCTCAGTCCCAAATTAATTGAGGTTTGCTAAGTGGATCATACTCTCCCATTGTGCTCAATTAAGTGCACACGGAATGTAAGTATATACAACGAATACAATTAAGATTAATGTAAGGAATGTGCCAAAGCCTCTCTAATGAGATGTAGAGAGACACTCCAAAAGGCAAGGTTTATGGAGGTTGTGAATTCAACTCCACTTAAGTAAAAAAAAAGAGATTATACAAGGAATATGAAAAATTAGTTAAGATCGACAACATAAATGCATGCATGGAAATTAATATGGGGTGGCTCCAAACCCAAAAATTATTTCTTTAATTCTCTTTAGTGATTATAGGTCTTGAACCACCGCCGATCTTCTATTTTAATCTGTGGTGGTTCCAATCACATCTTTTTGTATTTTATTCATTCAATAAACTACAAAGTTGTGAAGATTGGTTGGTTCCATTCTTGTTGCTAAATACCCTAAGTTGGTACATCAAAAACCCTCGAGCTATTTTATTTTTGTACTTATTGGTGCAAATACAACATGTACAGCACTATCCTTACAGGCAAAAGGTGCAATATTTTTACCGATTTGGTTACAGACCAGGGGGCTTTAATAGCGGAACCAAACTGAGAATCCCTTCAACATCAACAGGAAGATTTAGAGCTTGATTGACAAGCTCGGGCGACGAAGTCTTCCCTTTCCATGTGTTGAACCAGGGTCCTCCACCAGTTTCCACTGCAGCCATATTGCTCGTAACGTCCAGAACAACCTACAAGGGGTTCATGAATCATCACAACTCACAAGAGTATATAACCAAAATACCACCCCCAAATTAATTCCACGATACATTCATGGGAATCCTGGCAGAATAAGCATTTTATGTAAATGAAGTACTTTTGCCTTCAAAATTAGAGAATGTAAAACAACTTGAAGTGAAAATAAAGAAAAAACAATACAAACGAAAAATCTACAACAAATGACTCATGAAAAAATAAAAAGAAAATCTCTAGCAGTTGCAAAGTCCAGAGAAATAAGGAACACGATCACATCAGGAACACTGAAGTGGGGAACTATTACAATATTTATGGGAAAAATAAGGCCGTGTAAATATAAGTAAAAGCGGATAGAGAGACAGGTAGGAACATTAGTGCTGTGGGCATGGTAATTCAAGGGAAATACATAAGCCCTTCACAAATCTTCAGATATTGAGTGAATACAGAGCATGTATTATTAGGCAATGGCAAGTGGCAACTAGTAAAACACTAGATTTTTGCTCCTTCAGGGTATAAGGTCATGGATTTGAACGAATATACATGTCCAAGAATTGAAGGTTGCACACTACAGACCTCATAATTCTCCTGGACTCGAGCCACCCATTTAAATCATTTTATATATCATCTAAATAGAAAGATTCAAGAAGATAACGAACCTTTCCCTTACTGCCATCATATCTTTTTTCCCATATTTGTAACCTTAGCTCACCAAAACAAGTATCTTTGCAAGCAGGAGCAAGCCCTGCTTCCATGGTAGGAGCTCTTAATGTAGTCCCTGAATCTCGAGTTGTTGCCTCTAATTCCACCTGCCAATCAGTAGTATTTTCTCCATTTATAAACTAAGTAAAATAGGTTCATGCAACTGTAATCAATCAACAGGGAAGAAACTGAAATGGATAAATAAAATTGAAGAGAAGTGCTGTTACGATGTCGAAATAACAATCCAGTTTTAATGGCTTTGTTCAATACCTTTGAACCAACATTAATAACATAGGCAACATAAGAAATCCTCCAAGCAAAATCTTAACAAAACTGAACAAAACCCAATTATGCTACTCAACTGGATATATTTGCAAGTTATAGTGTAAACGAATATAAATGATAAATATAGTGCTTGAAATTAACCTATGCACTTCATTCTTTCATATCACATTCTAAAATAGCAAGTTATCAAGATCACGCAAAGCATAGAAAGCACTGGAAGAGCAGCTCCAACTCCCCAACCTCCACCATCTCCTTCTCAAAAATTATCTCCACCATTGACGAAGGCTAAAACCTAAAAACTAATTGAGACGGAAGCGAAAACATGGACTGAGGTGGTACGGAATGGCAGACGATCGGCGAAGCGAAGGAGTCTTAGGGAGAACATCTTGTTGGAGGACGACAGTAGCCAAATGGTATTTCGCGGCGGACAGGAAACATATGGTGGTACAAAGGGAACGACAAAGGGGGGTCCAAATTTCTGAATACTCAACAAGGGAGTTTTCAATGACTCTCGGAGAAGGTTTTGTGTTTTGGTGTGCAAAAGCGGTGCAACAGTTCATTGTGAACCCATCGCTGAAAGAAAGGTGCATGCGACGGGAGAGGTCCATGACCGTGATGGTACAATGTATAACTAATGCAAGAGGATGTGCACTTAAGATTTGTAGGATGGACTCTAAGGAGTAGAAGATGGTCCTAATACCTGAGGGAAGAGATTTTCATGCCTAGCACAAACTAAGGGAAGCTCTTGGAGGCTTCAGCTAAAGTAAGGAAGCTTAAGGCACAAATAACCAGAACAAAGGGGAGAGCCATCCAATCATCTGGTCCAGCGAGCTAAAACCACTCCCCAGTACAACTGGTAAATCCTCAACCAATACCGGCACCCACGTCGACATCTGAATTGGAGAGGGCAGAGGTTATCTTACGAGCCCATTGGGACCAGTCGCGGGATACTATTGAAAAAACATTGGCTAGACATCTAAATCAAAAGTTGGACGTAAAGCCAATAGGTATGGACAGGGCACTGGTTATATGCCATAATCAAGAAGAATGTGATAGGTTGTTGCGAGAGGAACAGCACATGGGTCATCCTTACATCACGAAGGTTCAATGGCAACTAGAACTTCATGGAAACGGTAGGAAATGGGGAGGTAAGTCATGTTGGATCCATATCACTGGTTTAACTTTCAACTTGTGGAATATACATGCTTTTCGAATGATAGGTGCAGAGTTTGGAGGCCTGTTGGCCGTATCCCCAGTAACTCTACAGAGAAGGACCTTGAGTTTGCTATCCTTAAAATACGAGGATCGGATCACGAATTCTATCCAGTGGAGTTTGAAATACCGTGTTGGGGGAGGAGAATGCCATTGCGGATCAGTCTATTACGATATTTGGAGGAAGGCTCACAGTCGCTGGAGATGACCACCTATAGTGAATAGGAGTAAGAAGAGTCTGTCATTTCGCGTGGTTCGTACGGATGGGGGCGGACAGATGGATTGCCTGGGAATGGCAACTGGGTCGACTCAGGGTGAAAGCAAACAGTATAGTGCACAAGGAGGTGGCATAAGTGAGGAGAGGGCACATGGCACCACATTCAATGCGGGTCAGAGGAGTGGGCTACCCAACTAGTCACAAATTCGGGCAACAACTAACAATATGGCCGCGCATATCTCCCTTCACGTATGGCGGTTTGGCTTCCTAGACAATCGAGAAGGGAGGAGAATGGAGTGAACAAGGCTAAAACTGTCATATCTCAAAACTGACTAAGTGTCATCTACCTCGTGTCAAAATTTTTTTGTGATCGTGTCCACGTGGACAACGAAAGTTTCCGGGTCCACGTGGATCGGATAGCGCCTTCGCGAAGGCGCTATTGGTGTCCACGTGGGCATCAAGTTAAATGGGGCGCCACGTGGATCCACGTTGATCCACGTGGCGGTGTAAAACCCAATAGCGCCTTCGGAGAAGGCGTTATTTGTATAAAATTTTTAGTTGTGTCCACGTGGATCCACGTGGACACATTTATGTGGGGTGCGCCGATAGCGCCTTCTCGAAGGCGCTATCGCGCACTCTGTCGTCTTCTTCGTGAACCGACGCGAGAGAATATTCTCTGCGTCGGTTTCTTCTAGGGATGCGCAGGGGGTAGGGGACGTAGGGGTCACGGGATTACGATCCCGTGACCATGCCCGACACTGCCGCCCCGCCTATATAAGGAGGGGACGGGGAGCTCGGCCGGAGGGGAGACTCGACGCAGAGGTGAGGCGAGAAGAAGTGGCACGATCACGGAGGAGCGGAGATTTGCGGCAGGGGAGCGCGAGAAGCGGCGGCGGGGCACCGATCGTCTCGGCGGGGGTACGTGGTGGTACGTGGAACGTGGTGTTATGTGGCGGTCCGGTGGTGAGCGGAAAGCGGGCGGTGACGGCCAATGCGGAGGAGGAGGAGGTATCTACGGCGCGCGGGGAGGAAGGAGCAATGCGCGGCGGAGAGGAGGAAGAAGGCGTAGAAATAGCGACGGAGTGGAGGTAGGAGAAGGAGGAGGTATGTGTATATAGTTAAGTTAGTTTAGTTAGTTAAATAAGATTGTTTAAGTTAGTTTGATTAAGTTAATTTGAGTTTGTTTAAGTGAGTTTAGTTAATTAAGTGTGTTTACGTTAGTTTAGTTTGTTTAATAAGTTTAGTTACTTGATTAGTTTGATTAAGTTAGTTTTGTTAAGTTAGTTTTAGTTTGTTTAAGTGAGTTTAGTTAATTAAGTATGCTTATGTTAGTTTAGTTTGTTTAATAAGTTTGTTTAAGTTAGTTGACGTTTGGTAGTTAATTAAGTTTGATTAAGTTAGTTTTCATTGTGGAGTGGGTACATGTTTGTTTACGTTAGTTTAGTTTAGTGAGTTTGTTTAAGTTAGTTTGGTTAATTATGTTTGTTTAAGTTAGTTTACTTAATTAAGTTTAGTTAAGTTGGTATAGTTAATTGCGTTGCGTGGAAAACCGAGGAAACAAGTAGTTGTACTTGCAATGGATCCAAGACCTTCGATCCATCACTCTTGGAACTCCAATCTACTCACGAGATCGACGCGAACCTGGAGGGGCGAGGTAAGGCCAATTTACATGAATGCGTCATATTTACGAAAGAATATTGTATCAAAAACATACATTAATACATTATCAATTCCAAGGTTTACGAAACAATGCGCGTACGTCGAAGACGTGGGGTCGTTGATCGAACGATGCAAGATATCATTCTAGGATGATCCCATATCTTCGTTCCAGTGGGTTCTATGGGATATCCCGGTAGCATTTTTCAGCCTTGATTGGGCTTTGATTATCGTTTGTAGAGAGATGGCGCCCGAGACGCATACATTTCACATGCATTGCGGGGAGTGCACAATTACACTCCAAGACGTGCGGGTGCGGCTTGGATTACCTATTGAAGGTATGCCCGTGACGGAACGACAGAGCGCAGACTATGCCGATGTCTGCGAGAGGCTACTTGGACGAACTCCCGGTGGAGATGACATCGTTGGTTGTAAACTTAAGGTCGATTGGCTTGAGCGTAACGTTCCAGCAATAGATGATGAAAGCGATGACGAGTCGGTCCAACGTTACGTTCGATCGTACATACTACAACTCATCGGTGGTTGTCTTTTCGCGACAAGTCCAATCGATTCGTACATTTGATGTTCCTACCTTTCTTTGGAGGATTTCCAAGTAGCGAGCCAATATAGTTGGGGGAGTGCATGTTTGGCTTATTTGTACAGGGAGTTGTGTCGCGGATCTCGCGCAGGGGCACATGAGGTTGCTGGCGCCTCAATTCTTGTACAACTGTGGGCATGGGACGATTTCCATTCATAGCACCGCGCGTCTGCGTGTATCTAGAGCTCAACAAATGAACGGTGGATGGCCAAAACATGCTTATGGACGTTCCACTCGGACACGAGTATTAAAGTCGATTTGTCATTACTTTGCAAATAATTCTTGTCCGTGTTCATTTATCTTAACTTATTGTTTCATACACGAGATGGCTCGATGCATTTTCGGTTTCACAAAATGCGACGCACGTCGTATCGGCATACCGTGATGCACTCGACTCTCGAGGGCATGAGGATGATGTGGTGTGGCAACCATATAATGAACTCATGGGGTCTCTTCCCGAGTCTTGTAGAAATGGTCACGGCAGCTTGGCTCTCGACGTGTCCCTTATTTGTTTCCACATTGTGGAGTGGCATCGACCGAAAAGGGTCATGAGACAATTCGGCATGGTACAAGTAGTGCCACCTAATTGTGCTTACGACGCACAACCGCACCGCGTCGAATTGCGTGGACATCATCATGAAAATTGGGTGACTTTTCACGCAAGCTACATAAACATGTGGGAAAATCGTGGGGACACCATTGCGACAATGCGGCTTGAATGAAGGGCATGACCATCAAGACTACATGACGTGGTATCGATCGGTCACTAGGAGATTTATAGGACACGACGGGCGTTACGTGACTACTCGGTAATCTTCTAACTCTTACTTTTCCTCGAACATTTAATATGTTATATTGCGTGATTTGACCTCTTATTTTTTGTATATCGGCGTAACTTGGTGCATCGACTTAGGCGTGTGTTTATTGAGGATGGGTACGAGCAAGGTCTTGTTGCCCTTGATGAAGGGATTAAAATTTTGGACGAAGATGAAAGACAAAGGTCTAATCTTTCGCATTACGGAATTGACGTCCAACAAGACATAGATGAGGATAATGAACAAGAAGATGAAGAAGACGATCGGGGCGAACCAAACATAGAGGTGAGAAGAAGACGAACACGACCGAGATCTGTGCGGGAACGCACCGGGACGTCCTCGTCCACCACGTCCATCTACTCGGGCGAGATTGCTTTGCAGAGAGTAGCGGACGATCTCCTCCAAGCACGTTCATCTCGTTCGAGAGCGAGTAGAACAGAGATGTTGGTGAGAGTAGCCGACGATCGTCGCCACCCCGAAAAGAACCTCAAATGTTTGTACCCAGTGCCGCCGAGCGTGAATCTCCCTCCGTACTATTTTGATCCATACGCACACAGGCGTCGTCGTCTTCATATGTGGACCCTGGAATGCCTCATCCTCAAATGTATCCATCAACGCCTCGGTACATGCCTAGTCCATATACTCCTACTCCATATAATTACAATATGGCGTATAGTGGAGACCCTTCATTCATGAACTTGTTGACCATGCCGCGACCCTCATGTTCCATTCCCCCAACCCCATGCGGGAAGCCGATTTCGGGATGGTTCCACCTCCTATTTTTGGTAGCATCGAGTGAGCAGGGAGGTGAGTCGAGTCAAGAACCGTGAGAAACGCAACAATCTACTCGACGTGATTCATCGCAAGACCAAGCTACCTCAACAAGCTCAACCGGATGTACAAACACATCGTCCAACAAGACAAAGAGTACGTCCGGTTTGCATCACCGAGCAACAACGTCAACGGAACCGCCGAAATAGACCTGCATGATGAGTTTACTTGATGTCATGGTGATTTGTAATTAACTTATATTTTGGGTTCACAAAGTACGTGTATTCAACTTTCTCATTGAATAAACTTATTTCTCACGTTTTCCATATTATTATAATGTCGTAGATTTGATTACTCTTCAATAGTTAGTTTAGTTAGTTAAGTTAGTTTAGGTTATATGTTTAATTTAACTTAAGTGGTTAGCTTAGTTAGTTAGGTGTCGGTGGTTAGGTTATATTAGTTTAGTTTGGTTAGGTTAATTAGGTTAGTTAGTTAAGTTAGTTTAGTTAGTTAAGTTAGTTTAGTTTAGGTGTTCGAGGTTATGTTTGTTTAGTGTAGTTGAGTTAGGGTATGTTCCTTAGTGTAGTTGAGTTAGGTTATGTTTGCAATTAAGCTAGTTAAGTTAGTTATTTTAGTTTACTTAGTTTGTATTGTTAGGTGGTTTGGTTAGTTAATGTTAGTTAGTTTAGTTTGTTAGTTACTTTAGTTTGGTTATGTTAGTTAGTTAGTTAGTTAGTTAGTTTAGTTGAAGTTAGTTAGTTAGTTAGTTTAGTTTGGTTTGGTTAGGTTAGTTTAGGTAGTTAGTTTAGTTTGGTTAATGTTAGTTAGTTAGTTTAGTTTGGTTTGGTTAGGTTAGTTTAGGTTAGTTAGTTTAGTTTAGTTTAGTTAGTTAGTTAGTTAGTTAGTTAGTTAGTTAGTTAGTTAGTTTAGTTAGTTAAGGTTAGTTAGTTTAGTTTGTTAGTTAGTTTAGTTTGGTTAGGTTAGTTATTTTAGTTTGGTTAAGGTTAATACTATAGTTAGTTACTTACTTACTTAATTAGAAAAACCACCTCGAATGATGGAGGATACAGGTGGCAGATTGGCAAACTGTCTAATCTTACGTTTACTTCAAATATGGATAATGTAGCATGTCAGCAAGACGGATGGAGTCCAATCGCATTAATGAGCATATAAATAATGATCGTAACAAAAAGAGGAGTTCAAACGGAAGGAGGGGCTTCCCCCGACCCATAGAATAGTGGCACATCTTCACCATTCCAAATTTCATTCGAGAATTACTTCTGCTGGTCCAACCTTATGATAAGCCAACAAAAGCCCATAGGCCTGATGTGATGAATGATGAGGCTGCAATATGAAGACTGGACCATATAAATGAAGAAATTACATTAAGCCCAACAGACCATGAGGAGATAGAGGAATCATGGGACTCGTCCTTCACAAATGAGGTCATTGCAGTGGTGCGATTTTATGACACCAATGAATAGGGAGGGCAGGGATGTAATGGAGATTATTCACAAATGAGGAGGAACAGTAGAGATTACTCGCAAATGATTTTACAGAGGATCCAGGAATATTTGAACATATGATTGTTGAATTATTCACAAATTTGTATAGAAATCACAAAACTGATGGCTGGGAGATTCAAGGCATTGATTGGAGTCTAATATCCAAAAACAGAGCAGAAGCACTGGAACAAGAATTCACTGAGACTTAAGGTTTGGGCATCCATATGTTGTTGTGCCATTGAAAAAGCACCAAGCCCTGATAGTTACACAATGATTTTGTATAAGGAATGTTAGGGAGTTCTCAATGTGTTCAATGCGGCAAGGCGGTGTTAAGCGGTTTAGCCCCGCTTAGTTGAGGCGGGGGCGTATGTAGTGTCTAGGCAGCGGCTTAGGTGGGCGAAAAAATATTTAATTAGACCTCTCTAAGAAATAATTTAATTTATTTAGAGAGCCCTCAGCAGTAAGAGGCACACTTTCTCACCTATACATTCTCACCACCATATTTTCAACTATACACTTTTCCAAACATTATGAAATAAAAAATATTTTCAAAAAAATAAATAAATAATATTTTCAAGAAAATAAATAAATAAATATATAATATTTGAATAAAAAAATATTTTTTAATAATTATTTTCAGTCCCACAACCTGCTTTATTAAGGGCTAGGCGGTGGAAACCCTTAGCATC
Organism: Stephania cephalantha; assembly: GCA_039657325.1. NCBI lineage: Eukaryota > Viridiplantae > Streptophyta > Magnoliopsida > Ranunculales > Menispermaceae > Stephania > Stephania cephalantha. Next base: position 37,714,038 of record CM077576.1, read on the forward strand.
GCCTTGAAAATACTGAGAGTTCTAAAGGAATATATCATGAAATTCATGAGGAATTCCTACCGAAACGGGGTGGTTAGTTCTATGATGAATGAGACATACACTAGTACAATCCCTAAAAGGCAAAAATGAAGGAAGCAACTCGGACTATAGACCTATTAGTCTAATTACATCAATGTATTAAATTTTGTCCAAAGTACTAGCAACAAGACTAAAGAAGGTACTTAATCAAACCATAGCAAGAGAGCAAAATGCATTCACGCCGGGGCCACAAATGCTTGATTCTGTTTTAATAGCCAATGAAGTGGTGAGTATACAAGGGTGAAGAAAATGATGGGGCTTGTGATCAAGTTAGATTTTGCAAAAGCTTATGATTGTATAGATTGGAAGTTTCTTGATCATGTTCTCACCATGAAAGCTCTGGGACAGAGGTAGAGGAAGTGGATAAAAGGTTGTTTATCTTCCGCAAATTTCTCAGTTATGATTAATGGTCAGCCCAGAGGGAAATTATATGCTCAAAGAGGGATTAGACAAGGGGGTCCCCTCTCCCCATCCCTATTCATTATAGTAGCTGATATTTTGAGTCACATGATCACTACAGCCAAGGACAACAATATGGTTAAAGGGCTAGTGGTGGGTAAGGAAAATGCTAATGTATCACATCTTCAATTTGCAAATGATTCATTGTTATTTGTCGAAGGCACCAAGGAATCAGCTGAGCATATAATGAAAGTGGTCCACGCATTTTGCGTTGTTTCAGGCTTGGATTTGAACTTGCACAAATCTTCAATTATAGATATAAATATGAATATAATGAAGTTGAGTACATTGCTAGTAGTTTGGATTGTGTCACAAGGGAATGGCCAGTGAGGTATTGGGATGTCGTTAGGGGGTGCACCAAGGACGATTGCATTTTGGGAACCAGTATTGGAGAAAATTAACAAGAGGTAACTGGATGAAAAGGGGTGTGTCTAAGGGAAGGAGGGTGACCTTGATTCACTCCACGTTAGATGCTCTTCCCACGTTTTATATGTCCCTCTACAAGATGTCAGTGGGCATTGCCAAGGAATGTGAGAAATTGATAAGACATTTTCTATGACGAAAGATAAGTTTAAATGAAACAAACTCCCTAATTGTTTGGGAACAAGTCACCAAACCAGAGAAAGGTGGAGGACTAGGTGTGGGCAACTTAATGAATCGAAACAACGCTCTATTGGGTAAATAGTTGTGGAGATTCTAGAATGAAAGGGAGTCGTTGTGGGCTCAAGTGGTGCAAACCATATATGGCCTTAATAGGAATGAATGGGACAAAGATACACAAGTTATGCCAACCACCAAAGCTCCATCCATGGAAGACAATCTCAGCATGTAGAGAGGAGTTTAACATAGGCATTTGTTATCGACTGAGAAATGGGGCTCGTATTAGGTTTTGGGAGGACTGATGGCATGGACAAGGGATTCTCAAGGAGATTTTTCCTTCTCTGTATCGCATTACAAGAAAACAAGGGGCTTTTATCTGGGAATTCGTCCAACACCAAGGTGAGGATGACTGGAACTTGCACAGTAGAAGACGAATGTCAGGAGAAAAGGCAGCAAAATACGCCACACTAATGCACATAGTGGAAGAGGTACGAATCACGGAGAACATGGTCGATAAAGAATGTGGAGATGGGATAAATCAAGGTATATTCAATTAAATCAGCTTTTGAAGCAATCGCCTCAACAAATAGGGGGGAAATGCAGTTGGAATACCAAACAATTTGGAAAAGCAATTCCCTAATGAAGTTCAAATTCCTCGGTTGGATTGTATGGAAAGGAAGGGTGAATGTAAATGAAATGATTCAAAGAAGGTATCCAGCGATGGTCTTGCAACCTTCACATTTATGCTAGTGTAGCTCGGAGACATCAAATCACTTATTCCTGCAGTGTGAGTATGCTCAGAAGGTATGGAATTCATTAATGGGTGAGTTATCATTTTCATGGGTGTTTCCTAGCAATATACAAGACTGTTTTGCACATCGACTAGCAAGGGGAGTGGGAGCAAGAAGGGAGGCGTTATGGGGAGCTGAATTCCAAAGTGTCATTTGGTGGCTATGGGCCGAAAGGAACAACAGACTTTTTGAGAAGGAGAAGCCTTGGGAAGACATTTGGGATGCAGTAAGGAGGACAGTGGCAAGTATGTTGGAGGATACCAAGGAGTTGAAGGAATGGAATTGGAATACATTATGTAATGATTGGATGAGGATAGTGTAATTTTGATTACCACTTTTGTAATTTCCATCATCCAAGCACTAGTCAACCTAGTTGATTCGGTGTAGGGACGGTGCCAAGTTTGGAATAGGTTCAACCTAGTTGATTCGATTCCAACGTGGGGAGGAGGTTGATATTTATTGTGAATAGGAACGACATGTTTTTTCCATGCAACACTAGTAGGGGTTTTTTCGACTTTATTTTAGGGCAGCACATTGTTTCTTGCCTTGTAAATAACCCCAGTAAATAAATTTATTGGTTGTTAATAAATAAAGTCTCGTTCCTATAAAAAAAGGGAAGATGTGAGGGTGACCTTTACGGGACACCCGAAATGGACATCCGGTTGTTGGTGTCCATTCAATACACATTGATTTGTGCGTGCACAAACATCGATGTGAAAATCAAAGGACAGCAACAACCGGGTGTCCATTCCGGGTGTCCGAAAACGGGCATCCTAGTATTTTCCAAAAAAAAAAAAAGATCATGCAATGCTTTAATCGAACAATGAGTTGATATTGCATAAGGCAAGGACCAACTATGAAATACCCAAGATATGCAGTGCAATTAATCACGAATCCTGGGTTTTGTTTTCTTAAATAAGACCGCCAGAATTACAAAGGTGCAACTCAGACAGCCATCTACACCACAATGTAATAACAATTCATGGAACACAACAGCCAAGCAATTAATCCTTTTCATGCTTCTCTGTTCCAGCAATTATAAGCACCAAATCGATAATTGAATGCACCATGTTGCAAAGTCAAATAAGACTAACAACAACAACAACAACAACAACAACAACATAGCCTCAGTCCACAATTTATTGGGGTCGACTACATGGATCAAACTTCTCCATTGTGCTCGATTAAGTGCCTAGGTGGGAACGCCCCAACGTTTATACGTGTTTGATCCATTTCATGAAAAGTTACAAAAGTTTTACGCTGGCTGTGAACCTATCGCAACCTTCCTTTATTTTCCAAGAATGGAAAATGGACTTGGGGCCTCCCTCCCCCACTTTTCGGGTATGAAAAATGGGTTTAGGACCTCCCTTACCCAAAAATGGCTGTGAACCTATCGCAACCTTCCTTTATCCGGACTTGGGACCGGCTCTGTAGCGCACATTGTGTTCAACATAGGTGGAGTTAAAGTCATATAAGACTAAAAAGAAAAAAAAAAAAAGGTGGGTAGAAGTAATAAGAAATGATGGACAATGACGGAGACAGTCATAAGAATATAAAGTGGTGACAACCAGAGGAAAAACAAGATGAGCGATGGCAAGAGCATGAGAGAGAATAAAAAAATGAATAACCAACAACTCAAGTGGTTAGAAAAGGAGAGAAGAGAGAATCTAATTTCCCCCACATTTCATTCACTGGAATTTCAGAATTACAAGGAAAATTGCTAATAAGATAGTCATGGAGTTGGGGCGTCAGACTGGCTCCCATGGATTTAGTCCAAAAAAAAAAAAAAAAAACAAGAATAAAAGACTAAAATCGTTAACATTAAGAAGCTTAAAAATTTTTCATTTTCACTTAAATACTAAATATTATATATAAGGTAGTACTACCATGAGAACTACAAAAATGTCCATGCCATGGAACCCATTTATAATCATTGAATTCTAATCCAACACATTAATCTATGAGTCACAAATACACAAAACATTTAATGCACAACACATTTTCAGGGGTTCCCATGACATGTATATATATTTGGGCTCCATTGTAGAATTTCCCATATATATTGATATTAAAAATGAGTTTGCAAAAAAAGATATTAAAAATATAACATTTTTAAAAAACTGAAACTTATCCTATTGAATAATTTTGATATATTTGGGGCTCTTTTCAATTCTCTCAAAGCATTCAGGTAAAAGCCTGAAGCTCAACAATTTTCAGTAAAATTTGACTAAATTTCATAAAGCTTGTAAAGTTTTTGAATTTCTTCTCCATTTCCACGTCTTAGTGAATTGATCCATAAAGTTAGGTGACTAGTACCCAAAAATAAAGTTATGTGACTAAAAATTTGCTAATTGTGCCAACTTCTCATTCCATAACATAGAGAAAGAAAAAACATGGAAAGAGAGGCAAACTGAGTATGCATCAGACATCGTGCCCAGTTCTAAAATCTCTTCAGTTGCTTTTTAACAAACTGAATTCTTAACCCATAATAAGTATTTGTATGGATAAGAATCAATAAAATCCTAGCAATGAAGCTATTTGAGTTTTACCCCTACTTAGTTTTTTGCTTTGCTTTTGCTTTTATTTGGGATTGAGGCTTTGTCAGATTTTTGCTTTTGCTTTTATTTGGGATTGTTCATTTTTTGCTTTTCACAATAAAACCAAAACAATTTCGCAAACCACATTAGAAGGAATACAATGTTTTTGAATAATATGGATAAGAAAATGGATAGCTTTTCTAATTCATCTATGCCATTATCATTTATATCGGCCTAGGCTTCCTAACCTTTACTTTGCACAAGCTACCAAAACAATTACTGGAGACATTACTTGAAGTCTACATTAGTAAGAACTGAGAAAAAGAAAATCCACCACAACAAAGCCTCAACCCCAAATTAGTTGGGATTGGCTACATTGATCAAACTCTTCCATTGTGCAGAAAAGGAAAATCCGAGTGAAATAAAAAAATAAATGGATAAATAACAGATTACCTTATAGGCTTTATTTTCTGCAGACATGTGCCAATAACCCCATGGAGCGATTTCCCAACTAATAGTGCCATTCCATGGGACAAATTCATAGAAAATGCCATTGTAGTGAACTCCAATCTGAATCAATAAATATCAGTTAATACACAATTTCCAAAAGCATTCAAGGAATCAAGTAAAACTTTGAACACGACTATGTAGAAGCATCATTTTTCATAATCCATGAGAAATTTAAGAAGAGGTAATGGTAAGTAATAATAACTAACAAGATCTTCACAAAAACAACAACAACGTAGCCTCAATCCAAATTAGTTGGGTTGGCTACATGGATCAAACCCTTCCATTGTGCTCGATTAGGTGCATTTGATGGTGAGCTTTCCAAACCATTTAAATCCCTCTCAATTCATGCGTCCCAAGTTAACTTCGGTCTAACCCCTAACTCTTCGAATTTCTTCAGTTTCTATTGAGTCAAATTTTCTAGTGAGGGCATTTGTACGCTGTATTTGCATGTGTCCAAACCATTGCAATTGTCTTTTCCTAATCTTTGAGCCAACTGATGCTACTCCTACTTTTCTTTGAATTTTTGTATTTTTTTATTCTATCTTTACGAGTTTTACTACACATCCACCTAAGCATCTTCATTTCTGCTACGTTCATTTTATGTAATTGTTGTTGTTTTACCGCCCTCCTTAGAGATATTCTAAAGATCCACATAGTATTACCAATTCATCAGCTCATGTAAGGAAAGAGCATCTCTCAACAGCATACTTGGCCATAAAAAAGTTGAAGCAATTTGGAAAACACAAAAAAGAACGGAAAAATCATACAAAGCACACATAGAACATAAAAGACACGTGTGACCAAAAAACTATACCAACGCTGCATTTTCAAAGGTATTTAATCCGGGAAGCTCTCTTAACCCTCCAGCTGCAGTCAAAGCAACTTCTCCATCTGAATCTTGGAAAGCATTGCACTGAACCTGCAATAACCAGCAATAAACTTCTTATTGTTACAAATACTCCAAATTTCAATAGAATAACACCCATTGGTGATCAGATAATTATCATACTTCCTTCTAACACTTTTGTAGCTTAAAAAATGTAATTCTTATTTTCTTTTTCCTCTTAGTTTGTTGTGTTAACACTTAACACTTGTACTGGCCCTTCGCATGCACTAAAATGCATCTTCCATAACTTAGAAAAAAAAAAAAAAAAGTACTAGATAAATGGCATTAACAACGCTTGACAAACACCATTCGAAGGCTACTTTTTTTACACAACAAAAAATGGGTCCTCATTGTTTTCCAATTTCACATAGCATAATTAAATGAACATATTTCCATTATGTTCTCCATTACACGTGGGAAAAAAAAAATGAAATTGCACTTGGTACAGAATTCAAAAACAACAAAAGTAGCATACCATGAGATAAATGGCATTATACCACCTCCAAATAGAACTAAGATGGGTCCACAACGAAAACTTGGGATTTATGTTGGATTTAACTCATCGTTGACAAACACCATTCGAAGGCTACTTTTTTTACACAACAAAAAATGGGTCCTCATTGTTTTCCAATTTCACATAGCATAATTAAATGAACATATTTCCATTATGTTCTCCATTACACGTGGGAAAAAAAAAAATGAAATTGCACTTGGTACAGAATTCAAAAACAACAAAAGTTGTTTTTCTCAATTTCAGCCTAAAACTTTGAAAAAACTTGAATTATTAAAAAAAAGGTGTTTTCTAGCTTTCACTTTTCTAGATGGGTTTAAATTTTAAAGTAGTTCTAGATATTCCTATAAAATCTGATAACATCCTAACATAGAAATTAGACTCTGCATATCCTGGGTTCTCTATAAGATAAATTGCTAGAGAAAATGGAAATTCGCAAGAGTTGTTGTCGCCTTTAATTCCTTTTAAAACTTCTTCATAGGAGAAATATTTGATTTTATGAAAGCTTAACTTTGTCCTTGATCATAATAATAACAATGCAAACCACGTGCTGGTATACATTTAGCATGACAAGTCACAACCAAAGATATGACAAAAATATTTGTAATGTAGTGTGGAAAAATATATAGTTCATTCTTAAGATATCATTCAAAAGAAGAGAAAGATTATATACAACAACAACATAGCCTCAGTCCCAAATTAACTAGGGAAGAGAAAGATTATATAAGAAAAAAAAAAGTAAATGATTGATCCATGTTTGGAAGGAGCTTTAAATAGGACAATAGTACACAACTGGTTATTTTGTTCAATCACAACTTTGAAAAATTATGCATTTATTTAAAAAAAAACTACAAAATACCTGCATAAAATCAACTGGAATGAAAGAGTTTGATTCATGTAGCCGACCCCAACTAATTTGGGATAGAGTTGTACGAAATATCAACATAAATCTGATACGATCTCTTGTGAGCCCTACTACAGAAGAAGCACCAAACTAACTGCAATTAAAAGCTTAACAATTAGGAATATTAATCTACAAGTTTATAATTATTAGGAAGTTCCTAATTAGAGAGTTTCCTTTTAAATGTGTTTCTATTTCTATTGTAAGAGAAGTTAATAAAAAGACTAGTATTATGGAAAAAAAAAAGATTCTTAGGAAACTCTCGTTATTAACTTTCCAATAATTGAAAACTTTCAATATACTAATATTCCTAATTAGTTAACTTCTAATTGCAGTTGGTTTGGTGCTTCTTTTTGTAGTAGGACCCACAAGAGATCGTATAAATTCTTACATCGTAATGACTTCATGCAAGAGCCAAGAGGGAAAAGATAAAGTTCAAATGACATGAAGTGTAAGAAGCTATTGAACCAAAAGCCGCAAGCAGACAAATATATTAATTCATCAAATAACATATGGAACAATCATTTTACCCAAAACCACTTTCTTGGAAAGGCTCCACCCCAGTTCTTCTCGGAATAAGAGAGGGCATTTTCAAATTCAAAGAGCTTTCCATCCCACTCTATCCAACCTGGATATAAAAGATCAAATGCAAATTATAAATGCTCGATTGTTCATGGAAAATACGTAACTGCAACAGATTTTAACCTAAAACATACTTAAACTGTGAAAATTGAGAAACCATAACATATTATGTGTATGCCTTGCACTGAAATATAACCATAGAAAAAAAAAAAAAAAATTTCCACAAGTAACCATAGGTCAATTAGCTTGAAAGTATTCAGTTGCATGGTGCACAAGTATAATGTGTAAAAATGCAATTAACTAGTAGTAGTAATTTTTCCTTTGTTAGTTGTTGTGGTCTTCTCCAATTGTGTCGTTGTGATATTATTATTTGTTATTGTCGCTTATTCTTCTCTTCTTTTTATTTCAGAAGAAGACGGCGACGCAAGAACATTAACAACTTCTCCAACTGGGTTGAACATCAGCAAGAACCCCAATTCTCATCTTCCCGAATCCCCACTAGCATAATATCTAAGCTCAAAGGACAGCCTTTAACTTTAGTGAAAAGCTTCCATCACCAAAGTTTAACCAGCGAACCCTCCTTAAAGCATGGACATCTACTTGCTTTTCTTCAATCATCATTTAGTTTTCACACTCAAATGACTTAAATTATGGATACACTATGTAATCAAAATAAAGTACTCTTGTAAGAAAACACACAAGTTGCATAAAAATACCAAAAATAAGACATTTTGACGTTGAGAAAATTGAGTGTATTTTAAGTGAAACTAATTACAACAAAAAGAACAAAGTGCCAAAAAAAAAAAAAAAATACAGAAGACTTGTAGGAACTTAATAGACTCCTAAAACCAAAACCAGCAAGGGCAATGGTTACAAGGAAAAAGTAAATGAAAAGAGAAGAGAAGAGGAAGATGGACGATTGTAGATCTTAAGGCGATATTTGATAGATGCAACTCTCCTTAGTTCATACAATGGACAACCTAATACTCAATACATGCCCCTTGTTTGTGCCTTCTGACACATTCTTATGGTTATACCCCAATGCTAGCTACACATATCTAACTAATTATGACACCTCTGCTTTCTAGAAATATTCATTTAGTGAAAAAAGAATTTATATTATACTACTCTCCACACCATACACACACATTTCACATTCTTAATTTATAAATGCATTCTTCTTTAACATGTTTGACGCTGAACTACCAAATTGGGTAGCAATCCCTCATTCTAGTGTTGGGCCAGCAGCTCTCGACCACCTCCACTTTATGCTGAAAGTCACCATACTGGATGGCTATCAAGATTTGGCAATGCTACAAAAGGTAAACTAGTATTTCAGCTTGCTTAAGGCCAATAAGAAATTCATGAAGGACAGAAGCTTCAACTGATAACAGAAGCTTCAAATGTTTTGCAGTGCTGAGAATTAGAAAAGAAGTGTGCCCATCATATCCAAGTATTTACTCCGAAACATGAAAAAGAGAGAATTTTTCCAACTAATGTCGACAGGTTGGAGTAATTTATTTTTAATATAGCTCCCAAGAGGATAAGCATGGAGACTAATAACGTTCCTTTCACAGACAATAAAGTTTGAGTTATGCAATTTTGCCAAAAACCATAAAAGCACAATGACAAACTTGATCATCTCTACAATATACTCTGTAAAATACAGATTCTTCCGGAAACATGGCATGGAATTTAAAAGTATACATAAAGGGCCAAGAAAGTAAACCTAACATGGGTAAAACAGGGAACAATCTGAAAAGATGAGGTTCCTAACCTAAACAAATGGTGAAGATCGTGTTAACCACGTGTAGTCACAAAATGTTAAAAAATAAAAAGTAGTAGAATCATGCATCAATCATCATAGATGTTAGAATCTCACATGTTCTACTCCTATGAGTTAGCAAGGGAGGGATGTAAATGGGGCAGGGTGGGGAAGGGAGTTCCCATCCCCATCCTCATTTATGTGTCTTCTCCCCATCCCCTACCCCTCCCGTGTAAAATTGGTGAGGATGGGGAATCCTCATGGGACATATTTTTCCCCATTTAATTTCCCGCAGGAAATCTATATTACTATTCCCCGTAAGGAACATGAGGATATATTTTTCCCTATTTAATTCCCTACAATATATAATCTGAGGATTGCACTACAGATTTTTAAAGGAAATGAAAAAAATCCGTTAATTAGTAGTCAAGTTATAAATTATTAAATTACTAATATTAAGAACCTATAATGTCAAAAAAAATAGTAAAAAAGCATGCGCATGTATATTCTCTCTCTCTCTCTCTCTCTCTCTCTCTCTCTCTCTCTCTCATCTTTTTTTCGTTTTTGAGAAACTCTCTCCTATATATCTTTGTAAATCTTAATGGTTCTTTTTTGTATTTTTTATTTCATTAATTTCTTATACATAAAAAATAAAAAAGACTTAATAGAGTACTTGTGGAAGTTGATATCTATTCTAAGGAACTATAAATTTTTATCTTAACTATGCCTTTATTATTATGTAACCAATAATTATACATCTATGTTATACAAAAGAATTTCAAGTTTTAATTTTAATTTACCAATAACAAAAATAAAAAATACATTCTTCAAGCTTCAGCTATCACAATATTTTTAAATTTTATATCAATAGATTGTATTCCCGCGAGCGCAGCGAGCGGGCTGTCAAACGTGCGTAGCACATATAACAACTAGTATATATATATATATATATATACAATTGTAAAATTGGGGTCGGCTACATGGATCAAACTCTTCCATTGTGCTCGATTAAGTGCAATTGATGGTGAGCTTTCCACACCTTTTCATTCATGTAAAGAGGTCATGAATTCTATCCTTTGTGTTTATATAAATTTAATGTTTGATATTTTTCCATAGTATATTTAATCTATACATACCGTATTATTTTTTAATTTGAAGCAGGGATGATATTAAGGTCCCTGTGTGAGGAGTCCATCCTCTCCACATCTCCCCATGGGATTCCCCATGTCCCCCCGAAAAAAAAAAAAAAAAAAAAAAAAAAAAAAACACACACACACACACAAAGATAATCCTTTTTGGTTAAATCCAAGCTAACGGTAGAGGTAATTGTTACAATGATAAAGATAGCATAGCAATATCAAGTCAATTGATAGAAGAATTGTAATGGTCAAGTTTTTAGTAATTTGGGAATCAGATTAGTTTCACTATGACCATCATCAATATTTGCATATGAATCACCAATCCAGGAATCTATTGATACAGTAGAGAAGATCTGAACAGGTCTCCTAAACCAATATGAATTTATAGAAGGTTGAACACGAAATACAGGAGCTTAAATGAATAAAGGGAAGATAGATGACTATAGGGTTAGAATCTGGTGTTTGTTGTCCAAGAGAAAACCAAAAACTACCAAAAAAAGGAGAGAAACCAGCAGGTTAAGACTCTGATATGGCTCGTAGTATTTTCTTAGAATGGTTAAGGATCTATGGCCCGTTCGGTTCGCAAGTGAAATAAACCCATGATCATGAGATTATTTTACACTGGGATTATAACATAGGTTTGAGTATTAGTCCCAATAGAGGGACTTGTTTGGTTGGGGGTATGGATGTTGGGATTACAAATGATTTCAAAGTTGTAGTTACTAAATTGTCCTCTTTTATGAAAACATAAACTTGCAATTCAACCCTACCTACCCGTGTTTCATCTTCTTCACGCCTACCCGTGCTCATCTTCTTCACGCCTCTGTGATTATCGCGTCTCTCCAGCCTATTGTGTTTCTTGAATTTTGTTCTCACTAGCCTTTGATGTTGTTGCTGCCATGCAAGAGTTTCATTTCCTTATCAACTTAAATAAATAAAATGTAAGCATCATCTTCTTTACATTATTGGAGTCCAAGACTAACATGTCTCAGCTAAATTTTTTGGTAAACTGAAATTTGCTAACAAAAGCTTATTCACATGCGTCATAGCTTTTGGACAAGGCGGTCTTCTATTATACAAAAAATCCTAAAACTCCTCCCAACCACAATAAAGACACACTAATGTAATAGACAAATGAAGATGGAAACTTGCAATCCCTTCTAAAAAGACAGTTGAGTTCTGCACAATGCCATCACAGATTTAGGGGAATTTAGAATTTCTCAGAAAGGCATTAATCAATCTTTCCTCTGTTTCATTCAGAAACAGAATTGGGATCGAAAGTTAACTTGGAGAGAGAGAGAGAGAGAGAGAGAGAGAGAGAGAGAGACCTGGAGAGAGTGAGCGAGAGAGGAGAGGTGCGATCTGTGTGGAGATGAACGCTAGGGTTTTTTTTACTCTTAGAGCGACAGAGACGAATGAAGATCGACGAGAAGAGAGGATCAATTGTGTTTTGGTTGTTATAATATGAGAGTAATTTGGTCATGTTGGATGCACCAACAATGGGATTAAATAATACCATTCATTTCATGGTTTTATTTTATCCCACTCCCGTGGGTTAAAATAATCCCATCATCAATTTAAAACTCGAACCAAACACCAGTATTATTTAGTACCACCACTTATCCCATGCTATCTCATGAACTGAACAGGCCACTAGTGTCATTGGTTTATTAATACAATGGTGGAGACTATAAGTGTATCTTGTAAGAGAGCATACATAATCAATCTGCCCAGATGGCTTTAGAACCATGGAAACAAGTTATGTGATGAGCACATTACCTGTAGAAAGGCCACCAGCCATGCAAACTTGCCAATGGGGTTCAAATACAGGAAAAGCTGCTAGCCAACCTGCTGTAGCTTTTTGTTTAGAGTTAACATCACCCCAGCCATAAACAGGACGAGTACTGTACTCCCAACGTGCAGTCTTTACAACAGGTACATAATCTGTTCTGTCACAAAAAAAAAATGAAGCCAAAGCAATATACTCACAATCAGAGCAACTTTAATTTGTATTACATGGACATATAAGCTACAACATCAATTTACACAGTTCAAATACAATCCTCATGGTCACAAACCACTAGATCTAGTCTTACACATTAGAACAGATAAATTGGACGATACACTAGCTTACACATAATTCAAATGAGATATCTAGCTATTTAGGAGATAATAAATCAAGACGATTACCCAACCTTCAAACCGATAACAAAAGGCATTATTTTTATAACAAATGCATTATGACAAATTATCAATTCCAGCCAAATTCAAAAGAGCTTCAATTAACCATGTCTTTTTTCCTCCTATTATTAAGATAGAAAACTACACCTAAACTTCTGCTTCATCTCCTTAATCAAACAATCCGTTGCATACCGATATTCAATTCTCATCACCATTCACATTATTTCTGATCTCATCAATAAATCAACCTTTCTATTTGCACAACTTCAATATCTGTTATGTCTAAGATTATTAAAAAAAAATTAAAACTTAAAATACTTAGCATGATATAGTGGGATATGTGACATCAACAAGACTAATGTACAAACATTTCTACTCAGAAATATTGTCTTATATCAGCAGGATCCGCACAAACGCATGCCCTGCCAAAAGCAAAACTATGACTTCTTAGACAAGGAGCAAGGTTTCCAAATACTTACCAAGCAAAAACAAAAGATTCCTTAACTATAACAATTGCAGATTATATGTAGGTAGGACACAAATCTAGAAGCCTTCACCATACAATCATCCATGATCTATAATATCACCTCAAGCGTCAAGTTCATAAGCCTTTATGTAACTCAAGCAGACTTGCTAAACATAGATGTATGAATAAGATGTCAACTGTCGACCCAGAAGATGATAAATGTCAGACACGGTGAAAATATACCATTACCACGATTGAATAATAAAAGTTGAACCTATTTTGGCGCCTCTCTAGAGGCTTGGAAACAAAGATGCATATAAAAAGATATTAGCAAGAGGAAGAAACTGAAGAAAAGAAGTAACAAGCATATGGGTAATCTTATGTGAACATATAACCAAAGAATGCGGGGTTAATCGTTCTCCAAAATTCAGCATGATACCTATTAAGAGGTAGGAGAAAATAAGAAATTATTATTGAAGGCTAACATTAAAATTTCCTAAACTTTCTCATCGAGAAAAAAGTAAATAAAACATATTTATTATCCAATAGCTATTGCAAGGAAGTAATTCTTTAAGAAATGGGAATGCTGGGGAGATGGTCAACATCACTTGAGGGAAGAAAATATAGAAAAGGAATATGCCCTCTAGGATGGAAATAATGTGGTTGATTTTGTGTTTATTCGCGCATAATCCTCTCGTTTCAAACTGTTGTCTATAGTAATAGAACTGTAGAAGGGAAATGAAATGTATGGTTTGAAAATTCCTCGAAGTTCTCCGAACTTCTCCGAATAAATTAGGTTTTTTTAAACACTGAATTAAGAGTTAGATGCAAACTAAATTTTATAAAACTTCCATCAAATTTAGAGAAATGAAAAAATTTCCAAGTTTTAACACTTTTTTGTAAGAGAAGTGGATAAAGTTGGTGTCAATTTTTGTGAGAAGACGCTCTAAAGAATGATAATATGTTTGAAGACACTAAACCACAACTCAATCTCAATTATTGCCTAATAAATTAGAAAGAAATAATACCAAAATGATCAATCCCGTCAAAATTACTATAGAAAAGGAAAATACATGAAATATTAGGAAAAAAAAAACATACTTTTTTATGTATTTTGATGAAAGTTGGATGTTCTATAGCACTTAGATGAAGTTATTTATACTTATTTATAATGTCGAAGTTTTACCAGAATTCTCCACATTGGATTACACTTCTTCGAATTAATTCCAAATTTTAAATCATCGAAATCATAAGCAAAGTCGAAGTTTCGATCCTTGATGAAAGGAATCCTAAACATCTGGTTAAGAGGGGATGACAAAAGCTTCCTTCCCCCAATCGGTTAAGTAGAAAGTTCACTCTTAAATTTGGATTGGCGATAGGAATAGGAACATTATTGTCAAGAGCAAGGCTGTCGTACACTTGCAGCAAAATGGTCCCAAACATATTCATGACAACAATACGTCCCTTAAATTTATTATATATAAACAGTAACTACAAAGATTTTAACTTACTTGAGATTATTACAGAATAAAATGCCATACCTGCCATCATCTACAATAGATCCTTGATGCCAAAGTGGACTAACTTGGAAACCTTTTGATACACGGTTACGAAATTCCTGCACAAAGAATCAGACAGGATAGATTAGGCTACAAAATTACTAGCTTATCCATTTTTAAAGATCTCTAAAATAAAATACCTACAAGATGCATACTAACCGCAGACTCTTCTTTTGAAATATATTTCCAATACCTTAAGATATTGTACAGTAGAAGATGTCAACTTTGATCTAGTTCTATTTATAATTCCATGTGCACTGATGCACTAAAGAATAATAAAGTGCTTATAGTGAGGAAAGAAAAAAATGAAACTAAAACGAGTCATAACTAGATTTAATTGAAAATTAATATTTTCACCACGCAGTCATCCGTCACTTAGAAAAACTGTAGTATTTGAATAAGCTCAATCCAACGAGGTGACAATCCATAAATTATTTAGGTCCATACTTCACGTGCTCAAGTATAAATGCAAGTCTATATATAGATTATATGCAGGAGTCCTGGGAAATCCCTAAAGCTTTATGAATCCTTACATGTTTAAGACAGCATAGGAATACAGCTCAAGTTGCATGTAGGACAGAAGGAGTATTTTTGCGTTGACATTGCGAGAGGCTACTGAAAACCTTGAAGTCTAGATTTTCAACTGAGGAAAGTCTCACCAGAGTTAAAAATAGAATATTCCAAACTGATTTTTCAGGTGAAATTAGAACAGCAGGCTTTCCAAAACATTGATCTTTCCTACAGTTAGTACTGTGTTTGCATTTTACTATAAACTAGTTTACTTCTAATACATACTTAAGTTATTAGTTTCTCAAGATAACATTTGAACTTGTCTTAACGGATAGTCTATAGGTGTAGTCCTTGTGAGATTGATACTTGTTCTCATCATCTTTGGAAGAATATTGCTCAAACTTCTCCAAACTTCCACTAATTAACTAGATATTTTCATCACCATAGAAGTTTAGGGTGGAAGTGGCCTGAACGTTTGGGTGCCCCATGGCTTAAAGATGACAATAACTTTTTCATCACCATAGAAGTGATCTCAGGTATGGGGATTTTAAATGGGGATGGGGTGGGGATGGATACAAAATCTCATACCCACACGGGTATGGGTACGGGCATGGGTAATAAAATATATCCACGGGGATCCCCACGGGTAATTCCCACAAGGATACCCATCTACCAATGGGGATCTCCATATATCAATTTATACACCATATGATATTTATATATAAATATTACATAATATTATATAATTTTCACTCCGAAACACTTATACATAAAACGAAAAACCTCTTAATGAGATTTATAATTTTAATTTATCTGGTTAATTAATAACTATATGTTTTGTTTTGAATTGTTTGCGACTATATTTATATTTTGAAATTTTAGGATCAAAAGTACTGAAAAAATAGGATCAAATGAGAAAAATTGCAAAACCTTATTTTATAGAATCATCCTAATTTTTTGGGGGGCCCTTGGTGCAATTGACTTTATATATAGTTTATATTTATATATACATGTATGTATATTTAACACCTTATTTGTTACAATTCTTTTTTTGAGAATCCTCGCGTAGATCCCCAATGGGGAATAAAATGAGAAAAAAAATTTCCCCACGAGAATTCCCCATCCCCGCAAAAATCCCCATGAAAATCCCCAAGAGGATCCCCAATGGGGAATGAAATGGGTAAAACATTTTACCCATGGGGATTTCCCATACTCACAAGGATTTGATGGGTATGGGGATGGGTATGAGAATTCATCTCCAGATGGGTATGAGTACGGGTATGGGTGATAAATTTTTTAGTGGGTATGGGTATGG
This sequence comes from Stephania cephalantha, assembly GCA_039657325.1. Taxonomy (NCBI): domain Eukaryota; kingdom Viridiplantae; phylum Streptophyta; class Magnoliopsida; order Ranunculales; family Menispermaceae; genus Stephania; species Stephania cephalantha. Next base: position 37,730,828 of record CM077576.1, read on the forward strand.
AAATGAGGTCCCCATCCCCTACCCTACCCTACCCATTTGCATCCCTAATAAGGGTGTAGGCTCGAACCTCACAAACTCACATCTAGCATTATTATTATACAATATATTAATTTTTATACAAAGTATTTCAAAGCAGGTCGAGCCTAAGCTAAAAGCACATACCAAGGCCCACCCATTAAATAGGCGAGCTTAAGCGGGCTCGGGCTTGTCTTGAATTTGCAAGACCAAGCTCGGCCAAAGTTGGGCGGGCCTCCGGCCTAGTGAACAGGCCTATTCAAAATTGCAACCATATCACCAACCATCCAAATTAGAAGATAGTCTATATACGACGTCAAGCTAATAAGCTTGGCCACGAGCTGGCAAATCTTTTGCGAGGTCATGAGTATGAGATTGTTACTGTTTGGGATATAACTCCAATGAATGTAATATCATTGCTACAACATGATGTACTAGCGATCTGAAATAAATGAAATCATTTCTTAAGAAAAAAAAAAAAAAAAAAAAAAAAAAAAAAAAAAAAAAAAAAAAAAACTAGATATATTTTCAAACACCAATTAAGAATCACATGTAAAAGTAGTACTATAAAAATCATATGGAACAACATACAACAACATAGCCTCAGTCCCAAATTAATTGGGGTCGGCTACATGGATCAAACTCTTCCATTGTGCTCAATTAAGTGCAATTGATGGTGAGCTTTCCAAACTATCCAAATCCCTAATAATTACTGCGTCCCATGTTAACTTTGGTCTACCCCTACCTTGTCGAATATCTTCAGTTTCTATTGAGTCAAGTTTTCTAGAGGGGGCATTTGTACGTCGTCTTTGCAGTTGACCAAACCACCGCAATCGCCCTTCCCTAATTTTTGTGTCAATTGGTGCTACTCCTACTTGTCTTTGAATTTATATATTTCTTATTCTATCTTTACGAGTTTTACCACACATCCACCTAAGCATTTTCATTTCTGCTACATTCATTTTACATAATTGTTGTTGCTTTACCGCCCAACATTCACTTCCATAGAGCATAGCTGACATAATTGCGTCCTATAAAATTTTCCTATTAACTTAGTAGAAACATTTCGATCACAAATCATCCTTGTTGCACTCTGTCATTTCTTCCACCCAACTTGAATTCTATGTGTGACATCATTCTCAATATTACCATCATTTTGTATGATTGATCCGAGGTACCTAAAGTGGTTCATCTTAGAAACTTCTACTTCCCCTAATTTTCCCACTCCATCATCTCGATGTTTAGTATTTCTAAACTCACGGTGCATGTATTCGGTCTTCGTCCTACTCAACTTAAAGCCTTTAGATTCTAATGTATTCCTCCAAAGTTCTAATTTTCCATTCGCTCCATCTTTTATTTCGTTCACTAAGACAATATCATTTGCAAATAACATACACCATAGCATATCCTCTTGAATATGCCTAGTTAGTTCATCCATAACTAAAGTAAAGAGATATGAGCTTAAAGGCGATCATTGACGTAGTCCTATCGTAATGAAAAATTCTTTTGTAGCTCCTCCTAATGTCTTTATACTCGTTACTACTCCCTCATACATATCCTTAATAGTGTCTATGTACCTAGCATGCACTCCTCTTATTTCTAGAACCCACCAAAGAACATCTCTAGGAACCCTATCATATGCTTTTCCTAAATCTACAAATACCATATGAAGATCTTTTTTTTTTATATTTTTCTAACAATCTTCTTACAAGGAAAATAACCTCCATAGTTGACCTACCAAGCATGAAGCCAAATTGATTCTCTGATATTGTTGTTTCTTTTCTTAGTCTATCGTCAATTATCATCTCCCAAAGTTTCATAGTATGACTCATAAGTTTAATTCCATGGTAATTTGAACAATTTTGAATGTTTCATTTGTTTTTGAAGATTGGTACAAACGTGCTTCTTCTCCAATCCATTGGCATCCATTTTGATTTTAAAATCTTGTTGAAAAGTTTTGTTAATCAAGTTAATCCAATTTCTCCTAAGCATTTCCAAACCTCTATGGGTATTTCATCTGGGCCACATGCTTTCCTTATTTTCATCATTTTCAATGTCTCTTTAACTTCAGAAATTCTAATATTGCATCTATAGTTTACATTTCTTTCTTGGTTTGGGTTTTCATCTACTATGATATCAACTTGGCCATCATTAAATAAACTATCGAAGCAACTTCTCAATATCTCCTTAATATCATCTTCGCGTGTTAAACATTTTGACTAACTGTTTTTCTAGCTTGTTTTCTAGCTTCTTTATATTGATTGTACGCATATTCATCTTGACACTTAGGTATTTTCCAATACATCTCTCTTTTAGTCTTAATTGCTCTTTCAAGGTTTGAAACTTCGACTACGCCTATGACTTCGCTCACTTAAAATTCGGAATTAATTCGAAGCAGTTAACTTCGACGATGGAAGTTTGACAAAAACTCGCCGGTGTACAGAAGTTTATGGAATTTTACTTTAAATGCTAGAAAACTGAAGTTTCGTCATAGAGATGCTAAACCTATGTTTTAGTCGAATTTAGCTGAAGTTTAAGTATATTTCTAACATAGTCGAAGTTTCAATTGAAGTTTCGGTCGAAGTTTCAATTGAAGTTTCATTCGAAGTTTGCTTAACTTCCACGAAACATAACAATTTTACTTCATGTTTTATTAACTACCATCGATGTTTTCAAAGTTCGGTCGAAGTTAGTCGAAGTTGAGTCAAAGTTTTGCAATTTTTTACTGCCTATGAACTTCACTTCGCTCACCTCGAAATCGACAAACTACGCCCGAACTTCGCTTGATTTTTTAAACCTTGTGCTCTTTGGACAACCTCGTTCCAACACCATATTTACTTCTTTGGTGGTCCCAAGGACTTTAGATATACTTAACATGTTTGATGCTACTCTCTTTATGCAACTACTCATTTCTAGCCACATTGTATTAGCATCTAAATCAAGATTCCAAACATTTTTTTTACTAGTTTTTCTCTAAACTCTACTTGTTTACTATTTTAGGTTCCACCACTTTATTCTAGGGTCCTTGTCTCTAATATTCCAATTAAGTCGTCTTTTTAGCTTAATATCAAGTACTGCTAACTATTGTTTGGTAGTAAGTACTTCACCAGGTATTACTTTGCAGTCTCTACATATTTTTCTATCTATTTTTCCTGCTTAAAGAAAATCTATTTGACTCTTATTATGACCACTACTAAAAGTAATCATGTGCAACTCTCTTTTCCTAAAACTAGTATTTGCTACGACAAGATCGTATGATGAAGCAAATTCTAAGATTAATTCTCCTTCTTCATTTCTATTACCATAGCCAAAACCTCCATGAACTCTCTCGAACTCATCATTACTTGGCCCCACATGCCCATTTAAATCTCCTCCAATAAAAACATTTTCATCTAATGGTATACCTTGCATAAATCCATCCATATCGTCCAAAAATTTGCGTTTGATGCTCTCGTTTAATCCTACTTATGGTGCATAGGGATAAGTATGTTAATCTTTTTATCTCCAATAATTAATTTAACTAGGATCAATCTATCTCTCATTCTCTTAACCTCTACGACCTTATCCTTGTAATCATAATCCACAAGAATTCCTGCTGCATTGCATTTTCTATCTATACTAGTGTACCACAATTTAAACCCTGTGATTGCTATTTCTCTACTCTTTTCTCCTACCTATTTTGTCTCTTGAAGGCAAACAATATTGACTCTCCTTTTAATCATACTAATTCTATTGACTTCCCTGTAAGTGTTCCTATGTTCCATGTTCCTAAATGAATTTTTTCTCCCTTTCATGTTTGTTTTCCTTTTATATTTCTAGTTTGTCTAAAAGATACAATCTCGTTATCTATGATTTTGTTTTATTTTTCGTGTTTGTTTTGAACTAGCTTCTTTACCCACTCCCGTCCTCTGTGTGGGAGCCCTTGCTTATTTTTCTCCACATCCGGGCGACAATGTGAAGGGACTAGCTTCTTTACCCACACACGTCCTATGTGTAGGAACCCTTGCTCATTTTTCTTCACACCCAGGCGGCGATGTGAAACACGCCCTTGCTCATTTCTCACTACACCCGGGCTCCGATGCAGCACGTCGCTAAGTAGGAACGCCCCAACGTTTATGTGTTTGATCTATTTCATGAAGAGTGACAAATTTTACGCTGGTTGCCAACCTATCGCAACCCTCCTCCACATTCCAAGAATGAAAATTGGGCTTGGGGCCTCCCTCCCACATTTTTCGGGTATGAAAAATGAGTTTAGGACCTCCCTTTGCCACTTTTCGGAATAAAAAATGGGCGTCAGAGTCCTCCTCCTTTAGCCGGAGTTGGGACCGGCTATGTAGCACAATTAATGATGAAAAATCATATGGAAGAAAGGGAGAAATATCATGATTTGCAAATTTCATATGTAACTTACTAACAAAAAAAAGATTAAAACTAATGATGATTTCTTTTAGAAGGTACTCCAACAAAATAGTAGTATTTTACATAATAAAAAACTGGAAACTAATATTAATTGTAAATAATGAATTATGACTAATTGCAGAGAAAAAAAAAACTAGAAGGATCGTTAAAAAACTAGACATCAGGTATAAAAAGTTGAAAGGGCAAAGGATATTATAACAACATTCTTCTTCAATGTTCCTTCCGAAAATTTAGATCTTGTAAGCACTTGGCTAAATTTATTTTAACTTCTCTACAGGGTTGAGATATTACGAAACTTCTATATAATGAATCAGATTTCTCCGAATTACTACCAAGTTTTAAGTGATTGATATCATAAGTACAGTCGGATTTCAATCTTTCTCATCACTTGCTATCATTGACAGTATACCACAATTGCATGTAGATTTAATATGTAGCGACTCATGTCCTTAACCTATTGATTAGCACTAATCCAAATGCTAATTAACCCGAGTTTGACTCGTGTTTAAGCCCGGCTTGTTTAGATTAGCGTGTGTGCGCGTTTGTGTGTTGTTTGGTGTTTGTTTGGTGTGCCAAAACAAATAAAAACCAAAGTTATATAAAATTGAATCAAATAAAAATCATAAACCCTTGGATAGGCTTCGAGATACGTGTGTGGTAATGATGTGTGTCACACTAGCATGTGTGTTACTTTAAGTGACTAGACACGTGATCTACCTCGAGATGTGTGTATGGACATCTAGTTGATGATCTATGGATAGGCATGAGAGGATGAGGTGGATGCATGGAAGCACCTAGGTGGCAATTATTTAGGTTGGTCAAAACATAAATAGGAAACAAAGATGAGATTAATCTCATCTCATCCATTTGAATCAAACCAACGAGAGAGCGAGAGAGAGAGAGAGAGAGAGAGAGAGAGAGAGAGAGAGAGAGAGAGAGAGAGAGAGAGAGAGAGAGAGAGAGAGAGAGAGCTTGGTGGAGTAAGAGGAGTGGAAGGAGAAAATCAGTAGTTATTGGAGCTTGAAGTCCAACATTTAAGCCATCTTCATCTTCTTCCTTAAGTGGTAAGTTTTTTCATCTCTCCCTCAACTTTCTCATTCAAATGAAATGTTTAAGTAGGGCTTTAATTGGGACAGCTGTGGTAAAGGAGTTATGATCAGTTGAGTGATAAAGATGGGAACCCATCTATGATGAGAAAACATGTGTACAAGATGTTCATCACTGCGCACACTTTATGTGTGTTTCAATGCATGAATTGAGACCAAAAGTGATGGAAAATGATGGATTGGGACAGGGACAGCATTAGCCGATCCTAGAGTGAGATATTTAGGTTCATTTGAAGCCATTAAAGTTAAGAAAAACAACTCAGGAAAGCTGTCCTATGTTCTGTCTCATCTTCATAGTATGTTCTTCATGTTTTAGTTCATAATGAGAAGAAGTTTGGACATGAATCTCATGTTTTAATAATCCAAATTATAGTTGGATGCTTTGTGCATGTGTTATACACATTTTAGAGTGTTTGGACAGTGGGAATGGAGTTGGTAGCCTTTGGATGGGTGCAAGGGCTGTTGTCCTAAGTTGTTTTTCTCAACTTTTACATGTTGTCCTAAGCCAGCAGCCCTACGGCAGCATAGGCTCAACAATTTTCAGCATTGTCGCTGAATTTTTCCGGGATTTTAACGGAGAGTCTAAGGGATATTTAGGGGTTCTTAAACATCTCTAAATGGTCTAGTAATGAATACCAATTGGTTGGTTTTAGGTCCTTAATCCGAGGGAAAAAAATCGAGACGTCTGGGACTTAGATAAAGTAAAAAAAACTAGGAAGTGCGACCGAGGTAAGTGGGAATTCACTTAGTTTATCTTTTATGCCATGTCTATAGTTATATTTAGTTTCATATAGCTTATGGATTGGGTTTCCGAGCTTTGTACTGGAATCTATGTTTAGTAACATGTAAAAGTGAATCTGCAAGATAGGTCTGTGACAAAGCTCCCGCAAAGAGTTCAGTTGGGATCCAATGTAAACCCGCCTTCGCAAGGGTTCACAGAATGATGGAGATATCACTAGGTATGTTGGAGAGCTAACTTAAGATGGAATATATTATCGGCACAGCGGCCACTGTGTGGGTCCGATCTTGGTATTCTTGCAAGTTAGTTTCCAGTCCTTGTTTTCTAACTTCTTTTCAAATGATTTCTAATACATTAGCTAATTCAAATTGTTGATATGCATCCCATTCTATGTATTGTTTATTCACTTCCCTTATTACCTTTTGTAGCTATTATTGTTCACTTAAATATTGCAAATGAGGTAATAGCGGATAATGGATGGTATACACGGAATTCCATTTACTGAGCTCGTTGAATGCTCACTCCCCTTTTCAACAATTTCAGGTACCTCGGCTATCGCTCAGTACAAGCGAGTGTATCTCTTTTGTTTTATCGTATTTCGAAAAACCTTGATGTTTAAGTCTTCCTGTGCTGTTTACTTTTATTTATATCGGTTTTCTCGAGATATGCAGGTTGTGTTTATTACGTACTAAAGGTTAGGCTTCTGGCATGGGTTAAGTTTGGTTGGTCTACTGGGGCTTAAACCGTGTTTCAGGACGAATGATTCCTTAATCAGGACAAGGGTCGTTACATAATAGAACCCCTGTTTTGAAAGATATGTCTATTTCCATCATTTGAGTTTTTCCAGCAACATCTATGCTTCTCCAACAACAATAAAAATAGGCGCAACATTTTAAAAAGTTTGCTCAGATACATTGAAAACTCATAAGACAAGCAAACATGTTATGCCAAACATTTCACATTGATCCACTGGCTTTGCTGCAATCTTGAACACCATCTTTCTACCATACTAGCTTTCACAATGAAACTGTGGATGTTGAGATGGGGGGTAACTCCACATGATTAGGATTCCAAGATGGAAGCGATGATGTTAGTTTCCCGAATGAAGATTGATTTTGATTTCAATCATGATGCTCACGTTTCATGAGTATAATTGCTTTTGAAGGATAATTGTGTTTTTTTTTTTTTTATTTTATGTTTCCCTATTTTTTTTCAAGACATTGTGGTCTTTGTGCCACTTCACCACTTCACCACTCCAATTTCTCATAACTACTTGATTCAATCTATCATCTTAGAATGGTTAGAACCATAATGTTTACCCAAGAGAGAAATACAAATAAAATTAGTCAAAGAATAGCAAAACACTAACACACTACCTCTATGTTCATACATGTACAATATGCCCAATCAACCTTTAGTAACGTGTACTATTACCATCAGGAGCATCGAATTTCAAAGTTTACAACAACATAGCCTCAATCCAAAATTAGTTGAGGTCGGCTACAAGGATCAAATTTCAAAGTTAATGAACCCAAAAAAGTACATGTCAAGAAAATGCAATGAGCAACCGCAAATATTTGCAAAAATTGAAGAAAAAAAATTATTGACCTGAGGAGGAACCTCCTTCTGTGGAGGAGGCAAATCTTTTCCTGTTGAAAAGGTATTTCCCAATATTAGCTCGCGCCTACCTATGCGTTAAATAAATGATAAATAAGCAATTTCTACAAATATAAAAGTTTGACATTTTTGCAATACTTCAACCGATTATCTATAATTCAGACGCCCAAGACAACGAATTAATCAAGATAACTACAAATGAAAATGAATTAAATGAAACAAAAACACCACGTTGATAATAGAGCAACATGTTGCAGATTTCTTATATAAGTTACAACACACTAGCAAATTTCATCCAATGACCAAAATTCATGATCAAGGATCAGTAAATTTTCAACATCTGATCATCTAAAATCTAACATTAGAATACAATTTTTTTTATTGGCAATCATAGAAATGAAGTTATCTCATCTCGAAAACACGACCACCTTCAAGCTAATCTTCAAACTACTCATTCCAAGTATTTCAAGCAAAATACATTACAAGTCTTAGATTGCAATTCCTCTCTAGTTCCTCGGCAAATCACATAATCAAAAACTCATTTTCGCTGCATATCACCATTCAAAAGTTAGTACTATTCCTATATCATCAAGCATGTTCTCCAACTACTAAGATTCTCGAATGGCGAATACAACACAACAAACTTACTTCCCCAAAAGTACTGAGAATCTTCGGAGAACTGGCAAATGTACTTATCATCCACACCAAGAATCTGCGCACCAACTCCGGTAAACCGAGGTCCATACGTAGCTTGCTCCACCGCGCTCTGCTTCTTCCGGAACGCCGGATTCTCCACCGAGTACATAAAGCAGAAACTCTGCCTACACTCAGGAATCGACACCTTGAAGTACCAACCCTCAAAGAACTGCCTCGTACTCCCATCAAAGTGATAGCTGATCATCAAAAAAGCCCCAAAATCAAACAACTTTCACCTAATTAGGGCTCAAAAAAACAATCGCAGAAAAAGGGTACCCGCTGTGAGGAGTCCGCAGTTCTCGATTGGGCGGCGTGGGCTTGTAAACGGGATTCACAGAAGAAGAATCAGTGCTAGTGCTCTGTGCATCGCGAATCGAAGCCGACGCGAAAATGCGAAGCGAGTCTCGAAATCGCGGTTTCAAATGAGGAGACGATCTAGGTCCATGAAACTTGTTCAGAAGTTTTGAATTCAGTCTCCAATTCGGATGAGATGTTGAGGGAGCAGAAGAGATTGGGAGTTCCATTGAAGATCAGAAGAAATGGATGTCGGAGAGCGATGGAGAAGAGGAGTGATCGAGTTCGATACGTTTTGAAGCAGCGTGCATGTGTGTTTGCGTGTGTTTTTGGGGATTGGAGAACAGGTGGCTGACATTGATACAACAACGGAAACGGTGTTAAGAAGGGATTTCTTTCTCAAATTGCTTGAACTTATTTTACGTTGGCTCATGTGGTCACTGTCTCCCACCGTCCTCTAACGAAAACGTGATTGAACAGCAACAATATCGCACAAAAAAAGTTTATTATTTAGTTTAATGAGAATACAGCTCTAGCATCTCATATATGCTTTTCCAAGCACATATGTTTTGGCTTTATAGCAAAACAGCAAAGTTAGTTATATAACTACGATGACACATATTTTTATTACATTACAAGAGACTAAGTAAACCATCACACCCATTTAGTGCTCAAAACATTCACCGAACTGCCCCTTCCTTTGCTACCACATGTCACTAACGGTCCACATTTTTAGGCTTTATCATGGCCCATGTCATGACTAAGGTAGTTCCTCAACCGCCAAGTGGACTAGGGTAGTTACCTAACCACCTAGTCCTCCACAATTCACGCTGACTTGGTCCACTGAGCCCAAAACGCCCCATGCACATGGGCCTTGACCGAATCCATCTGAGTTCGAGGTACACCAACATCATCTAGGCACATGCATACTCCCCCGGGGTCCTTGTATGCATATTGTCCAGCATTTTCCCTAATTTGCATGCACGACCCGTACACGTGAGTGCGCCTACACGCGTATCGCCCAAGTGCATTCTCTCGTGCAAGCTGCTGTGAAAGTGCGATTGCACGCGTGTTGTGCATCCGTCCACGTGCATGACCACTTCCACTACCCTTGTGCATATGCGAGTGCACGTTGGAGTAAATGTGCGCGTATTCACGCGAGTACACCGTCGCTCACCGTGTTCGTACATTCGTCTACTGTAGCGTATGCACATCACCCGCATGCGCGTTGGGCGTGATGCTAGCATCCGTGCCTCAACATTACGCGCGTTAGCAGCATGCGTGCATCACGACCACGTGAATTTTCCTCATAGCGTCAAGTCCACCATCATAGCTCTAGGAACACTCGAGTCCTCCCAAACTCGAGTCTTTGCTGCGATTTTAAGCTGCCCAGCCAGCCCTCATCTGGTTCATCATTGGGGGTCTAACAAACCTCCCCCGGCCCCTCTATTCGATGCCCTCATCGAATGCATCAACTTCGCTTGTCCACTAGACCGATGCCCACCAAGGCAACATTTCTCCACCCCATCGAGTACATGTAGTGCAACCAACCTTAGTGCATTGCCCCCGCTTCGCATCGCTGGAACAAAGCACGACTTCCTCTCATCCATGATCAACAAGCATTGAAGTGATGGAATCACAGTAACTCTTTCCACTAACAAGAAATCATTCTCTGTAATGATCTCAAAATCATCAAATGAAGCAGCAATCAAGTTTACCTTGCCCATCCACGTGCAAAACCGAATGCCTACATCTGAGGCTATGCCCATAGCCTTCTTTGCCTCTAAATTAACTGCTCTCACCATACTTGCACTCTCGGCAAGCTGCAACCCGAGCCTCCAAGCTAGGTTCTCTGCAACAAATAAATGTGTGGCTCCCGAGCCTCCCTTCACGAACAACATCGCCTTACTGATCCCACGGCCTTTTGCACATGCACCGTGTTAAGTAATCGCAATGGATTCATCTGTAATTCTGATTCAACCGTAACAAGAGCATTCAGCTTCTCTCTCTTTGGGCAATCCCTCGCCCGGTGAGAGCCATCACATATTAAACAGCTCCTCTTTAACGTTGACGCTTTGGCACTAGCATTGGTCTTTGAAGAAGGCTCATCCTCCTTCTTGGATTCACCAGTTTGATCATTTTCCTTGTACTTCTTTTCTTTTGATTCGAAAGAAGTACTACTTGTCTTGTAATCCAAAAGACTATCCGCTACCGCAATTGCACTCGAAAAGTCCTTCACGCCTTGCCTTCACAGCTCCGACTGCACCCATCCTTGCAATCCCGCGGTGAAATTAAACGACTTGTCCTCCTCGGACATATTCTTGATGTCTAACAACAAGGAAGAGAACTCCTTCACATATTCTCTAACTGTCCCCGTCCGTTTCAATTGGCGCGAGGCTTCCCGCACTTACCACATTGCGTTTGTAGGTAGAAATTGATCCTTCAATTCCCGTTTCAGCACCTCCCACTCCACGATCTTTGGTTGACCAACAGCCGCATCATTGTCAACTCTGGTTCGCCATATAAGTTTCGCATCACCTTCCAAATAAATAGAGGTCAAGATGACATTTTGCTCCTCCTCTGTCTGAACAGTAGCAAAATATTGCATCATGTCCCAAAGAAAATTCTCCAACTCCTTGGCACTCCGCTTGCCATCAAACTTATTAAGCTATGGGACTTTGGTCTTAGGCTTTGCCGTATCGGTAACCTCCAAAGTCCTTCCCACGGCTCTCTTGAGTAGCCTCACCTCCACAGCCATATTCTCAACTATCTCGGTGGTGAGTCCACCCATTGCACGAACATCAGCAACCAACTCCTTGAATCAAGATTCCCATATGGATATTGTAACTTCTAGTGACTCTATCTTAAACACCAAGGAAGCCACCAACATCTCCAACCTTTCAACGCGTTGAACCAACACTAAGGACTCCGCTGCCTCCAAAGGAATATTCATCGTTGCCATCACATATTCCTAGTGAGCTACCCTCTCACTTAGACCAGTTGCTGCTCGGGTTGCCATCATCTCCAAAACGGGGCTCTGATACCAGTTGTCACATGGTCAAGACTTAGGGTTCCCAGTAAGGAATTCACTCTAAACTTTTTCTCTTACGTGGTACCTAAGAGCCGCTCCTAGTTCGGCACTCCAACAAAAACATGATTAAATAGCAACAATATGGCACATTACTTAGTTCAATGAGGATACAACTCTAGCATCCTATATATGATTTCCCAAACACATATGCCTTGGCTTTATATCAAAACAACCAAGTTAGTTACATAACTACTGAGACGCATGTCCTATTTACATTACAAGAGACTAAGTAAACCACCACACCCATGTAGTGCTCAAAATAGCCACCAAACTGCCCTTCCTTTGCTGCCACATGTCCCTGACCGTCCATATTTTTAGGCTTGGTCATGGCCCATGTCATGACTAAGGTAGTTCCTTAACCGCCAAGTTGACTAAGGTAGTTACCTAACCACCTAGTCCTCCACAATTCATGCTGACTTGGTCCACCAAGCCCAAAACACCCCATGCACATGGGAATGAACCTCCTCGACCGAGTCCATCCGAGTCCGAGGTACACCAGCATCATCTAGGCACATGCATGCTTCCTCGGGGTCCTTGTATGCATGCTGCCCACACATTTTCCTTAATTTTCTTGCACACCCATATACGTGAGTACGCCTACACGCGTATCACCCATGTAGCATCCCCCTATCCCTATTAGGGTGATACTCAGCCTGAAACCCTAATTAAGCCCTAAAAGCCCGACCAGACTTAACTAGAGTCGGCAACCTCTCCATCAGTACGTGATAAACTCAACCTGTATATTAATATCCAATAAACAAAATAAAGTATACACAGCGGAAAACTTAAAACTTTTTTGATATATAACAATATAAGGTAATACAGATTTTACCAAAACTTAAAACTTTGATTATAAACAACCCAACCCTGTTGATATACAACAAAACATATCAAACAACGATTATATATGTACAAGAAGGTTCATTACATCGTAGAGAAGATACAAGACACTTAAATCTTCTCCTTTCCGTTACCTGAAACGCCGGGTTGCGAACCTGAAATATTAGATTTGGGTGAGCGCTCCAACTTGCTCAGTAAGTAAGGATTCATATTAACCATCAACATTCCATATAGTAATCAAGAACATCATGCAGTAACAATATGCACCAATGTTAACTAACAAGAATATGAAAAGCATATAAATCAATACATAACGGATGCAAAACAAGTTATCATGGACTATTACACATTTACACTGTGATCCCCATTTTATTAATAAAACTAGGGTCGATTACCCCCTGACGCCATTAATGCGATTGCAGACAAACACATTTTTCAATGTGGTGTTTGTCTAGTCAATCCATTAATGCCTAATGGTTCTATCTGAAATCCTCTAGTGAATATGTAACCTACGCAACCTATCTAACTGAGTAGGAGTTACGTATTGACCGAGAGAACAACCCCAAATCCTATACAACCTGGTCTCAGCCCTCAAGAGTTACTCTCGTGGATTACATTAGACATCGTTTTTCGTTTAATTTAAAACATTACAATTTACATAATCCCCATTTCAGTCCATAAACTACATGAGTTATATATACTAAAATAGCTAGGCAACATTGATAAATAAGCGAATTCGTACTTACCTCGATCTAGGTTTCCGTCCAAACTCCCAAATGTTCGGGTCACTAATTCTTTCTCGGGGATCCAACACCTATCATAAACCATTTGTAATCAATTTAGGTTCAATACACTATAATTAGAGCCCCTAGTCCAGTTCCTAAGTCCTCCAGAAATCCTCATCAAATCATAGCATTGTTATTGTTTTTTAGGGTGGGAGCGTGCTCCCTTAGTGGATGCGCTCCAGCTGCTGTGTTCATTACAGTTAATGAAGGGTGCACACTCCTCTGCTAGGTGGAGCGTGCTCCACCTTGTGCTGTCTCGATAGAACACAGGGTAGCAGCCACTGTTCCATCCACAAATCACTCAAACAACAATATAAACTCCCAAAATTCATTAGGGAGGACCTCTAGTGAGGTAACAAACCATATCCAATCACCAAACAACACAATTCACAGAGATTTTATCATCACCATCAAATTAAACTTTAACTAATACAAAAATAAATCATATCAAAGTGATGATCTCTGGTTGTTGTTTCGATTAAGCTCCTCAATTCACTTTAAATCAGTTCCCTCACTGATTCCTCTCAACCAAAATTAAATCCTTAAACGCTCTCTCTCTCGTTATTGATCGATCGAAATGAAAAGATAAGTACGGTTTTAAGTTTAAATATATCGATTTTCCTCTAGATATGCATTGCGCTTGTCTCAAGACTGATCATGTGGTTGATGCATTAAAGTGACGCTTCTTAAAGTGACACCAACTTTAACACATCAAATACTAACGCTCCACTCGAGACGATCAAATGACCCATATAATTCAACTGATTTTTTATTTCCTAATATATATCTAAAATATATAAATATATATCTCGTATATTTTCTCGCCGATAAATTCACCGGACATGCTTATGAGTATTCGCGGGCATGCACATTCATTCTATGACCCTCTCGTCGCACTTAATGTACCGGTAATTCATTGTTTATTGTGTATTTTCTCAATTATAGGCTTGTATATAATCCTTTATTATACTAAAACCAATATATAAATTTGTTAAACAAACACAATTCAACATGCAAACATACGCAAAATCTACTCGAGGTACGCCGAACTTAACCACAAGCCTAACTCGAGGTAACAGGTTGTTATAACCCAAGTGCATTCTCCTGTGCATGCTGCTGTGAATGCACGAGTGCACGCGCGATTGCATGCGTGTTAAGCATCCATCCACGTGCATGACCGCTTCCACTTCCTTAGTGCATACGTGAGTGCACGCTGGAGTAATTGCACACATATTCATGTGAGTACACCATCACTTGTGCTCACGGTCGCACATCCGTCTGTTGTAGCGTAAGCGCATCACCCGCATGCGCATTGGGCGTGATGCTCGCATGTGTGCCTCAACGCTACTCGCGTTAGCAACATGATTGCATAACGACCACATGAATTTTTCTTACAGCGTCAAGTCCACCATCACAGCTCTAGGAACACTCGAGTCATCCCAAACCCGAGTCTTTGCCAGGACTTTGGGCTGCCCAGCCAACCCTCCTTTGGTTTGTCATTGGGGTCCTAATAAACCTCCCCCAGCACCTCTATTCGATGCCCTCATTAAATGCATTAACTCAACCTGTCCTCCAGACTGCTACCCACCAAGAAAACATTTCTCCACCCCATCAAGTACCTGTAGTGCAACTAGCCTTAGTGCACTACCTTTGCCCATGCTTTGCATCACTGGAACAAAGCACGACTTCCTCTCATCCATGATCAGCAAGACTTGAAGTGATGGAATCACAACAGCTCTCCCTACCATCAAGAAATCATTCCCTGCAATGATCCCAAAATCATCCAACGGAGCAACAATCAAATTTACCTTGCCCATCCACGTGCAAACCTGAATGCCTACGTTTGAGGCTATGCCCATAGCCTTCTTTGCCTCTGAATTAACGGCTTCACCATACTTACACTCTCAGCAAGCTGCAATGCAAGCCTCCGAGCTAGGTTCTCCGCAACAAATGAACGTGTGGCTCTCGAGTCAATAAACACTTTCACTATTTGGTTATTGATTTGAGCCTCCATGAACATCAACCCTACTGATCCCACGACCTTTTACACCTGCACCGTGTTAAGTAATTGCAATGGATTCATTCGCGCTTTTGATTCATCCACAACAAGAGCATTCAACTTCTCTCTTTTCGGGTAGTCCCTCGCCCGGTGAGGGCCATCACATATAAAATAGCCCCTCTTTTACGTCAACGCTTTGGCACTAGCATCGATCTTTGAAGAAGGCTTATTCTTCTTCTTGGATCCACCAGTCTGATCGTTCTCCTTGTACTTCTTTTCTTTTGATTCGAAAGAAGTACTACTTGTCTTGTAATCCACAAGACTATCCACCACCACAATTGCACTCGGTAAGTCCTTCATGCCTTGCCTTCGCAGCTCCGACTACACCCATCCTTGCAATCTCCCAGTGAAATTAAACAACTTGTCTTCCTCGAACATATTCTTGATGTCTAACAATAAGGAAAATAATTCCATCACATATTCTCTTACCGTCCCCGTCTGTTTCAATTGACATAAGACTTCTCGCGCTTGCCACACTGCGTTTGTGGGTAGAAATTGATCATTCAATTCCCGTTTCAGCACCTTCCACTCCACAATCTTTGGTCGACCAGCGAGCATCATTATCAACTTTGGTTTGCCACCAAAGTTTCGCATCACCTTCCAAATACATGGAGGTCAAGGTGACCTTTTGCTCCTCCCCCGTCCGAACAGTAGCAAAATATTGCTCTATGTCCCAAAGATAATTCTCCAACTCTTTGGCACTTCACTTGCCACCAAACTTCTTTGGCTCCGACACTTTGGTCTTAGTTTTTGCTGCATTATTAACCTCCAAAGTTCCTCCGACGACTCTCTTGAGTAGCCTCACCTCCACAGCCATATTCTCAACTGTCTCGGTGCTGAGTCCACCCATTGCACAAACATGAGCAACCAACTCCTCGTATCGAGATTTCCACATGAATATTGTAGCTTCTTGTGACTCTATCCTAGACACAAAGGAAGCCACCAGCATCTCCAGCCCTTCAACACGTTGAGCCAACGGCGAGGACTCCGTTACCTCCAAAGGAACACCCATAGTTGCCATCACATGTTCCAAGTGAACTACCTTCTCACTCAGATCAGCTGCTGCTCGAGGTACTATCATCTCCAAAACGGGGCTTTGATACAAGTTGTCACGAGGTGAAGACTTATAGGTTCCCAGCAAGGAACTTGCACTAAACCTTTTCTCGTACATGGTGCCTAGGAGCCGCTCCTAGTTCAACACTCCAACGAAAACGTGATTGAACAGTAACAAGCAGCAGTCTACGCACAGTAAGCCAGAGAGGTATTGGGTTTCGGGGATCATGTGCAGCGAAGTTTTCGAAACCTTTTCGAACATCCCCGAACCAAGATCCTATTTATTCCATTAAATTGATGTACCAATAAAAAAATCATACCTTAGCAAGAATAACTCCATGTCTACCTTGTTTCGTGTTGATCAATTCCTTTAAGACGCTGCCAGAGACGAACGTCCTCTATCAGAAATCCACAAACGGACGGACAATCACAATCCAGAGTGCTAGCCCCAAAAATTCTAGGACAAGAATTCTCACAAAAATTCTCTATGAAAAATCTCTATTGGGAATTCTCTATCGAGAAAAATCATTTCACAACTGTGACCCTAATGTCTTATTTATAATACACTAGGTCAAGTTGTAAAAGAACTCTATCTCTCACACTCCAGATAAAGTCCAACTCTAAAAAGGATAGAGTCATAGATAATCTACAATTACTAATCCAACAAGAATTTTAATTTATCTAAAACTCTAATAAGAATTAAAGTAATACTTTAATTCAAATTACAGTCATATTCCAAATAGGATTTACTAAGAGATAAAATTTCTAGTCACACTAGAAATGTAAGAGAATCTTTAATGAGAATCTTCAAAATGAATTTTATCAAATAAAATTCATTAACCCAAACAATATTAAATTGCGCAAATTCGTTCTTTGTGTGTGACCCAATAGGTTCATACAACGTTGGCTGTGAACCAAAACCATTTTGGTACACAAGTCATAAGCGGTCTCTAGCAAGGCATTATGACTACCCAAGTAGCATGAAGAAAAATAAATCGATACAACCTAATAGACAGTGTATATCATATCCCTTTGTCACGCGATATCTTTTGATTGAACATAAGACAAGGAATTTCACCCTTATAGTTCAATCTACTAGTCTCGATCTCCGAGTAGACTGAAATTGTCAAGTGACATTGATATAATCAATTCACTAGACATGGCCATTTATCAGCCTAACATATCGAGGGGCCCAATAGATATCTCTCTAAAAGAGAGGGACAAATTCCATATTGATCACATAACATCCACACAATAGTCGAACAATGACCAATCACAATCTTTATAATCATCCGGTTAAAGACAACGTTTGATTGTATCAAATCATTGTGCTCATAATGTTGGAGTCTATGGTAATCTCAATTCAAAGGACTAAATGATATAACTCTCATGATAATCACTTATGACATTGACCATGTAGTGTTCTCATAGCGGGTCAGTCTAGCATTTGTTCCTAATAGATATCCATTATCTTGATTCGTATCCGTATACGCATAACCATCACATGATTATCAATCAAGATTCATACTATTCATAATTTATTATTGTTCCCATAGTAATAATTGACTAGGGACATTTAGAATAATACAATAACTATCCATTGATACTATTATAAAAGAAATATGCATTTACTTATAATAGTTAAACAACATTTACAGAATTGGCCTAGGGCATATACCCCAACATCTCCCACTTACGTATCTAATACTAAGTAACCGTAATCCATTCTTAGTGGAAGAAGCTTGTTTATGAATCTGCTACATTGTTTGTTATTGATGTTATGCAAATCTTTACATTCTCTCTTTTATAAGACAAAAACGCTCAAGTGATTGTTTAGATCTATAGTGTGATTTAAGTTCCATAACCTAAATTTGTCCATTGCTTTTACAATAAAAGCCATTATTTCCAACACTTGGAACCACACCTTATTCAATAATGAACCTTACGATTTAAACATTTTCTTTGGCTGCATCAAATGCCGCTAAAATCTCAGTTGATGTTATAGGACTTGTTAGAGTGAGTTTAGAACATTTCCAACTCATTCTTACAAAGTTAACACATATCCATATTGCAATCATTAATCTTTTATATTAATTTGAAAGTTTGCATCGTGTAACCATTTACAAGACTCATATCTTTAAAACCTCTACAAATCTAATAACATATCTAAAGTGCTTCTGAAGTACTTAAGAATGTTATTAATAAATATCCAATGACCCTCACGAATCTATGAGATATATGTATGTTTTGCCCAAAGCATATGACATATCAAGTTGAATGCAAAGTATAACATATGTGATGATTCTCATAGCTAATGCGTAAGAAATCATATTCACATTGTCGCGCTCATCATTTGTCTTAAGACTTTGAATCTTGTAGAGACTTATGTGTTGGATTTTGGGGTTCATACACAAAGGAAATTACAAAACAATTTTGACAAAAACCCCAACAGGATCCGAATCTATTTCCATTAAAAACGTTTAAACCAACTTAATCATACCTCGGTCGCAATATACCTTTTTGAAGGTTGATCGATCTCTAAGGCGCTGCCAACGACGAACGCCCTCTACCAGCAGTCCACACACGAACGGCGGCAGAGATTCGAAGTACTAGCTTCGAGAGAATACCAAACCTTTTTGTTTCTCTCCAAAATGATCCAGAGCATACCAGAAAACCCTAATTCGTTTCTGAAACGAAAATAGAGTTTCGACCCTTAATCTTTCATCCGTGTGTTCTAACTTAAAGCGTCTATTTATACAACCATTGTATATAGATGGTTAAGTAAATTACATATATACCCCTACTTAAAGAAGTATAAGTGTAATACACCACAAGGACGTTTATGTCATGAATTTTATCATATAAAATTCATTTTTCTGAACCATCTTAAAATCTCGCAAAACCATTCTTAGTGTGCGACCCAATAGGCTCATACAACGTTGGTAGTGTACCAAAACACATTTTGGTATACAAGTCATAAGCGGCCTCTAGCAAGACATTATGACTACCCAAGTTGTACAAATATCAAATCGATACAACCTAATCAATAATGTATATAACATCCTTTTGTCACACGATATCCTTTTGATCAAACATAAAGCATGGAATTGTCATCCAACATGTTCAATCGTACTAGTCTCGATCTCTAGGTAGACTGAAAACATCCAAGTGACATTGATCAATATCAATTCACTTAGACTAGCCTTTTTAACAGTCTAACACATCGAGTGATCCACTGGATATCTCTCTTTATATGAGAGGGACAAATTCTATCTCGATTACACAACTTCATCACATTGCTCACACAGTAACCAATCACAACCTTTATAATCGTCCTAGGTTAAAGACAACGTTTGATTGTGTCAAATCACTTGTGTTCCTAATGTTGAAGTCTCTGGTAATCTCAAGTCGAGGACCGAAAAATATACCTATCATGAGAAACAACTATGACTTAATCCATGTGATGTTCTCACAAATGGTCGGTCCAAGACTTTGTTCCCTAACAAGTACTCGTGATCTTGATTCGTATCCCTATACGTATAATCATCATATGATCATCAATCAAGACTCACACTAGTCTTAATTCATTATAGTTCCCAGTATAATGATCGACTAGGGACATTTATGATATTTCTGTAAATACCAATGGATCTTATTATAATGTAAACATGCAAATTAATTATAATAAACAGCAAATGAAATCCTTTATTTTATTAACTAAAAGTATTCATAAAGACAGTTAATGGATTGACCTAGGGCACATGCCCCAACATCTCCCACTTGCACTAGGGTCAATCATACATGCATCTAATGCCCAATGATCTAACATGACCATCATGTTTTGCTTGTGGAAGAGATTTTGTCAATGGATCCGCAATGTTCTCTTCGGTAGGTACTCTGCAAATCTTCACGTCTCCCCTCTCAATATTTTCTCTGATGAGATGAAAACGCCTGAGTATATGATTGGATCTGTGGTGTGATCTAGGTTCCTTGGCCTGTGTTATTGCCCCGTTATTGTCACAATACAAACAAACAGGGTTAGCAATACTTGGAACCACACCTAGTTCGAAATGAACTTTTTGATCCAAAACGCCTCCTTTCTCTGCATCGGACACTGCAATATACTCAGCTTCTGTTGTAGAATCTGCCACAGTCTCTTGCTTCGAACTTTTCCACTTCATCGCACCCCATTCAAAGTAAACACATATCCAGACTGCGATCTAAAATCATCTATATCAGTTTGAAAACTTTCATCTGTGTAACCATTTACAACTAGATCATTTTCAAAACCTCCATAGACCAAGAACACTTCCTTAGTCCTCCTTAAGTATTTAAGAATGTTATTTACTACTATCCAGTGACTCTCACCAGGATCTGACTGATATCTGCTTGTAGTGCTCAAAACATATGATACATCAGGTCGAGTGCATAGCATGACATACATGATAGATCCAATAGCTAATGCATATGGAATCTTATTCATACGGTCTCGCTCATCATTTGTCTTAGGACATTGAGTCTTGCTGAGACTTATGCCATGAGACATTGGCAACAATCCACTTTTAGAGTCTTGCAAACTGAACCTATTCAGCACCTTGTCTATGTAAGCACTCTGACTTAGATCGATTAGCCTCTTAGATCTATCCCTATAGATCCTTATCCCTAGGATATAGGCTGCATCTCCTAAGTCTTTCATTGAGAAACACTTCCCTAACCAAGACTTGACATTCTGCAATGTTGGGATGTCATTTCCAATGAGTAATATATCATCAACATACATTACCAGAAAAATAACTACACTCCCACTGACCTTCTTGTATACATAAGGCTAATCTTCATTCTTAATAAAACCAAAATCCTTGATTGCTTCATCAAAACGAAGATTCCAACTCCGAGAAGCTTGCTTTAATCCATAAATGGATCTTTGAAGCTTGCATACCTCCCTAGAATTCTCAAGATGTACAAAACCTTCAGGTTGTGTCATATACACGTCCTCAAGTAGCTTTCCATTAAGAAATGATGTTTTTACATCCATTTGCCATATCTCATAGTCATAATATGCATCAATGGCAATTAAAATTCTTATAGATTTAAGCATGGCTACTGGCGAAAAAGTTTCATCATAATCAACACCTTGAGTCTGCTTGAAACCTTTTGCTACAAGTCCTGCTTTAAAAGTATGCACTTTGCCATCCATGTCAGTTTTCTTCTTGAAAACCCATTTACATCCAATGGTCTTACCACCTTCAGGTAAATCAACCAAGTTCCAAACTTGGTTATCATACATGGATTGCATCTCGAGTTCATGGCACTTAGCCATTTATCCGAGTCTGGTCCGACATAGCCTCCGATAAGTGGTGGGCTCATTTTGATCCATAAGCAACACATCACGACTATCGGTAATGAGAAATCCGAATATCTCTGGCTCATGTCTTACCCTACCACATTTATGTGGGCCTTGTGTCACTTGTGGAGGTTCAACTAGTTCAGAACGTTGTTGAACTTCCAATAGCGGTTCAGTGTTTATCTGTGATTCTTAAACTTCTTCAAGATTTATTTCTCTCCAACTAGTATCTTTTGAAATAAACTGTTTTTCCATAAAGGCACCATACTGAGCAACAAACACTTTGTTCTTAGAGGGATTATAAAAGTAATATCCTTTTGTTTCCTTAGGATACCCCACAAATAAACACTTGTCAGATTTAGGTGCTAGTTTTTCTGAGACTTGTTGCTTTACGTAAGCCTCACAACCCCAAATCTTAAGGAAAAAAAAACTAGGTCTCTTCCCGTACCATATATCATATGGTGTTTTATCAACCGCTTCAGAAGGAACTCGACTTAGAGTGAAAACTGCAGTTTGTAATGCATAACCCCTAAAGGATAATGGAAGATCTGCATGACTCATCATAGATCGAACCATATCTAATAAGGTTCGATTTCTCCTTTTAGAAACTCAATTCCATTGTGGAGTTGCTGGTGGAGTCAATTGGGAGACAATCCCACAATTTCTAAGATGATCATCAAAGTCTTGGCTCAAATATTCACCACCTCGATCTGACCGAAGTGTTTTGATAGTTTTACCAAGTTGAGTCTGCACTTCATTTTGAAACGTTTGAAACATCTCGAATGATTCAGCTTTATGTTTCATAAGATATACATAACCACATCTGCTGAAATCATCAGTAAATGTAATGAAGTACTGATAACCTCCTCTAGCCATTGTGTTTATAGGACCACATACATCAGTATGTATTAGACCCAATAAATCACTTGCCCTTTCATTGTGTCCAGTAAAGGGACTTTTAGTCATCTTGCCTAGTAAACAAGATACACACGTTTCATATGTTTCTAAATCAAATGAATCTAGAAGTCCATCTTTATGGAGCTTCGTTATGCGTTTCTCATTTATGTGCCCGAGACGACAATGCCAAAGATAGGTTTGATTCAAATCATTTGACTTGAATCTCTTTGTATTTATGTTAAAGACGTAGTATCGGTGGACCTTTTCATGCTTAGAATATAAAGACCATCACACAAATCAAGCATTTGCATAAAATATGCCTTTACGAGAAATGGAACATCTATTATTCGCAATAATAAAATTTAAGCCATCCGTATCCAAACATGAAACAGAAATGATGTTTCTGCTCAAGGCAGGCACAAAATAACAATTATTTAAAGTTAAAATAAGTCCACTAGGTAAGACTAAGTCATATGATCCAACAGCTCAGGGCAACAACTCTTGCTCCATTCCCTACGCGGAGGATGACTTCTCCTTTCTTCAACTTTCTACTTCTGGTGAGTCCCTGCACATTTATACAAATGTGAGATCCACATCCGGTATCTAATACCCAGGAATCACTAGTAGATAAATTAATTTCAATAACATAAATACCTGTAGTGGTAGTCGCACTACCCTTTTTCTTCTTTAGATATTCCAGATAGAGTTTGTAATTTCTGAACCAATGTCTGGGTGCATGGCAGAAATGACAATTTCCTTCATTTTCTTTTAGATGTTTTGAAGCAGGAACAGGCTGGGGCTTGACTTGTTCCACAGGCTTTGCGACAGTGCAACAGCAGCCTTGGCAACTTTAGCCTTGCCTTCGCCTTTCTTCTTCATTCCCTTTCCCTTTTGGACCATCAACACATTACTAGAGGTTTCTTGATATTTTGTTCAGCAGTTTTGAGCATCAAATGCAACCCTGAAATTGATTTCTCCATATTATTCATATTGTAGTTCATCACAAATTGTGAGTAACTCTCCAGTAATGAATTCAAGATCAAATCCGTAGCCAACTCTTGGCTTATGGGAAATCCGAGTCTATCAAGCTGGTCAACATAGCCCTTCATCTTTAGAACATGAGGACTAACTGACGCACCCTCAGTCATCTTGCAAGAATGTAGGTTCTTGACTGTCTCGAACCTTTCTTGCCTAGCTTCTTTGTTGGAACATTTCCTTCAATAATTACGACCATGTCGTAGGCTTCCATTAGTTTCATGTCCTTCTGAAGTTCATGAACCATAGTTACCAGCATAATACATGCAACATCAGTAAAATCGTTGACATGCTTATTATGCGCATCCTTCATAGCTTTCGTAGCATTGGCTGGTGGGTCCTCAGGGATTGGAGCATCTAGGACATACAACTTGCGTTCATGCTTGAGAACGATTCTCAAGTTTCTGAACCAGTCAAGAAAGTTAGTCCCAGATAGCTTATCCTTCTCAAGGATGGATCGTAGTGATAGGGGATTATTATTACTTGAAGAGGCCATTGATCTACAATAAAGATTACGCAAAGTTTATTTTAGTATAGAGGAATAGACTCCCATTAAATTAACAACCCTCCTAAAACATACTGTTTATTTAGGGAACTAAAATCCATATTTCACCTAATTCTATGACAGCTATGGCATGAAACACATAACTAGATTATTTAGGTAGGTAACAATTACCAATTACATCTTATGTAATTTTAGATACTTTTATGAGATACGGGACATCTTATGTCTTAGCATGTTTTTTTTTATCTCATCATGTGCCTCAAGTTCAAAAATATTTTGATAGCTTTATTAAGTAGGACCATTTTAAACATTTAGGTAACTCTTACCCAACTTGTCTCACCAAGATAACACAATATACCCATCTATGGCTGAAACTATATTAGTGTGATCGAGGCCTTTACAAGTGTTTAAAATGGATGGCACGAGACTTAAAATTTAATAGAGGGATTTTATTCAGTTTTAGTGATTTTATGTAAACAATGAAATATCATATATTTTATTGATTTGTTCAATCACTAAACAATTTGGAAATTTTTATACTATTCACTAATAAAAGAATTTCCTTGCGCTAGGATTAGTTAGACGGCGGTCCCGCTATAGAAAATCATATTTTTCGTTGATTTTATTATCCTAAATTAACCCCTTAATTTATCCGAAACTAAGTCAATTAAAACATTTTAATTAACCCGGGCCCACATCTAACTAATAATCTTATCCTAATCCAATTAGGACTTAAGATATTTGAATCCTAGCATATCACCAATAACAAAATTCTCGATATGTATCTCCTATCCAATAGGGATAACGAAACCGATTTTGCTAATATCTCCTAATCTAATTTGTTATCTATCTCTTATCAAATAGAAATTTCATAACAAAATAGATATAACGAGATAAATAAATAATTTCGAAAAATAATTATTTGCAATTTCAGTCCTCATCCAAATAATCACAAACATATAATTGAATTATGAACTACTATCCCAATCGAACCTAATCATATTAGTTTCGAATTAATATTCAGACTTATACAATTTAAGAAACTTAAAACAATGTAACCTAAATATGCATACTGAATTACAGAGATTTCATCCATGCATCAATACACGAAAAATAAAGATTATACCTAATGGTGTCATGGATCATAGAACACGAAATTCAATTCATTAAAATTATTCGAATTAACCTAACATGGTTACTAGCATGTACGGAAACGATTTCAATTAAATCACGAATATATGTATCATATACACAAAACATGATAATAAATCTCACATAAAACTTATGTATATCACATATACATCAACTATTAAAATGCTTTCAATCATATATCATGTATATATCAGAAGAAAACATGCAATGAATTTAATGAAATCGAACTCGATGGCTCTGATACCACTTTTGGATTTTTGGGGTTCATACGCAGCAAAAATTACAAAACAATTTTGACAAAAACCCCAACAGGATCCAAATCTAATTCCATTAAAAACGTTTAAACCATGAAAACTTAATCATACCTCGGTCGCAATATACCTTTCTGAAGGTTGATCGATATCTAAGGCGCTGCCAACGATGAACGCCCTCTACCAGCAGTCCACACACGAATGACGGCCGAGATTCGAAGTACTAGCTTCGAGAGAATACCAAACCTTTTTGTTTCTCTCCAAAACGATCCAGAGCGTACCAGAAAACCCTAATTCGTTTATGAAATGAAAATAGAGTTTCGTCTCTTAATCTTTCATCCGTGTGTTCTAACTTAAATCGTCTATTTATACAACCCTTGTATATAGACGGTTAAGTAAATTACACATATACCCATACTTAAAGAAGTATAAGTGTAATACACCACAAGGACGTTTCTGTCATAAATTTTATCATATAAAATTCATTTTTCTGAACCATCTTAAAATCTCGCAAAACCATTCTTAGTGTGTGACCCAATATGCTCATACAACGTTGGTAGTGTACCAAAACATATTTTGGTATACAAGTCATAAGCGGCCTCTAGCAAGACATTATGACTACCCAAGTTGTACAAATATCAAATCGATACAACCTAATCAATAGGGTATATAACATCCTTTTGTCACACGATATCCTTTTGATCAAACATAAGGCATGAAATTGTCATCCAACATGTTCAATCGTACTAGTCTCGATCTCTAGGTAGACTGAAAACATCCAAGTGACATTGATCAATATCAATTCACTTAGACTAGGCCTTTTAACAGTTTAACACATCGAGGGATCCACTGGATATCTCTCTTTATATGAGAGTGATAAATTCTATCTCGATTACACAACTTCATCACATTGCTCACACAATAACCAATTACAACCTTTATAATCGTCCTAAGTAAGACAACGTTTGATTGTGTCAAATCACTTGTGTTCCTAATGTTGAAGTCTCTAGTAATCTCAAGTCAGAGGACTGAAAAATATACCTATCATGAGAAACAACTATGACTTAATCCATGTGATGTTCTCACAGCTGGTCGGTCCAGTACTTTGTTCCCTAACAAGTACCCGTGATCTTGATTCATATCCCTATACGTATAATCATCATATGATCATCAATCAAGACTCACACTAGTCTTAATTCATTATAGTTCCCAGTATAATGATCGACTAGGGACATTTAGGATATTTCTGTAAATACCCATGGATCTTATTATAATGTAAACATGCAAATTAATTATAATAAACAACCAATGAAATCCTCTATTTTATTAACTAAAAGTATTCATAAAGACAGTTAATGGATTGACCTAGGGCACATGCCCCAACATCATAAGTACGAATTCTTTTAAGAATCTCGTACACTGAAACTTTTTCAGTTGTTTGTCTATATATGCACTTTTATGTAAAATAATTAGCCTCTTAGATCAATCTCTATAAATATATATCACAAGGATATAGGCCTAATTAGCTAAAAATCTCATTTAGAAACTTTCCTTAACTAAGACTTGATATTCTGCAGGGTTAAGACGTCATTTCCAATGAATAATACATCATTAACATACAGATTCAGAAAGATAATTGTGCTCCCACTAACCTTTATGTATATACAAGGTTTATCTTCGATTCAATAAGTGTAATTCATTAATTATTTCATCAAAACAAAGATCTCGACTCTGATAAGCTTACTATAATCCATAAATGGATTTTTTAAGCTTGCATACCTTTCTCAAATTCTCAAAATAATAATAAAAACCCTTAAGTTGTATCATACACATCTTTAAGGAGCATAGAGCAATGCTATTTTTGACATCTGTTTGTCATATCTTATAGTCAAACTATGAAGTAATGATAATAGAATTATAGAACTTGAGCTTAGCTACCAGTGAAAATCTTATCATAATCAACACCTTGATTTAGATTGGAATTTTCAATAAGCCGTGCTTTTAAGTATGCATTTTTTATTTTTCATGTCACTTTAACTCATTTATATCCAATGATCATACCATCTTCGGGTAAATAATTCAAGTTCCAAACTTGGATAACATACATGAATTAAAATTCAGAGTTCATAACACTCAGTCTCTTCGTTCAATCTAGACGAGACATGTCTCTTGATAAGTAGTGATTCGTTCTGATCCAGTATCAAAATACATCACAATTATCATTCTAGATTTTCAAGAGATATATGTTACTTGTGTATACTCACTAGCTCAAAACTTTGTTGAGCATCTTAAAGTGGTTTAGTTCTCATTTGTGGCTCTTGAACATTTCAAGATTTATTTTACTCCTAATAGTGTCTTTATAATAAACTCTTTACTTAGAAAGACATCATTTTTAGCAACAAACAATTTGTTCTCAATTGTATAAAATAGTATCATAGTGTTCGACCACAATTAGACACAAAAGATTTAGGCATCAAACTTTAAGTGACTTAATGTCTTACGCAAGTCTCGCCGCCTCAAATCTCAAGAAAAACAAACTATATTTTTTTATTCCATATCATACATAGAGTTTTATCGATCACTTTAACGAAAATAAGGTTTAGTGTGAGTGCCTTGGTTTCTAAAGTATAGCCTCAATAAGACATCATAGAAAAGTCTGTGTGACACATCATAAATCGAATTATATCCTATATAGTTTGATTTCTCCTCTTAAAACATCATTTCGCAAATAAAGTTCCTATTGGAGTTAATTGCAAGACAATCCCACAATTTCAAAGATGGTCATTTAAACTCTTGGCTCAAATATTATCCACCTTGATCTCTTCAAAGTATGTTAATAGTTTGCCAAGTGATTTTATTTTTCTTATACTCATTTTGAAATGTTTGTAACAATTCAAAATTATGTCTTCCTGATAGGATTTGTAATTCATTATAAAATGAACAATTTCATTCATTTAATAACAAAATTTATCCTTTAAGGCTTTTCTTTAGAACTAAGCAAAAGTTCAGCCTCACAACTAAGATTTCTGTGTCCGACACATAAACATCTTTGGTAGCCTTTACCTTCCCTTTATTATTTCTATATTTAGGTCCTTTCAGTTATGAACCATCAAATACATATATAAGGTTATTATTCTATCTTACAATTTTAAATATCATATGCAACTGTAAACAGCGTTCTCAATGTCTTTCAAATTATGCAATTTAAAACTATTTTGATGAATTATAGATCAAATCTACTGCCAACTTTTGGCACATGAAGATTTAAGCCTTTTGAGATAATTAATATAGTTCTTTCATGTTCCAAACATAAAGACATATTAATATGTTCTCAACCATTTTACAAGAATCTAGGAATTTTGCAATCTTATGCCCTTCCCGTGTGACTTACTGTTGAAACATTTCCTTCAGTGTCACTGTCATATCATTAGTTTTCACGGCCTGAATATTTCCTAAAGTCCAGCTTTATATTTGCTAACATGACATATAATCCTTGTACTAGTAGATGGTAGTTTAAAGAAATCATTAATCTAAGACATACATTCTTATTTTATGGTTGATAACATTTATCAATTTTCTAATCAAAACATGGAAATTAGTCTTAAAAACTATTTTATCCTTCTTTAGAATTGATCGCAGTTGCTATGAATTAATGTTACTAGGAGTTTAACATCTACACTTAAAAGATTATGCTGAATGATTTATTAGTGAGTAATTAAACTCTCACTAAATCAATAACCTTCGTAAATATTAATTTAGTGGTCTAAGATCTAAATTTCACTTAATTTTGAGACAACTAAGGCATGACACTCAAAATCAAGTTATTTAGGTAGGTAACCATTATCAATTGCATCATATGCAACTCTTAGGTTCTTTATGAGACCTAGAAATCATATGTCACAACATGTTACGTCTCATCTATGCCTAAAGCCCAAAACTGTTTTGATAGCTTTATTAAGTCAAACCAATTTAAAACATCCAGGTAACCGTTACCCGGCTTGTCTCACTAAGATAACACAATACACCCTGCGAAGGCAGACCCATATTGATGTGATCGAGACCTTGATAAGTGTTTAAAATGGGTGACATTAACTTAAAATTCTAATCGAGGGATTTTTATCAAGTTTTATGATCCATGTAGTGTTTTACAATGACTAATTCTAGCATCTATTTAATTATGGAATATCATATAGATACCCAATATGCATAAAATAAAGATCATTAAAATAAAACAAGAATAAACATCTTCATATATCAACAAGACATCATAAAACAAATCAATGAAATTAAATACCTTAAAATTTTCCAAGTGCATGAAAGATTATATTTTCATTAATCTCATTAACTAAATATATCTCAATATAAATTTTATCGGACTCTATTTAATTAAAATCCCATTTAATCAAATATTTTAATTAATATTAATAATAGTCCCACTAATTTAAATTGATATTAATTCAATTAAAACACATTCCAATTAAATTAATTCAATCCAATTAATGAACAATAACCCCATTTAATTAATGGTAATTAATCAATTAAAACTTCTTTCAATTAATATATATAACTCAATTAATATAAATAGAGTTGTAATCCTATTACAACTTGGAATGGATAGCCTAGATGGCTAAGTCTTTCCAATGAGTCGTGGATGAGGGATTGAATCCTACTATCAGCAAAATGCCACCTATTTATTCTATTTTTGTAATCATATTACTAATAGACTTGATTTTAATTTTATTTTGCAATCTTGTTACAAGTTGAATTGCTAACTAGGATGGCTAAGACATTCCAAAAAGAGTTGAATGGCTAGGGATCGAATCTCATCTTAGTCGAAATCTTTTTTACTTTTTTTATCAATATCATGGCTTTTATATCCCATACAACCACCAACATATTAAATTACACATATCTATGTACACAAATAGTGAGATCTTATCCGCCAAATTTGATGCGCACCCGTTTTGTGCATGTATGTGCGTGACGGTGCGACTACATCAACAACATCATGCCGATACTTTCACACTTTAACATATAGATTAATTTTATTAAATGCAATGATGCAACCATATATAAAATATCATGATCGACTTATATATATCATGTATATCAAAAAATAAGGGCACATCACAATTTAATTAAATCATGCCTACTGGTTTTGATACCACTTTGGGTTTCGGGGATCATGCGCAGTGGAAGTTTTCGAAACCTTTTCGAACATCCCCGAACCAAGATCCTATTGATTCCATTAAATTGATGTACCAATAAAAAAATCATGTCTTAGCAAGAATAACTCCATGTCTACCTTGTTTCGTTTTGATCGATCCCTTTAAGACGCTGCCAGAGACGAACGTCCTCTATCAGAAATCCACACACGAATGGACGATCACAATCCGGAGTGCTAGCCCCAAAATCCTAGGACAAAAATTCTCACAAAAATTCTCTCGAAAAAATCTCTCGAGAAAATTCTCTCTCGAGAAAAATCACTTCACAACTGTGACCCTAATGTCTTATTTAAAGTACATTAGGTCGAGTTGTAAAAGAACTTCATCTCCTAGTCATACTCTAAATAGAGTACTAGATAAAGTCCAATTCTAAAAATGATAGAGTCATAGATAATCTACAATTACTAATCTAACAAGAGTTTTAATTTATCTAAAACTCAAATAAGAATTAAAGTCATACTATAATTCCAATTAGAGTCCTATTCCAAATAGGATTTACTAAGAGATAAAATTTCCGAATTTCCGGTACACTAGAAATGTAAGAGAATCTTGAATCCTAGTCAAACTAGGACATTTAATGATAATCTTCAAAATGAGTTTTATCAAATAAAATTCTTTAACCTTGACAATATTAAATCGCGCAGAACCGTTCTTTGTGTGTGACCCAATAGGTTCATACAATCTTGGTAGTGAACCAAAACCATTTTAGTACATAAGTCATAAGCGGTCTCTAGTAAGACATTATGACTACCCAAGTAGCATGAAGATCAATAAATCAATACAACCTAATAGACAGTGCATATCATATCCCTTTGTCACGTGATATCTTTTGATTGAACTTAAGACATGGAATGTCACACTTATAGTTCAATCTACTAGTCTCGATATTCGAGTAGACTGAAATTGTCAAGTGACATTGATCCAATCAATTCACTAGACATGGCCATTTATCAGTCTAACATATCGAGGGGCCCAATATATATCTCTCTCTAAAAGAGAGGGACAAATTCCATCTTGATCACATAATATCCACATAATAGTTGAACAATGACCAATCACAATCTTTATAATCATCCGATTAAAGTCAACGTTTGATTGTATCAAATCATTATGCTCCTAATGTTGGAGTCTTTGGTGATCTCAAATCAAATGACTAAATGATATAACTCTCATGATAATCACTTATGACATTGACCATGTAGTGTTCTCATAGTGGGTCAGTCCAGCATCTGTTCCCAACAGATATCCATTATCTTGATCTGTATCTGTATAGCCATAATCATCACATGATAATCAATCAAGACTCATACTAGTCATAATTTATTATTGTTCCCATAATAATAACTGACTAGGGACATTTAGAATAATACAATAACTATCCATGGATACTATTATAAAAGAAACATGCATCTACTTATAATAATTAAACAACATTTACAGAATTGGCCTAGGGCACATACCCCAACAAAAAGAGGTTCATAAGGTAGTCCAGTCAGACGTCGACGCCACACGAGGTCTCATTGAGGGTACGATTTTCATTTGCGGTAGAGATTCATATATGTTATTTGATTATGGATCTATCATATCTCTTATTGTTGGTCGCATGTTAGACATTACTGTCCCACGTTAGGCTTAAAGTACATTTGATTTTTAGTACCGCAGTTAGAGATAGGGTTTACCATAAAGCCTAGTTGAGAGATGTCCGGTTGAGATAGGTGGAGTAGAGTTGCCTGCAGATTTCAGGGTTCTCGAGGTATTAGAGTTTGACGCATTATTAGTGATGGATTGGCTAGCAACATACTACGCTCATATCGACTATTTCAGTAAGACAATGATAGTTGAGATCCCAGGATGTTCGATATTTACCTATAGAGGCAGTACATCGAGAGCCGGGAGCGCGAGAGGTTGACTTTCCACTAGTGGAGAGAAGGAGGCTCTGGTAGCATTATATGCTGTGGCAGAGAGTTATGGTCCCATGCTCGAGGACATACGAGTTGTGTGCAAGTTTTCAGATGTTTTTCTGGAGGACTTACATGGTTTACCGCCACAAAAAAGGTAGACTTCATCATTGAGTTACTACCAGGCACCAGGCCAATTTTTATACTACTGTATCATATGGCTCAGCGAGAGTTAGAGGAGATGAAGACCTAACTTCCGGAATTACAACTTAAGGGTTTTGTCACACCCTCTATGTCCCTATGGCGAGCACCCGTTCTTTTTGTGAAGAACAAGGATGATACACCGAGATTGTGTATCGACTACAGGCAATTAAACAAGTACACATTCAAAAACAAGTATCCATTACCAAGGATTGATGACTTATTTGACCAACTGAGAGGAGTACAATTTTTATCCAAGATAGACCTGAGATCAGGGTATCATCACCTTAGGATTAGGGAAGAAGATAGGTATAAGATAGTGTTCTACACACGCTATGGACAATATCAGTTCACAGTCATGCCATTTGGGCTGACCAATGCCCCCACAGTTTTCATGGATTTTATGCACCGAGTGTTCAGGACATTTTAGGATCGCTTTGTGATAGTTTTCATCGATGACATCTTGATATACTCCAGGACACGTGAGGATCATGAGCAACACCTGAGAGATACTACAGACTTTGAGAGAGTAGCAGGGATTGCGGTGGATCTAGCCAAGACTCGAGCTATCATGGATTCACCGGCACCGACATTAGTGACAGAGATCAGGAGCTTTCTGGGCTTGGCAGGGTACTATTGCTGATTTGTGAAGGATTTCTCAAAAATCGCTTCACTAATTGCTAGATTGACACAAAATGACGTCATGTTTCAGTGGACGGAGGCTTGTGAACAGGCATTTGATTAGTTGGAGAGATTATTGACTTCTGCGTCAGTATTGGTATTGCAAGAGGCTGGACATGGATATTTAGTATGTAGCACCCCTATCCCGATTAAGGCGATACTCGGCCTGAAACCCTAATTAAGCCCCGATAACTCAGCCAGACTTAACTAGAGCTAGCAGCCTATCCGTAAATACCTGATAAACTCAACATGTATATTTATATCAAATAAACAAATCAAAATAATACGCAATGGAAAATTTAAAACTTTTTCAATATATTTCAATATACGGTAATACAAAGTTTACCAAAACTCAAAACCTTGATTAAAATCTCCCAACCCTATTTATATACAACAAAATATGTCATGTAGAGTATATAAGTACATGAATGCTCATTACATCGTATGGAATATATTAAACTCCTAAATCTTCTCATTTCCCTTAGCTAAAGTGTCGGGTTACGAACCTGAAATATTGGATTTGGGTGAGCATTCCAACTTGCTCAGTAAGTAAGGATTCACGTTAAACATCAACATTCCATATAGTAATCAAAGATATTATGCAATAACAACATGCACCAATGATATCTAAAAAGAATATGAAAAACATATAAATTCAATAGATAACTGATGCAAAGCAAATATCATGGACTTTTACTATGCGATCCCAATTTATTTTATAAAACTAGGGTCGATTACCCACCGTCGCCGTTAATGCGATTGCTAGACCAACATATTGGCCGATATGTTGTCTAGCCCATCCATTAATGCCCAATGGTTATATCCCAAACCCTCTAATGTAAATGTAACCCACGTAACCTATAAACTGAGTAGGAAGCAACATATAGGCCAAGAAGGTAACCCATCTCCTATATAACCTGTTCTTACTTCCAGGAACCTATTATAGTGAATCACAATAAACACCATTTTTTCGTTTATTAAAAACCATCACAATGTACATAGTCCCCTATTCCATTTCATACACTACATGAACTACGTATACTAAATAGCCAGGCAACATTGATAAATAAGCGAATCCATACTTACCTCGATCTAAGTTTTTCGTCCAATTTCCTAACTTTCCGGGCCAATAACTCTCTCTCCGGGTAACCAACACATATCATAGAATAATTATAGTTAATATAGGTCCATCATACTCTAATTAGAACCCTTAATCACACCCCTAAGTCCCTTAGAAATCCTCGTGAAATCACAACATACTTGTTGTTTTCTGGGGTGGGAGCGCACTCCCTCAATGGGTGGCGCGCTCCCCTAAGAGGTGGAGCGCACTCCACCCTGTACTGTCAAACCAGACGTACAGGGCAGAAGCTATTGTCCTCTACCAAATCATCATAAATCCACAAAACAATTATATAAACCTCCAAAATTGATCAATAACATCTTCAATTAAGGTAATACACTAAAACAAACTATCAAAACTTATAATTCATCAAGTTTCTATCATTCCTATCGAATTGAAAGTCAACAAACATAAGAACAAATTATACTAAAATGATGTTCTCGAGTTGTTGATTTGATTAGGGTCCTCAATCACGATTAATTCAACTCCTTGGACACTTTTTCTTAATTAAAAATCAAACCTCTAAACCATCTCTTCTCATCTGATCGAAATAAATTAAGGAGATAAACATGATGTTTTATATATATGAATTTTCATCGAGATATGCACCGCGTCATTTTGAGACTGATTGAGCAGTTAATGCGTTAAAGTGACACACCTTATCGTGTACCAAACTTGACTCATCAAGCACTCACGCTCCGTTAGAGACGATCCAACAATCCATGCATTTCAATTATTCTTTTATTTTCTAATATATATTTATATATTCAAAAACATATAAATATATATTTCATGTATTATTCACCAATAAACTCACCGGACGTGCCTATAAGTGTCCTTGAGTGTGCACATTCATGCCACATCTCCCTATTTACACTTGGTGTCCTGGTAAATCATTGTTTATTGGGTATTTTCCATTTTATAAGTTTGTATATAATCCGTAATTATATCAAAACCTATTTTTTATTTTTATTTAACAACCCAAACAAACACAGTACATCATGCAAATGCATGCACACGCTAATCGAGGTACACCGAACTTAATCACGAGCCTAACTCAAATTAATTAGGATTTGAATTAGTACTAATCACTAACTTAATGTAACAGGTCGTTACGGTCTCCCTAATTTAAAGCAATTTCGTCCTCGAAATTAAAGTAAACTTAAAGTTACCTGTAGTCTCGAAGAGAAATGGAAATTGTTCCTTCATATAGGATTCCCGCTTCCAGGTTAGTTCCTCTTCTCCGTGAAATTGTCATTTCACTTTAACTAAAGGAATGTCTTTGGCTCTTAGCCTCTGAATCTTAAGATCAAGTATCTGAATTGGTAAGATAAGTCTTCCCGAAGATCAAATTTATTCCAATAAATTCTTGGAGTGAATTGAGTCTCAGTTTTATGAAGCATGGATACATGGAAGACATTATGAACTCTAGTAAGCTAAGGAGGTAACTCTAACCTGTAAGCAACAGGACTAATCCTTTTCTGTACCCTAAACGACCCGATATACTTAAGAGCTAGTTTACATTGCATCCCAAATCTATACAAGCCTTTCATAGGTGAGATTTTCAATAGGACAAAATCATTCTTTGACAACTCTAGAAACCTATGATGTTTATCAACGTATCTCTTCTGTCTGAGCTGTGCTATAGTCAAACGCTAGCGAATCTACCGAATTCTTTCTGTGTAGTCTTGAATCGACTCCAACCCCAACAAACTGTATCTCTAACCTCTGTCCAACACATCGATATACGACAAGGCGGACCATATAGTGCTCCAAAAGGTTACATCCCAATGCTAGCCTGATAGCTATTATTATATGAGAACTCACATAGATGAATATATTTCTCCCAGTTACCCCTAAACTTCAAGACACAAGCTCGAAGTATATCCTTAAGCACCAATATCAACCGCTCAGTCTATCCGTCAATCTGAGGATGGTATGCCGTACCGAGGTTAGGAACAGTTCCTAGCTATCTCTATAATTCACTCCACAACCTAGACATGAATTTCGGATCTCTATCCAAAGTAATCGACACTAGAACCCCATGGAACCTCAACACCTCTCCTACGTACACCTCGCATAAACGGTTAAAAATATATTGCATATAAACTAGTAAGAAATGCATAGATTTTGTCAATCATCAACTACTACCCAAACTGCATCGTGCTTACGCTGACTCAAAGGTAGACTAGAAACAAAATCCATTGATATATGTTCCCATTTCCACTCAGGAATAAGCAACGAATGCAATATCCCTCTAGGTTTCCTATGTTTAGCCTTAACTTGTTGACATATCTCACATCTCTTTACAAACTCTGCAATATCAGTCTTCATCCTAGGCCACCAATAAACACGTCTCATATTATGATACATATTAGTGTTACCTAGATGGATAGTGTAAGGAGATCGTTGAGATTCCTTTAGCAATTCCTGCCTCAACTGATCCTGAGCTGGAATCCACAATCTATCTCTGAACCATAACGCACCGTCGTCAGAAACTTACCAATCAGGATGATCTATACTAGCCGCTAACCTTTGACATGCTGTATAGTCCTGATCAGCTTTTTAACTATCAATCACCCACTGAATCATTCTGGTTCAGCTCGAATCTGAGCACAGAAGAACATATTAGTAGCTTTGGAACTAGTTCTCTCAGTTGATGATGTGCCAACTGAACTTTCAGAAATCATCATCAGTGAAGCTTCTTCAAGAAGTCTAAACTAAGAAGCTCTAGCAGTAGCTACATTTTCTATGCCTATTCTTCTCCTACTCAAGGCATCAGCTACCACATTTGCTTTGCTTAGGTGATACTCTAGAGTGAAATCATAATCCTTGAGAAACTCAAGTCACCTGTGGTGTCTCATATTCAGTTCACTCTAAGTAAACAAATATTTCAGACTCTTATGATTTGAAAATACTATAAACTTCTGACCATACAGATAATGCATCCAAATTTTCAAGGAAAAAACTACTGCAGCTAGCTCAAGATCATGAACTAGATAATTTCTTTCATGAACATTAAGTTGCCTCAAAGCATAAGCTACAAACCTACCTTCCTGCATCAGCACACAGCCCTAGCCTGAATGAGAAGCATTAGTATAAATCACCAATTCCTTCCCGATTCAGGTAATGTAAGAATAAGTGTCGTAGTCAGTATGTCCTTCAAATCTTTGAAAGTAGCCTTGCATTCATCTGACCATACAAAGTAAACGTCTTTCTGTGTTAGCCAAGCCATTGGTAGAGCAATACGAGAAAATCCCTCAATAAACTGTTTGTAATAACCTGCTAACCCTAGAAAACTTTGAACCTTTGACACTGTGGTAGGAGTAGGCCAATCCCTTATTGCCTCTACCTTCACTGGATCAATAAATATACCTTCAGCATTAACCAGATGTCCAAGAAATCTAAAAACTCAAGACCAGAATTCGCACTTACTGAACTTGGCATTCAACCGGTTATCCTTTAGAGTCTACAATGTAACTCTGAAGTGGTGCGAATGTTATTCCTCGATTTTTGAATAGATCAAAATATCATCGATAAACATGATGATAAACTGGTCAAGATAGGGTTTGAATACTCTATGCATTAGATCCATGAATATAACAGGGGCATTAGTGAGCCCAAACGACGTCACTATAAACTCGAAGTGCCCGTAACGAGTACTAAAAGCCGTATTCGTGATATCCTCATCCTCGATCTTCAGTTGATGATAACCTGACCTCAAATCAATCTTCAAAAAGTATATGACACCCTTCAACTGATCAAATAAGTCAGCGATCATGGGCAATGGGTATTTGTTCCTGATAGTCATCCTATTCAACTATCTATAATGAATACACATACATAGGGTTCCATCCTTCTTCTTCATAAAAAAATTGGTGCTCCCCACAGTGACATACTAGGATGGATAAATCCTTTCTGTAGCAACTCCTCAAGCTGAGTTTGCAAGTCACACAATTCCTTCGGTGCCATACGGTATGGAGGAATATATATAGGTTTGGTACCAGGAATAAGATTAATGATGAAGTCAATGACAAGTGGTGGTGGAAGTCCAGGTAAGTCAGATGGAAAACTTCCAAAAATTCACAAACCACGGGAATTTCATTAACCTTAAGCTCCTGTCCAGGCTCTCTAAAAGTGACAACTCCCGCGATAACTTCTAAATCTCAAGGAGTAGCTTCCATTCCACGTATTGCAATTCGTGGAGGATTATAGCCTTTATAAACTATAATTTCAGAAAGGTTAGGAATGTGAAAGATCACCGTCTTATGGAAATAGTCAATACTGGCATGGTATGCTGATAACCAATCCATCCCTAGTATTGCATCAAATTCCAGGAATTCCATTACCCTCAAATCAATGGGAAGTTAATTCTCCCCAATCTTGACTGCACATCTCTCACATATCAGGTTAGGATAAACCTTCTCACTCACTATTGTACTCAGAATAAAAAATGGATTAGTTCTAACAAGTTTCAACTTCAACTCATCAACCATTGCACCAACAATAAAAGAAACTATAGAACCGACATCAATTAAAACATGCATATCTCGATCACAAATGTTCAATATACATTATACTAATCTTCAGTTGGCCCTTGGGTCTGCCTCCGCCACTGCATTAGCCTGTCCTCGTGTAGGTGGTATGTAACTGCCTACAGATGTGGCTGGCTGCAAGGAACAGTCCCTCACAATATGTCCCGAATGGCTACACCTGTAGCATATCATCGGTGCTCTCTGCAGAAAACTACTAGCATGAGAAGCCTGTGCTGATCCACTCAATTTCTGTGAAGATCGTGTCTTTCCCTTACTCCTACTTTTGGATTGTGAAGGCGCTAAAGGTGGTTTGGCTACTGAAGCCTGAGAAACTGGTGCAACTAGTGCACTGATAAAAATTATCTTCGTAAACCCTGTCTATGTAGCTGTGCCTGCTACACTTGTCCTCCTCTTATTCAACCGGAAATGAAAAAATTCCTCGACTCTCTAACTTCCAGGATACTATAGTGCTGGTGGGAGGTGCAAATACTGTTCTAGAAGGTCTCGCTAGAATGGCTGCTTCCACTTCCATCACACTCTCAAATATAAAGGCTTAACTAGTGCGTGGATTAGAGGAAACAACAACCCTAATCTCATAGTTCAACCCACTAAGAAATAAATCAATCTTGTTCTCTTCCAATTCTATCATTTCCGGGGCAAATTCACTCAGCTCAGTGAACCTCCTCTCATATTCCTTAACATACATCGTTCCCTGCTTCAACTATATAAATTTAGTCTTCTTCCTATTCCTAATTGACTTCAGGAAATACTGCATGGAGAATAAGGTCCTGAACTGTGGCCAAGTAGTGACAATCTTGCCCTATCTCAAGGAAATTCCACCACCTCCTTGCAGAATCAATAAGCAAAAATGTTACCAGTTTAACCTTAAACCGATCATCAACATCTATAGCAACGAATCGTTAATCCATCTCCAATATCCAGGTTTCAGCTACCCCTACCTCCTTAGTGCTATCAAATATCATAATGTCATATTTATTGAATTCCTTGTGAGTTCTGAGAAATGCGGCCTTCTCAGAACCCACAAGAACCTTGGCAGCTATCTTTGACACCTGAATATGTGGTACTACTGGTTGTACGAGAGCTGCTACTCTTGTATCGCTTTTCTCCTCAATATTTAACTTCAGACTTGTTGCAGGCTGTGCCTCAAGTCGTTGTACTAGTGGTCCCATCTTAGCCATCAACATCGCCATTAGTTTCACCTGAGACTCCATTAACTCTTTCATTTGCTACTCCATTCTAGATTTCCATTGATCCTCTATCTCCTTATTACCCTGAGGTTTAGACCTCTGTGATCCCTCTCCTTGATCCGCCATTAGATTTAGTGGTCAAAGGAGAGATAAGATCATCAGGTAACATTTTGAGAATTCAAGGAAATCATATCTATACAATATATATCAATATGTTCAACAAATAACGTATAATAGTGTTTTCATTTTCATTTCCCCCCAAAACATGATAAAAAACCGTTTATTAAACCTAAGCTTATTTGTAACCCGAGACAGATCTTTAAGTCAATACACTTAGGTTCCAGTACAACAGATTATGCTATCATTCACTGTGAACACCATTCAACAGTGAAACTCGGATCAATACATTGTCTATGATAGCATACTATATCAACGTGATCACTTTATCTCTAAAAGTGATAAACTTAGCTCTGATACCAAGCGGTAGCACCCCTATCCCGATTAGGGCGATACTCGGCCTAAAACCCTAATTAAGCCCCGGTAACCCAACCAGACTTAACTAGAGCTAGCAGACATTTTGTCAATACTTGATAAACTCAACCTGTATATTTATATCGAATAAACAAATCAAAGTAATATGCATACAAAAACTTAAGACTTTTTCGATATATTTCGATATACGACAATACAGAGTTTACCAAAACTCAAAACCTTGATTAACATCCCCCAACCCTATTTATATATAACAAAATACGTCATACAAAGTATATAAGTACATGAAGGCTCATTACATAATACAGAGGATACAAAACTCCTAAATCTTCTCCTTTCCCTTAGCTGAAGTGTAGGGTTGCGAACTTGAAATACTAAATTTGGGCGAGCACACCAACTTGCTCAGTAAGTAAGGATTCACGTTAAACATCAACATTCTATATAGTAATCAATGATATCATGCAATAACAACATGCACCAACGATATCTAACAAGAATATGGAAATCATATAAATTCAATAGATAACTGATGCAAAGCAAATATCATGGACTATTACATTGTGATACCCATTTATTTTATAAAACTAGGGCCGATTACCTGCCGACGCCATTAATGTGATTGGTAGACTAACATATTGGCCGATATATTGTCTAGCCCATCCATTAATGCCTAATGGTTCTATCGCAAACCCTCTAGTATAATTGTAACCCACGTAACCTATAAACTGAGTAGGAAGTAACATATAGGCCGGGAAGGTAACCCATATCCTATATAACCTGGTTTCAGTTCTAGGAACTTACTATCGTGAATTACATTAAACACCATTTTTCTGTTTATTGAAAACCATCACATTGTACATAGTCCCCTATTCCATTTCATACACTACATGAACTACATATACTAAATAGTCAGGCAACATTGATAAATAAGCAAATCCATACTTACCTCGATATAAGTTTTTCGTCCAATTTCCTAACTTTCCGTGCCAATAACTCTCTCTCAAGTAACGAACACCTATCATAGACCAATTATAGTTAATATAAGTCCATCATACTCTAATTAGAACCCTTAATCACACCCCTAAGTCCCTTAGAAATCCTCGTGAAATCACAACATACTTGCTATTTTTTGGGGTGGGAGCGCGCTCCCCTAAGAGGTAGAGCACGCTCCACCCTGTACTGTCAAATCAATTGTACAGGGCAAGAGCTATTGTCCTCTACCAAATCATCATAAATCCACAAAACAATTATATAAACCTCTAAAATCAATAAATAACATCCTTAAATGAGGTAATACACTAAAACAAACTATCAAAACTCATAATTCATCAAGTTTCTATCATTCCTATCGAATTGAAAGTCAACAAACATAAGAACAAATCATACCAAAATGATGTTCTCGAGTTGTTGGTTTGATTAACCTCCTCAATCATGATTAATTCAACTCCCTGGACATTCTTTCTCAATTAGAAATCAAACCTCTAAACCCTATCTTCTTGTCTGATCGCAATAAATTAAGGAGATAAACATGAATTTGATTTATATATATGAATTTTTCTCGAGATATGCACCACGTCATCTCGAGATTGATCGATCAGTTGATGCGTTAAAGTGACACACCTTATCATGACACCAAACTTGACTCATCAAGCACTCACGCTCAGTTCAAGATGATCAAACAATTCATGTATTTCAATTATTCTTTTATTTTCCAATATATATATTTATATATATTCAAAAACAAATAAATATATATATTTCGTGTATTATTCACCAAGAAACTCACCGGACATGCCTACAAGTGTCCTTGAGTGTGCACAATTATGCCACATCTCCCTTGTCAC
The DNA here is from genome assembly GCA_039657325.1 of Stephania cephalantha. Taxonomy (NCBI): domain Eukaryota; kingdom Viridiplantae; phylum Streptophyta; class Magnoliopsida; order Ranunculales; family Menispermaceae; genus Stephania; species Stephania cephalantha. Next base: position 37,773,930 of record CM077576.1, read on the forward strand.
ACTTGGTGTCCCGTTAAATCATTGTTTATTAGGTATTTTCCATTTTATAAGTTTGTATGTAATTCGTAATTCTATCACAACTTATTTTTATTTTTTTTAACAATCCAAACAAACATAATACATCATGCAAATGCACACACACGCTAATCGAGATACGTTGAACTTAATCATGAGCTTAACTCAGATTAATTAGGATTTGGATGTAACGACCCTAAAAATCTAACTCGTACAACGTGTCATTTCAGGGTCGTATGTGGGACCCACTCGTCGTTATACGGATCGAAATCAACGCGAAATAGGGTCAAGTTAAGGTTTAGACGCGGTGTACCCGTGTTTCGGAGTACAATGGTATTTTTGTCAATTTTTGGCAAAAATGGAGTATTTTTTGGGGTTTAATTCGGACACAAAAATCGAGGCGATAAGTATAAAAAAGAAACGATCGAATAAGAGCGAGAGAGAGAGAGAGATTGAGAGAGATAGAGATCGGAGAAGAGAGAGAAAGAGAGAGAAAGGGAGAAAGAGAGATCGGAGAAGAGATAGAGAGAGATGACGGAGAGAGAGAGAGATGGGAGCAGCGCGGCTGCAGCACGGCGGAGCTCCGGCGAGGAGCAGCAACTCCAGCGAGTCTGGAGGCCGCGGACGGCGGCTCGAGGTGACGCGAAGGCGCCAACGGCCAGGCGAGCGATCGCGCGGCGACCCAGCGGCGCGGACGGAGGTTCCCCGTGCGGCGCGAGCAACGAGAGATCGACGCGCAGGGAGGTCGCGGACGAGTGGCGGCGGCTCCGGCACGGTGGCGCGTACCGTAGCGCGGGCTGCGATGGTGGACCGGCGCGACGCAAAGGAGCTCACCGATCGCGGCGCGCGATGGTCGGGCAGGCGGTGCGCTCCAGCGGCTCTCAAGCGTGGTCACCGTCGAGAAGTAGTGACGCCGACGAGGAGGAGCGGCAGCGGCGGTGGCGGCGGCAGCGGCGCGACAACGACGCGGTGATCGACGTGGAGCAACGGCGCGGTGGCGCGTTGCCGGACCGGTCGATCCCCGACGAGACAACAATAGTGAACAACGAGGCATGACTTCGACGAAGCTCTTCTTCGCGATAGATTGCTCGCGAAGAAGACGAGAGGCGTAGGCCATGGTGAGGTCCTAAACCATATTTTGGTGTTGGCATCGAGTGATTTCGTGGCCTTTATTATGAAATTTTGCGGTTTTAATCGTGAACATATTGATTTGAATGACTTAAGTAACTTAAATGGTATAAATTGACACCAGGGACTTATGATGCTATAGTCGGGTGTCGGGTGCGCATATCGAGGCATGAGCGAGGCGTTTTGAGTACGATTCACAATTTCTCGAGGTAAGTAAACCAGCTAGGAAATTGTACAGTTATTTCATTTTACTTTTTTGAATATTGTTGTTCATTGCTTTGATAGCTATCTTTGAAATTGTTGTTGGTTGAGTGGTCCATTGGCAAGTGAGTCATGCTTACTGTTTATCTGTGATATGAGCTCTTCTGTGGATATCTCATAGTCGCAAGTGTTAGGGCTAGTAGGCAGTGTCTCGTCCTAAACTCGAGTTTGCTGGGCTTTTGCCGCGACTCAACGACCTTTTGGTCGGGACTCCTTGTTATTTGGTTTGTTTTTGTATTCCGGACCCTCACTTATCGATTGATTTGTTTACATTCTTTTATATTCATGCGTTCCCTATTCATTTCTTTCTATTTCCATGAATTCGACTGTTTTAGTTATTTCGAAATGCTGTATATATGTCCTACTGGCGTTACTTACATGGGTTCGTCATTCTTGTGTTTGACTGAGTGCAGATCCACGGTCCAGCAAGGGGAAGGCTCCATAGCTAGGTGAATCTTTTGTATTATTAGATATACTTATTTTAAAAACACTGGGATTTTGGGCATATATATCTTGTATTTACTCTCCTCTGAATGTTCATTGATGATGATATACATATGCAGGGTTCCACAATTAGGTTGTCTAACTCTTTTACATTATTGTTGAGTTATTTAATGCATTAATTGCTTCTGCTAATTTGTAAAACTTGAAAATACTAATAACTCAACTTAAATTTATGAATTTACTTATAATGGTGGATTGAAAGGCTGACAAGGCCTGCGTTGACCTTGCGAGTTTGACTCGGGGGTCCACGTGGGCTTAGGCCAGGCGGGGCCCAGTTTGTGGGAAACTGGGGCCGTCACATTGGATTAGTACTAATCACCTACTTAAGGTAACATGTCATGACATAGTATATACAGATGCTTCTCATGTGGGTATAGGCTATGTTCTGAAGCAGGGCAGTGGAGTTGTAGCATACGCCTCTAGATAGCTGAAGGTTTATGAGAGGAACTATCCCACACATGATCTGAAGTTGGTAGCGATCGTGTTTGCACTGAAGGTATGGCGACATCACCTGTGTGGAAAGAAATTCACACTCTTTACTGACTATAAGAGTCTGAAATGTCTTTTCACATAGAAGGAACTGAATATGAGACAACACAGATGGTTAAAATTTTTGAAGGACTACGAATTTTCCTTGGAGTACCATCCGGGAAAAGCGAACGTAGTTGCAGACGCACTGAGTAGAAGATCGACAAGAGATGCCGAGATTGTCAGTTGTCACGTACATGATGCATGAATTTGGCTTACTCGAGGCAGTGGCGACAGCGAGTTGGTCAGATATTCCCACTAATACTCAGGTTATGATTTGCGCACAGATGAGATTACATACAGTGTCCACACCAAGAGTATCTGAGGGTTAGAGAGCCAACATATCATACTCGAGATTCAGTGAGTTAGCACAGAGTATATAGTACAAACTGGATTAAGACTTCGGATCAATATCTGAGGTTTAGGGGCAGATTATGGATACCCGAGGTATCAGAGCTTAGAGATGAGATTATCTAAGATTCACACCGTTCCCGTTTCACCGTTCATCCAAGTACGACCAAGATGTACCATGATATGTAGAGACACTTCTGGTGGCCTGGCATGAAGGTTTACATATCTGAGTTCATCAAAAATTGTAGTATTTGTCAGCAGGTGAAGGCTGAGCGTCGTAGACATGAAGGGTTGTTACAGTTGCTTCACATTCCATGATGAAAGTGGGAAGACATCTCTATGGCTTTGTTAGAGGACTACTGAGAACTAGCTAGGAAGCACGATTCGATATGGGTTATAGTTGACAGACTGACTAAGTCTGCTTATTTTCTACCTGTTGCTTCACACAACACGTTTGATCAATTGAGTGTACTGCTCGAGAGAGAGATTATTAGGCTACATGGGGTACCATTGACGATCACATCAGACAGAGATGCTACATATGCATCCCGAATGTGGCAGAGTATGCAGGAGCAGTATGGTATATGCCTACAATTCAATATAACATTTCATCCTTAGACTGGTGAGCAGACAGAGAGACTAATTTAGGTCCTTGAGGACATGCTTCGGGCCTGTATGCTAGAGTTTGGCGGATCTTGGGAGGAGTACCTATCGCTGCGTGAGTTTGCATACAACAACAGTTATCAGGCCAGTATTGAGATGGCGCCTTTCGAGGCTTTATATGGTAGACTGTGTCGCTTACCATCGTGTTGGGCTGAGCCAGATGATTGGGATATTATGGGGCCTGAGATTATTGTTGATCACACGGAGAATATCAAGTTGATTCGTCAAAGACTCAAGGGAGCTCAGAAGAGACAAAAGAAGTATGCAGACAAGTATCGCGATGATCTCACGTACGCCAAGGGAGCCTATGTCTATCTCAAGGTTTCCCCTCAGAAGGATCTTCAGAGTTTTGGTGTGTAAGGCAAGTTAGCACCGAGCTTGAGCTGCCTCCACAGATGTCAGGGATCCATCTAGTCTTTCACATATCGATGCTTTGACTAGCTAAGTCGAAGGTAGAAGTACGATCAATAATTGACTTGAGTCAAATCGACCTGAGTGAGGATATTTCATATGAGGAGCAGCCTATGCAGATTCTGGATCGATTGGTATAAGACTTGACAGGCAAGTCTATCCCAAAAGTGCTCGTCAAATGGCAGTATCACGATGATACGAAACTCACTTGGGAGCTATAGGATTATATGCGAGAAAGGTTTCCGTACCTATTCAAGTCAGGTATAAGTCATAGTTCAAATTTTAATTTCGAGGATGAAATTTCCATTAGCTGGGAAGAATTGTTACGACCCAAAATTTCTAATCGTGTTTAATTCCTTAAATAGGATCACCGACCCGTACCGTGGGACCTACACCGTGATACACACGCATATCGAGGCATGTTGCTGGGGTATATTTTATATTTGTTGTGATGTTTTCCTAGTGTAACGTATTTGTGTAGATTATTTAAGTCATTTTACCCATTTTTAGGTGTCAAGACGTGAGCGAGGACGCGCCTCAAGATGCATGCCTGCGTGGGACCGGGGTAGAAAGTGAATATGGATAACATGTTTAGACTTAATATAACTTTAAATAGTGATTTTATGTGGCTATAGTTAGTCTTATATTAAATGTACCTAAGTTAAGCAACTTAAAACAATACCCATGTGATGATTTTCGAGACACACGTTGATACATCTAAAGCCCAAGTGAGTTTAATTTGGTTTCACTTAGCATGAGTTAGTGGAGAGTTAGTGGGACATGTGCCAATGTGTAGATCATTAGATAGGTTTCGGGATACGTATGCACTTCAAGATCAATGGTTATTAGTTAACTTTATCTAATGCATATATAAGGTAAAGATCAACACGTGCAATTCATTCATTTCACTCACAAAACCTTGCTGGAGAGAAGGAGAGTTGCTGGAGGAAGAAGAAGACTGATAATCTAGGTGTGAAAAATTGATCAAACTAGTGTTCATTTAACTAGGTAACTTCTCTACACCATAGATTTAGTTCAAATCAATGAATTCATGAATTTGATGTTGTGGGTTGTTGTTTTATGTTATGGTTGATGTCATGGAACTCTAGAAGTATGTATAGAGGTTCCTTAGGCATTAAAATATATGTAGAGAAAACTCAGAATTTTATTTGCAGAATTCTGGGTTTTCCTGCACATACCACGCTAGGTAAGAAAACTAGCGTGCTAGATAATTTTGGTAGCGCGCTAAATTAGGTCATTAACGCGCTAACCATGATCATTAGCGCACTAGGTGCTTGGGCAGCACAAAAATCTGAACTTTCAAAAATTAACTAAAACATTGTAAACAAGTCTAATACCCTATTTAATGGTCTAAGCACACTCTAAAACATATCAAACAACTCCAGGAAACTTAGGGGAGGTCTCGCGAGTTCAGGAATGCATTTTGGGGTGTCGGGAGGCTGGATAAGCTAGGATAAGCTTTGTGACATGTAAGTAAAGCTGTGAGAATTCTCTATTTCATTTCATTGACTCTTATTGATTTATAGTCTATTTGTAGACATTGCTAGTTGTAATCCCACATCATGTTGTTCTTGTTTCTATTCATTATATCATATTGTTAACATGATGCCTTGTGAAGTATTTCATTGATTTAAATTTCTAAGCTTGATGATATTCTTGACATATAGTTGATCAAAAGCATGCTATTAGGATAAGTGGTAATGGAATAGACTTGTATTCTATTTTCTTGGGCTTTGTAGCTTAACTAGTCTTGAAATCCTAGAGACTTAGAACTATTGATCCTTGAAAATTAAAGTAGGGATTATCTAATGTCCATTGCACAAGAGATGCGAGGTTCACGGGGAATTAGATCTACCAGGGTGTCCGACACTCACCACTACACTTGCGCGTCACATGGGGTATGGGCCTCGGGATTGCTTGCAAGAATGAGATAGATGATTTATACGTGTAGAGCACATATTCACCATTTGAGGATTGATAGAATTGATGAAATATATAGAGCACAGCTCCATATAGTAGTGAAAAAGGCTAAGTGATATTTATCACCGCCGACCAGACGTAGATCATATCGACTTAGCCTGTGTCAGTCTATACATTTTTTGCTGAGGTATTTACTTGCATTACTTGATTTAGCAACTTTTCTGCTACTTTATGCTTTTAAATATCTTTCTTTAGTTTTGGAAATGTAGTATAGAAATCTCCAGTTATTACTTAAATATCACTATACTCACCTTCTAGTTTGTGACGGTGGGTGTAGGTCTGTCGAGCAGTAGCAGGCCGGGGAAGGAGAAGATCGACGACTTTCCTTTAGTATTTTGACGACTCTCCTATCTCATTTTGTGTATGACTCCACTTTTGTTGTATTAATGATGCTTATGTCTTTCCAGTACATTTTGGGTTGTATATTGGGTTGAGCGTATAGTTCCCCGATTTGAGACTTGATTATCACACTGTGTTATTATCTTTATGATATTGATATGCATGTGATGTTGTTTCCTGGTTTCCACACTTAGGATTTTTAAATAATAATTGCTTTCGCATAACCTTTAAAATTTCCTTGATAATATTATAATGATAAAAAGTTTTAATTAACTCTGAAAAATCTAATGATATCATGACATATATATTACTTATCCTGAACACATGTATCGAGGAGTATAGGTAAGAACTGACTAATACGTAGTTAAATCTTATGTAGCTGGAATTAGGGCTTAATTACAAGATTAGGCTGGGCGCTGCCCTTTTTAGAAGAAGGGGACATCACACTAGGGTTGTGTGTTAGTTAGAGAAGTAGTTAGTGGCTGACGTCCTAGCTATTGAAACTAGGGGAATTAGGATTTTTGGTGGATGTCGATTTCCTATAGCTAATCTAGGAGGAATTGAAATAATAATCTTTTGGAAAGATTGAAGACCATGACATATTATTGAACTTTGATTTGGATTTGTAGAACCGTAAACCAAGATATTTTCTGATATCAAATTCATTCTTGCAAGTTTTAATTCCTAAGTAGTTTTAATTAGTTAATTAATCATTTTCTTAAAAATCTATAAAAACCCCAAAAATCTCCCTTTTTAGTCAACTCGGAGTAAAACCTAAGTCATGTGGATTCGACCTCGTATTTACCACTACTACACCATTACAGGATTGATAACTCGAGTACGTGTTATATTTGACATGAATGACACGTGAACAGATTTTGGTGCCGTTGCGACCTAGTCCTTTATTCCGAGTATAGTTTAGTTTCCTTTTATTTTTCTTAGTTTTATGATCCCTAGAATAACTCGGTCAAAAGTGACTATTTCATTGCTACCTTTCGATTGTCAACCCGAGAGAACATTCCAAAGGTTGAATAGAGAACCTCAGCTTATGGAACAACAAAACCAAAATCCTCAAGACATGGCGCAAGCTGAAAATCGCCAAGTCACTATGGGGCACGCCAATCAAGACCATAAAGTTCTTTTGGTGTAATGCCCCACTCTAATTAATCTTAATTAATTTATTAATTACAGATTAGGACCTGTAGTTTCGACCCACGTGGACACCGCTAACAAGTCTAGGGCACGCTAACTAAGGTATAAATAGTTATTTTCTTGACGTGTGTTAAATTGTTGTATTATTATTCAATAATTCAAGTCACACTGTTAAGATTTTTCATTGGTCGTGTTGTGCACGTGTAGTGACAAGACTGTAGGACGTTGCGGGGTGTACGTAACGCAGGTTTATGGGGGTAGTCAAGGGGTTTATTGGTTACATCACCCATCACATCACCCATCACATCACCCATCACATCACACCTACCCATCACATCATCCCATACTTCACTTTTCTCTCTCCTACCTTTATGTCTCATCTCCTAACAAAACCCATTTTCCCTCTCCCACCCTCACATTTCTCTTCTCTATCTTTTTCCCTAACAAAGAAAAAAAAGGTGAGTAGTATGGAAAGTTGAGAGCAAGAGGAAAGGTTAATGTCAAATCTCAAAATTTTTAAACTGGTAATTATGGTTAATCAGGGATTAACGGAGACTAATTATGGTTTTGGCTGCGAGTCGGGAGCTAAGGACCGGTGAATTGAGATTTATGAGTAATTTTACTTTTCTGTTATGTGTGCCTAGTGTTATGTAATATATATTATGTTATTTTTTGAAATTTAAGTTAATCGAATAAATTTGAGATTTTATGGGATTTTATCTCTAGATACGTGTCAAAATGAATCCCGATAGAGTTAAAATATTGACTCAAACTATTGCTTCAAATCTTGCAAAAAATAAGTGAAATTAAGTTAATAAATTCAAATTTAAAGTTTAAATGGATTTAATGAGCTGACGCGGGGATCTTGCCTCTATTTACGTGTAAGTCAAGATTGGAGGTAGTGTGAAATGAAACGAACTTTGTCGAGATCTTGTTTCGAGTTTTGTGTCGGTTGACGGTAGTCGAGGTTGATATAAGGTTCAAATTGGTGCAAGTTTGGTTAAGTATGACAAGAAGATTGGTCCATAAGACTTTGGTATGTCATGGACAAAGTTAAGATTTTTAGGATTTTGGCATGACCAAAACTAATGTTTTGGACTTTTTATGAAGATTGACTGTTTTGTCGAGAGTTTAGTTCAATTTGGTGAAAAATCGGATCTAAAATGAGCACTGGAAGCCAAAACACGTCAAAATAAGGATTTCGAGAATTAATAAATAAAAAGAAATTAAGCTGCTGACAAGTAGCTGAGGGTTTATATAAATAAGCAAAAAATGAAAAAAACAAACGATTCATTTTTTTCATTTGAACGAAACGTTTCTTCCCTAACCCTCTCTGCCAATTCTTTTGCTCACGGGGCGCCCTACGTCTGATTTTCGCCCGATTTCTTTCTAAAACATTGTAGAGCATCACGAGATGATTGGTTGGTGCTAAGTTTTCACGATGGAAACAAAGTATTTGGCTCGCAATATGGTAAATTCTCAATGCCGAGCATTTTTCCACCATTCAATTTGAATTCATGCGATTTCTCGATTTATTTCGCGAGGTTTCGATAGAAATTGGTAGAAATTGTTATTAATTGGTATATTGGATTTATTTGCGTCAATTTTGGATAAATTCCACTGACGTAGGTTAAGGTTTTAATGAGGTGAACTAATGGAATTCAGTTGATAACTATTTTGGAGATGTTTTAATTGTTGATATTGATTTATATTGGGTTTATGGATGAATTGATTATTGATTTTGATCCAATTTGACTCCTCGGGTTGTGAAAATATTTTGGCGTTTGTATCGAGTGGTTTCGTGGCATTTATTGTCAAGTTTTGAGGATTTGATTGCGAAAATATTGATTTGGAGAAGTTTTTCAGTTTAAAACAAATAAAGTTTGCCTAATTGACATGTCATATTGGAAAATTCCTAACTTCTCCGTCGGTATTCGATTTGGGCATTCTTGGAGTCTATGGAAAGTAGGACATGAGTACTACAAGTTCCTTTTAGGTCATCATAAAAAATATTAAGGTTTTCAAGGTTAAAAAGTTACTCCAAGTTGGCTAGTTGAGAGCTAGTTGAAATAGTTACATAAATTAATATTTTTGGACACTGTTCTTAAGCGTACTTTGATCGCAATTTTCATTGGGTTTCATGATATGATTTCACTTGAAGCTTAACCCATAATATAATTGGGTATGCGAAGAAGCTATTGGAACCATTTTCAAGGTGATCCGACGCTCCGGGAACCCCGAAAATTAAGCTCGAAGTTGGATGTTTGTAAGGTTAAGTAAATCCCATAGTAACCTTTACATTGTATGATTATAATTTTGTATAAATTGCATTGATCCTTTATATTGCATTTTTGTTGTACATGCATACACGGGCTGGGAGGATAAGGCGATTCGAGTCTCCTCATAGTGTAGACTATACCAAGGTTATAGAACAATATATTATGCTTGAGGAGCTGGAGTCACTGATACTTTGCATAATGTGATTATCATGAGATCGCATTGAACCAGATCATGTTGGGGCATGTGCCCTAAGTTAATCTACAAACATTGTTTATCTTATAATTTTAGATAATAAAATGGAGGTTTTCATTAGTTGTTTTATTATAAGTGATTGCATGTTTACCTTATAATAAAATCCATGGGTATTTGATGAAATATCCTAAATGTCCCTAGTCGATCATTATACTGAGAACTATAATGAATTAAGATTAGTGTGAATCTTAATTGATGGTCATGTGATGATCATGCGTATAGAGATACGAATCGAGATCATGAATACTTGTTAAGGAATAAGGTACTGGACTGACCAGCTATGAGAACACCACATGGATTAAGTCATATGTGTTGCTTATGATTGGTATATCATTTAGTCATTCGACTTGAGATTACCGTAGACTTCAATATTAGGAGCATGGTAACTTGACACAATCAAACGTTGTCTTTAACCGGATAATTATAAAGATTGTGATTGGTTACCATGTGAATAATATGTGAAGGTGTTTAATTAAGATATAATTTGTCACTCTCGTATAGAGAGATATCAGTGGATCCCTCGATATGATAGACTGATAATGGCCAAGTCCATGTGAATTGATATGATCAATGTCACTTGTATGTTTTCAGTTTACCTAAAGATTGAGAATAGTACTATTGAACATTAAGGGTGACTTTCCATGCCTTATGTTTAGTCAAAGGATATAGCACGATAAAAGGAAATGATATACGTTATTCTTTAAGCTGTATCGATTTTGATATTCATGCTACTTGGGTAGTCATAATGCCTTGCTAGAGACCGCTTATGACTTGTGTACCAAAATGATTTTGGTTCATTGCCAACGTCGCATGAACTTATTAGGTCGCAAACAAAGAATGGCTTTGCGCGATTTCAATTGGTCCAGAATAATGAATTTTATATGATAAAATTCATGACATAAAAGCCCTTATGATTTGTTATATAATAACTTATTAATAGGGTCGTATGTGTAATTTGCTTAAACTGTCTAAATACAATAGTTGTATTACGAATATGATTTTAAGCGAGGGCTTATCTACACATATAAATAAAGGGTGAAACCCTAAAACGAAATAAGATTTCCATTTTTGCAAATTTCAAGTTCTCTGGATTTTCTGGGATAAAGAATAATTTTTTTTTCTATCTCTCTTGGGACTAGCACTCTAAATTGTGCTCACCATTCATGTTTGTATTTTTGATAGAGGACGGGCACTTGAATGTCTTGAAAATCGAATGATCAGAGAAGGAAATCACGGAATAATGTATGATTTACTTTTGTAGATCTAGTTTAATGAAACTTATTTACGATCTTGTTGGGGTTTTTCAAAAATTGTTTTAAATTTTTCACTGCGTATGAACCCCAAAAACCTAACAGATCATACTTCTGTAGTCTAGAGGAATGAGACTCGTTTGATTATTCACCCTGAGCATGAGTCCCTATTATTGTTTACTTACCACTTTCGGTGGACGTCATCTGATTGTGACCAGATAACAAAAAGGAGATGGATTCACAGTTGTATTTAAATTCTTTGGATTACATTCTTCGTTTAATTTCTTGGATTATTATGCATTTGGTTATTATAGGTGTATTGGATGGCGTGGGATTTACTTATCTGACATTATCAAAGTTTTATAATTGGGTAATGACAGGCTATAGCAGCGAAAAGGGAAAATGAATCGATAAATACCTTACGAGCACATATGGTAGCCCAGGTATTTGTGGTTCGTGTGGCCAGGAAGTTCTAATAGTTACTTTAGTCGCTTATGAATAACATGTTACCTCTATAGTTCATCTAAGAGTTGAACCGATTGTTGTAGTTCTGATTCAGGCTAATCCAGCTGTGGCCAGTGGAATGTCATGGGAGGAAAGGCATAAAGAGATTGGCACTGGTATATCGACAACTAAACTGAACATTATGCGAGTAGTTGGAGGTAGGCTAAGACTTATGTGACTACACGAATTTTTTAGTGCAAATCATGATGATATCAAGGTGTCGTGGAGTCCAGACATGGCTCGAGTTTTGAGGGTTAGAAAAGGTTTGCATCTAGGTTTGACCTAAAGTATATAAAGAAAAAGAATAGTGGGGAACTATCATTCTCGCCTACGACACTTATCATCACATCATATGTACATCGTAATCCCATTCCAAGTATAACTAATAGACCATCTGAGATGACATCGACCGACTTAGGACAGACTCGATCACAGACTTTTCAGCCTTTAGCTCGTAGAGGTACACCTCAGTTGCAGAGGAGTGGAGGTAAAAATTGAGGATCTCAGGGACAGGCCTCGAGTCAACAATCAGCAACTAGTTAGGAATCTTTTATATGTAGTAAACCTACAGTTACATGTTTTGGGTGTGGGAAGCAGGGTCACATCAGCCGGGATTGTTCTCGAAATTTGAGTACAATTACATATTTTGGGTATGGAAAGAAAGGAAATTATAAGATAGCGTGTTCACGCCTCTTAAGAGCCTCATTTCACAACCTCAACAACATATCAAGGAATGTGTTGAAGTGGTGATTGAATGAGATTCGGATGCAAATCGTAAACTTATCAAAGGTACAATTTCAGTTTGTGGTTGTGTGGTGATTGAGTTAGGGTTAACTCCGGTGCGAGTCCCTATTCATCTTGTACTCAACACAGTGATTAAGGAAAAGGTGTATCCTTAATTTATGTATGAGAAATGTGTTGTTGAGATCTCCGGACATGAGATGTCCATTGATCTCTGTGTTTTGGAGTTTGATATGCTGTTGAGAATGGATTGACTAGTGGTTTATAATGCACAATTAGATTATTTCCAAAAGACTATATTCTTTTATATTATGGGTTGTACTATGTTTACGTACATTAGAACATTGTGTAAGTTACCTTTGACCAAAGGTAGGCTAGCTACTGGGAAAGAAATGGAAACTATTGTGGGAACTATTAGTACAGAGGCAAGACCTAAAATTAAATTGGAGGATATTCTTGTGGTTTGTGAATTTTCAGACTTGTTTTCTGATGATTTACCCAGAATTCCACTTCCGACAGATTGATTTTGTGATTGATTTGGTTCTTGGAACTAAACTAATATCTATTCCGCTTTATAGGATGGCTTCCGAAGGAATTATAAGAGTTACAAAAATAGTTGAAGGAGTTGTTGGATAAAGGGTTTATTAACCGAAGTATGTCCCCAAAGGGCGCACCAATCCCTTTTGTGAAAAAGAAGGATGGTAATTTGAGGCTATGCATTGATTATAAACAGTTGAACAGGGTCGCTGTTTGGAACAAATATCCATTACCTTGAATTTATAATTTGTTTTATTCATAGAATGATGTCAAATTCTTTTATAAAATTGATATTCGTTCTCGTTATCATTAGTTGAGAGTTTGGGAAGACGATTTGCAGAAGACTGCATTTAGAACCAGATATGGTCATTTTAGGTTTGTTGTTACACCATTTGGGTTGACTAAGGCTCAAACGATGTTTATGAATTTGATGCAAAGAGTGTTGAGGTCGTGTTTGGATCACTTTGTAATAATGTTTATTGATTATATCTTCATATACTCTAAGACTCACGAGGATTATAAACAACATCTCTAAGTTATTCTCCAAACTTTGAGAAATTATAGGTTGTACGTCAAGTTTAGCAAATGCCAGTTTTGATGGTCTGGGATGAAATTCTTTTAGGTCATGTGGTTAGTACAGATGGAATCTCAGTGGATCTAGCCAAGACTGAGGCTATCATGATTAGCCATAACCTACCACAGTGACAGAGATATGTGTGTTAATGCAAAATGACAAAGTGATTACTTATGCTTCTCGTCAATTAAAGATTCACAAGAAGAATTATTTTGTTCATGATTTGGAATTAGCAGCGATTGTGTTTGTTTTGAAGCTTTGAAGACACTATTTGCATGAAGAAAGCTTCACGCTCTTTCAAATCATAAAAGTCTGAAGTATTTGTACTCTTAAAAAGAGTTCAATATGAGACAATGATAATGGTTTAAACATTTGAAAGACTTTAATTTTAGTCTTGAATACCATTCGGGTAAAGCTAACGTTATTGATGACGCACTGAGCATGAGGAATGCTAAAGCATTGCGTGCAACCAATGGATTGACTTATGAGTATTAGTTACTCAAAAAAGTCATCAATATGATTTTTTCAGAAATTCTTGAGGCTGATGAACTGATTTGTGCTTAGTTTAAAGTACAAAATGTATCTTTTCAAAAAGTGATTGAATGTTATCAAAGTGATATGGATTATGAGATGTTTGATGAAAATAAAATCCAAATTGGGTTGAGTCTGCATGGATCAAAGTTTGAGGCTTAGAGGCAGATTATGGATTCCATCAGTGGTTGAGATTCAGGATGAGATATTGAGAGAATCTCATCAGTCCAGGTATAGCATTCATCTTGGCAAGACCAAAATGTATCATGATATGAGACGATTGTATAAGTGGCTAGTGATGAAAGCTGATATGGTTGATTATGCGAGGAGATATGAAAACTTTCTAACAGGTTAAGGCCGAATCGGCGAAAACCTGAGGGTAGGTTGCAGCCATTTCCCATACCGCAGTGGAAATGAGAATAAATTGTGATGGATTTTGTTACACATCTGCCTACTTCTCAGAGGAAACATGATACGGTCTGGATTATTGTTGATGGACTAACGAAGTCTGCTCATTTTCTTCCTATGTCCATTTCAGATACCTTTTCACAGTTGAGCTTGTTGTGTGAGCGAGATGTGGCTCGCTTGTTTGGAGTGTCGCTGACGATAGTTTCTGATCGTAATGCTCGGTGCACATCGGGGTTGTGGCAGGGCATATAGGAACATCTCGACACTCAGTTACATTTAAGTATTGTATTTCATCCACGGGTGGATGGTCGGACTGAAAGGTTGATCTATGTGTTGGAGGACATGCTTAGGGCTTGTGTACTGGGATTTTGAGGTTCATGGGAAGAATACATACCTTTGTGTGAGTTCTCTTACAATAACAATTGTTAATCGTGTATTGAAATGAATCAATTTGAGGTTATGTATGGGAGACCTTATCATTCTCCTACCTGTTGGGTTGAACAAGAGGATTTGGCGGGGTTGATGGTTGGAGATCACATTGAGGTTGTTCACCAGATTCATCTAAGATTGAAAGTAGCTCAAAAAAGGCACAAAAACTATTATGATCTATATCACCAGGTCATGAAAAATAGCAAAGGAGATTGAGTTTATTTGGAAGTCTCCCCTTGCAAAGGCCATTACAGGTTTGGATTTAAAAAAAGCTCTATCCCGGTTTGATAAGACAGTTTGAGATTGTGAAACAGATAGGGAAGGTTGCTTATAGACTTGTAATACCGCCTCAGTTAATCGGAGTTTATGATGTATTTCACGTATTTATACTCAGGCGGAAGGAACCTGATTCGCATCACATAGTAGGATGAAAATTTGTTCGATTTTAAAGGTGATGTTTTATATGAAAATCAACCTATATTGATTGTGGATAGGAAGGTCTTTCGAAATAAAGAAATTCCACTTGTCTTGGGTAAGTAGAAATTTCATGGCGATTCAGAGTTAACATGGGAATGAGAGATGAACATGAGAGAGCATTTTTCGAATTTTTATAGCCCAGGTAAATTTGGTTTCAATTTTAATTTCGAGGAAAAGATTCTTATTAATTGAGAAGATTGTCAAATCCCAAAACTTTTAAACTGGTAATTACGGTTAATCAGATATTAACGGATACTAATTATAGTTTTGCCAGTGAGTCGGGAGCTAAGGACCCATGAATTGAGATTTACAAGTAATTTTACTTTTCAATTATGTGTGTCTAGTATTGTGTACTATATATTATGTTATTTTGCGAAATTGTAGTTAATCGAATAAATTTGAGATTTTATGAGGTTTTATCTCGAGATACGTGTCGAAATGAGTCCCGGTATAGTTAAAATATCGACTCAAATTATTGTTTCAAATTTTGCAAAAAATAAGTGAAATTAAGTTAAAAAATTCAAATTTGAAGTTTAAATGGATTTAATGAGCCGACGTGGGGATTTTCCTCGATTCACGTGTAAGTCGGGATTGGAGGTAGTGTGAAATGAGACGAACTTTGTACGGGATCTTGTTTCAAGTTTTGTGTCGGTTGATGGTAATCAAGGTTGAGATAGGGTCCATAATGGTGCAAATTTGGTTAAGTATGACAAGAGGATTGGTCCTGAAGACTTTGGTATGTCATGGACGAAGTTAAGATTTTTGGGGTTTAGACGTGACCTAAACCAGTGTTTTGGACGTTTTATGAAGATGGATTGTTTTGTCGAGAGTTTGGTTCAATTCGGTGAAAAATCGGATCTAAAATGAGTACTGGAAGCCAAAACACATCAAAACACATCAAAATAAAGATTTCAAGAATTAATAAATAAAAAGAAATTAAGCCGCTGACAAGCAGACGAGGGTTCATAAATAAAAAAAATGAAAAGAAAACAAACGATTCATTTTTTTCATTTGAATACAGCGTGTCATCCCAAACCCACTCCGCCGATTCGTTTGCTCACGGAGCTCCCTACGTTCGATTTTCGCCCGATTTCTTTCTGCAACACTGTAGAGCATCGCAAGACGATCAATTCGAGCTAAGTTTTTACGGTGGAAACGAAGTATTTGGCTCGCAATTTGATAAATTCTCAATGTCAGACATTTAACCACAATTCGATTTGAATTCACACGATTTCTCGATTTATTTCGTGGGGTTTCGATAGCTATTGGTAGGAGTTATTGTTAATTTGTATATTGAATTTATTTGCATCAATTTGGGATAAATTCCATCAACGTGGATTAGGGTTTTGATGAGGTGAACTAATGAAATTTAGCTAATAACTATTTGGGAGATGTTTTAATTGTTGATATTGATTTATATTGGGTTTCTTGAAGAATTGAATATTGATTTTGATCCAATTTAACTCCACGGGCTGTGACAATATTTTGGTGTTGGTATCAAGTAGTTTCGTGGTGTTTATCGTCGAGTTTTGAGGATTTGGTTGCAAAAATATTGATTTAGAGAAGTTTTCAGTTCAAAACAAATAAAGTTTGCCTAATTGACAGGTCATATTGGAAAATTCATAACCTCTCCATCGGTGATCCGATTTAGGTGTTCTTGAAGTCTATGGAAAGTAAGACATGAATAGTACAAGTTCTTTTTAGGTCATCATGACAAATATTGAGGTTTTCAAGGTTAAAAAGTTACTCTAAGTTGGCTAGTTGAAACAATTACATAAATTAATATTTTTGGAAATTGTTCTCAAGCGTACTTTGATCTCGATTTTCATTGGGTTTCGTGATATGGTTTCACTTGAAGCTTAACCCATAATATAATTGGCTATGCAAGGAAGCTATTGGAACCATTTTCAAGGTGATCCGACGCTCTGGGAACCCCCAAAAATAAGCTCAAAGTTGGATATTTGTAAGGTTAAGTAAATCCCATAGTAACTTTTACATTTTATAATTATAATGGCACTTAAATTATATTAATCCTCGATATTGCATTTTCGTTGTACATGCATACGCAGGTTGGGAGGATAAGGCGATTCGAATCTCCTTATAGTGTAGACTATACCATAGTTATATAACTTTATATTTTGCTTAAAGGGTTGGACATCACATGGTTATCATGAGATCACGTTGAACCATATCATACTCCCATAGTCTAGAAGAACGAGACTAGTTTGATTATTCTTCCTGAGCATGAGTCCCTATTACTGTTTACTTACCATTTTCGGAGGACGTCATCTGATTGTGGTCGGATAACAGAAACGAGATGGATTCACGGTTGCATTTAAATTCCTTAAATTATATTCTTCGTTTAATTTATTAGATTATTATGCATTTGGTTATTACAAGTGTACTGGATAGTGTGGAATTTACTTATTTGAAATTATCGAATTTTTATAATTGGGTAATGACAAGTTATAATAGCGACAAGGGAAAGAGTAAGCTTTTCTACTGGTAGTGATTTGCTAAGTTCCTTTCTCTCTTTGTATGTATTATTTTTGAATATAATATATTGTATAAATGAGTTTTTGGGTTCGTGTGAGGTTAAGATCACTTTTGAAACTGTTGAAATGGTTTTGAGACGGATTGGAATGCAGTGGAGCTAAGGTAATTATGGTTTAAGGATTTTGAAAACTTGAGATATGTTAGAATGAATAAATAATCTTTATTATTGCGATATATATTGTTATACGGTGGATTGTGAGTCCTTCAACATTTCCACCAAGCTGAGCAGGTTTTGATGAAGAATTTTTGAAGGTCGGGTTTTTCGGTGTAGGCTTAGAAATAGAGGAGGTCCTATCAAAAAATCTTTACGTAATTTTGAGGATTATTTAACTAATCTAAATGAACTTTAAGGATTAAATAGTTAATTTTTACGTAACTTTGAGGTTTAAGATTCAATTTAGAGTTCTTTGTGGTTGATAAAGAATTACATTTGATAATTAATACAATGGATTTTTAATTATTTATTGATGGTGAGAGTAAGGTTGTTAGATTATCAAGGGATTAAGGTAATCTAGGCCGGTCAGATGCCCTAATTAGATGGGGTCTGACAATTAAAGAGTTCACAAAGCAAGGGGAATGTGACAAGGATTCTTGAAGATTTGACCTAGGTAAGATTTCTCATTTTTCTTTTGCTCTTAAACTTCATGAAATTTTGTATGATAGTTTGGGTTTTCATGGAAATGGGTTTAATGGTGGTGGTGTTAGTGTCGTTGTTGTGTTGTTGTTAATGTTGTTGTTGTTATTGATTTTGTGTTGCAAATAAGCAACAAGCAAAGCAAAGAAAAAAAAAATGGAATGTCTTTAGAAAGACGAAATTGGAGGGGGAAGGGGTAGCCAGGTGGGCCAGGCCTGGCTACCCCCAGATGGGTCGGGCTTAGCGGACCAAGCCCATGCCGAGCCAGCCTAAATCCATGTAGGTCAGACCGAGCCAGCCTTGACCCAAACGGTCCAGTTGGGCCGAACAGGGCCCAACTGAACCGGGCCGGTTCGGGCCCAACCCATATTTAACAATTAAATTAAAAATGATTTAAATGAAAATAAATTACAGAGAATTATGAAAAATAGATAAAAAGAATTATGGAAAATTCTAGAAAAACTCGAAAAAAGGGTGCAAAATTAGAGAAAGCTAGGAAAAAAGTTTCGAGGATTTCTCGGGTGTTTAGCACTCCGGTATAATCCAAAAAGTGTCTCAAAACTAAATCAAATTTTTGGTCCCACATTATAAACTCACTTAATGTGACTCTAAAATAATTAAAATGTTATAATTGCATACCAGGGACTTAGGAAACTATAGTCGGGTGTCTCGTGCACATCTCGAGGCATTAACGGGTCATTTTTAGGGCAATTTGCAATTGCTTGAGGTAAGTAAATCCACGAGAAAATTAGTTAAAATTCATTTATAGCACTTGCTTTATTTTAGTTTTCAATTATTCCATCATGTTATTTATTGTTATCCACTTACTGTTCATCTACTCCTACGTGTGTATGTGTATTTGTTGACAGGGTCGGGCGTGGCACATACTCACACCCCGGTACTTAGTACCCCGCGTTGTTTGAGTAGTTGCCCATGTCGAGGCTACGAGGTGACTAGTTCTCGCTAGACCCGTTAGGTTGAGAGATATTTGATGGAGACCTAAGTCTTCGTCATGGGTTCCTCTCGAGAGATGCTTGGACGAGGTTCTACCATTCATAGGTTCCTCTCATTTGATCGTGAAATGTTAGACGAGATGATCTTCATGGGTTCCTCTCGGTTTAGCTAAGTCGATTCCCGGATGTCAACCACGGTTTTCTATCACGCTACACTCTTGTCCAGTTTCGACTTCTCTATGACTTATTTTCATGCGTTTACCTTATTTTCTATTCCTTATTTAAATTGCATGAATTGTAGTCGTTTTATTGGATTTTGTGAATATTAACTAATGTTATTTGGGACTTACTCACAGGATTTGTCATTGTTTTTTGTGACAAATCGCAGATCCTACGATGAGCCAAGACAAGGGGGTCTTAGGCAACTACCTTTGAGTTTGGAGAGCCCAATCGCCTTTTTGTGCAGGTGTTTGTATATATGTATTTACTGCTTTTATGAGATTTTGGGAGGACTTGTGTACCCAATACATGTATATGACCATCTTTTGTATTTTTGTCGCTTTTTTATATACATGGTATCTTATGCCGGGTTTCCATACTATAGAATTGTTTTAAAAATGCAAACTTTTCATTTCTACAATAGTTGCATACTTTAAAGCCTTCCGCTAAGATATTTAACTTATAATGATTTAATAAGTCGTGAACAACTTAACTTAGTTAACATATTATAAATATTCATAAATACATGATAAGTTAATGAGAATAAAATACAAATGAAGGTTTAGGTCGCGGGCCTTCAAGAACAAGTGTGCGGTGACGTGTCATGCTTGGTGATGTGTTCGGTGACGTGGCGGTACCTGGTTTGCCTTGAAGTTTGGAACTGTTATAGTTAGTATTATAGCTTAGGTTCAAGCAAACCTAAGGGAAAAGTGTAAGAGAACGAATAAAACATAACGAACTTAGACATGGAAACCTAAAAATTTTGACTTAGAACATTAGTTGGGAAGCAAACGTGATGTGCGTAGCACCAGGGCTTATACATTATATATTTTGATTCGTAATAGCACATACGCGCGTACGAGAATGATACAAACACATCTTCGCTATTGCAGATGGGACATGGACGGATAGTCGACCCCACCTATAGAGGATAGTGGACAGACGAGTGGTACCACGCCTATTGCGACCAATCAGAGTGTACTCGATCAGATCGGTACATGACCGTTAGTTCGAGCAAATGATGTCCTTGCTCGGTGCCCAAACGGCGGTTATCACAACGCTTACCGCCGCTGTTACACCGAACGTCACTGAGACAACATTCGCTCTGATTGTCCAGGGTACGCCAATGACTGCAGTTATAGCAGATACTACCACACCGACTACAACTTTAAAGAACCGTTTTGAGGTTACAATATCAGCGTCTACGCCTATACTAACAATGACATAGACCCCACAGATATCACATTCGAGACATCCTTGTCAGTTGAGGCTAAGCTAACAAAGGAGTTTGTGAGATTTCAGCCGGGATATTTTACTAGAGGCGAAGACCCAAGGGTAGCCACGATATGGGTTCTAGCACACGAGAAGCTCCATAAGCTTCTAAGGATTCACGAGAGCATCTGGACCATGATATTTGGTTATATTCTCACGAGGAGAGGCTGAAGTTTTGTGGACCACCCATACCAAGACCCACGGAGAGCCAACTACATAGGCCAATTTCAAACATGTCTTTTATGATCAGTAAATATCGAGGGAGATACAGTTGCATCTGAGACATGAGTTTTTATATTTTAGGCAGGTTACTCGTACAGTTGTTCAGTATATGGAGAGGTACCGCTACCTTTTACAGTTCACTACTTTGAAGTTGGACTTAGAGATGAGATGGTGAGTGTAGTAGTATTAGGCAGAGCACGTACACTGCAGGAGATCTATGAGAGGGCCTTAGGCTATGAGACATACCTTCTCTACCATGACACGATTCTCATACCACAGTTGACATCAGGGTCATTCTAGCGCGACACCAGGTCTGACAGGAAGGGGAAGAGGATCATCGATCACAGAGATAGACGAGGACAGAGGCTCTGACATGACGACCACCAAGCAGTCGTTGCCCATGCTATAGTACCCGCACAACCAGCACATATGTCAGGTGGTGTTTATGTATAACAGTAGGGACATAGACTGACTCAAGACCATGAGGCAAGGGACGAGGTTAGTATGGTCAGGGTCAAGGCCAGAAATTAGGCAGTGGTCAGGTTCGGGGGTCAAGACATAGGCATATTACTTATTTCAAATGGAGACAACTTGGATACATTAAGAGGGATTGTTCGAGAGCTTCCCTAGCACCGATTGCAGCACCGCCAGTTCAGATTAGGGAGCGGCACCCGCGGTAGCACAGCCACACCGCAAGGCCACCAAACAACTTATCGAGGGTATGATTTTGATTTGTGGTCATTTTATGCATACACTTATTGATTCTGGTTCCATTGTGTCATTTATTTCTAGATGTATGGTTGATGAGTTAGGGTTAACACCGATTAGAGTTAGCACTCTCTTGATTCTCAACATGACAACTGGGAGAAGGTTTACCCTAATATGATTTGTGAAGGTTGCACTATAGAGATTTGTAGACACCAGCTTCCTATTGACGTACACTTTCTAGAGTTCTTAGAGTTCGATACACTTTTAGGCATGAATTGGCTAGCGTCGTATCACGCCCAAGTGGACTATTTCCGTAAGACAGTGACTTTTCATATCCACGACATACCAAAGTTTAGTTTCACCGGTGACGTGAGTGTACTACCGACCACTAGGGGTAGATTGGCTACGACCTAAGAGATGAAGGTGTTTGCATGGATAGTAGAGTCAGCCGAGACACCAGAGGTTAGATTAGAGGATGCCTCATGTTTTAGTAATTTTCCGGATGTCTTTTCGAAGGATTTACTAGGATTGCCCCCACACATAAATATTAAGTTCGTTATTAAGTTAGTGCTGGGCATACAGCCAATATCTAGCAGACCGTACTGGATGGCATGGAATAAGTAGGACGAGTTGAAGGCTCAACTTGAGGACTTGGAAAAGAAGGGGTTTATACACCCGAGCACGTCGTCATGGGGAGCACCGGTGCTATTCCTTAAGAAGAAGGATGGTACCTCGAGGATGTGCATTGACTATAACAATTTGAACCAAGTGACCGTACAAAATCGTTATCCTTTGCCCAGGATCAATGATTTGTTTGATCAGTTGGTTGGAGCCCGTTTCTTCTCTAAGATCGACTTGAGATCATGTTATCATCAGCTTAGGACTTGAGATGGGGACATACCTAAGATTGCATTCAACACTAGATATAGGTTATTTGAGTTTACAATAATGGTGTTCAGATTGATGAATGTGCTGACCATGTTCATAAACTTGATGCACAACGTATTGAAGCCGTACTTGGAAAGATTTATCATAGTCTTCATTGATGACATATTGATGTAGAACAAGACTCGTAAGGATCATGGGCAACATCTCAAGCCGATAATGATGACATCGAGAGAGGACAAATTGCATGCTAATTTCAGTAAGTGCGAGTTTTGGTCACATCATAGGTCAAGTTCTTGGGACATGTGATTGGTTAAGGGAGTACGAGGATGCCTTTGCATAGTTGAAGATGAGGCTAACTACCACGCCATTACTAGTATTTCCAGAGTCAGGCAAGGGATTGAAAGTTCATATTAATGCTTATGGCACAGGTCTGGGTTGTGTATTGATGTAGATAGATAGTGTTATTGTTTACCTATCTTGACAGTTGAGGACCCATGACATGAATTATCCAGTGCATGACTTGGAGCTTACAACTGTCATATTTGCACTAAAAGTATAGAGACATTACTTTTACAGTGAGAAGTTCACTTTGTTTACAAATCATAAGAGTTTGAAATATTTATTCAATCAGAAATATTTGAATATGAGACAACGACGTTGGCTAGAGTTGTTGAAGGACTACGACTTCTCCATTAAGGTAATGTCGTAGCAGATGCATTAAACAGGAGAGCACCGGATTCTGAGACAATTGTCTGATTGTCTGCCATATGATGCACGAGTATGGTTTACTTGAGGCAACGACATCATTGAGTTTAACAGAGGTTCCTGTTACAGCAGACGAATAATCTTGTAGATGGATTAGGGTACTATATGTTTCTATTCCGCGAGTATTAGAGTGTCATAGGGTTAACAAGACGTACTCGAGGTTCAGTGAGATGGCACACAGTCCCGATCATCTAGATTGGAGCGAGTATATGGATCAGTGTTTGAGGCACAGAGGGAGGTTATTGATACCTATAGTGGCAGAGATATGCGATAGGATACTTTAGGAGGCTCACAAGTCCTGATATACAATGCATCCTGGCAGGACCAAGATTTATCACGATGTGCGATGGTTGTTTTGGTGACCAGGGATGAAGGCGAATGTCGGTGCCTATTTTAGGGGTTGTGAGGTGTGCCACAGTTAAGGTTGAACACATGAGGCCTGAAGGGTTATTGCAGCCGTTGCCCATCTGTTAGTGGAAATGGGAACACATTACGATGGATTTCGTTTATGGATTACTAGTGACTTCTCAGAAACACGATGCGATACGGGTGATTGTGGATAGGTTGACGAAATCAGCTTATTTCTTACCAATTTCTATGAAATATACCATCACACAGTTGAGCACATTATTCGAGAGAGAGATTGTACGACTGCACGGAGTTTCAGACCATGACAATCTTCTTACATCATCGTTATGGCAAGCTATGCAGGAATAGTTTGGTACTAGGTTACAGTTTAGCACTGCATTCCATCCTCAGACAGATGGACAGTCAAAGAGATTGATACAAATACTTGAGGATATGCTAAAGGCCTGTGTGTTAAGTTTGGTGGGTCTTGGGAGGAGTACTTGCCTCTCTGTGAGTTTTCCTATAACAACAGTTATCAGGCTAGTATTGGGATGCCACCATTTGAAGCGATGTACGGTAGACCGTGTAGATCACCAGCTTGATGGGCAGAGCTTGAGGATACAATAACCGTGGGACATGAGATTGTTGTAGGCCATACAGAGAAGGTGAGGCTGATTCATCAATAGTTGCAGGCTGTTAACACAGACATAAGAAATATGCAGATAAATACCGTGATGGGCTGAGCTATGAGGTAGATGATTGCGTCTATTTGAAGGTTTCCCCGTTAAAGGTCATAAGAGATTTGTGATCAAGGGGAGTCTAGCACTAAGATTTATTAGGTTGTTTTAGATTGAGAAACGAGTCGGGGAGGTCACTTATCAGTTGAGATTGTCGAGCCGGTTGGCTAGGGTTCATAATGTTTTCCATATTTTGATGTTACGGTTGGCCAGATCAGGACCGAGCCCAATGGTTGATATGACTAGGATCGAGGTTCGACCAAATGTGACGTATGAGGAACACCCTATTGAGATAGTGGGTTGCAGCGTATAGACTCTCAGGAAGAAGTAGAAATCATTAGTACTCGTTCGGTGGCGGTATAATAAGAATGAAAGACTTACATAAGAGTGAGAGTCTACCATGCGAGAGTGATATCCCTAGTTGTTTCAAGGTAAAGTTTTTACTTAAGTTTGAGTTTCGGGACAAAATTCCTTTTCGTTGGGAAGATTGTAATGACCCGCTTTAATTAATCTTAATTAATTTATTAATTACAGATTACGACCCGTAGCTCAGACCCACGTGGACATCGCCAACAAGTTTAAGGCACGTTAACCAAGGTATAAATAATTATTTTTGTGTGATGCATGTTAAATTGTTGTATTATTATTCAATAATTCGCGTCACATTAGTTTAGATTTTTTCATTTGTCGCGTTATATGCATGCAGTGACAAGAGTGTAGGACGTCGTTAAGTGTGCGTAATACTTCACTTTTCTCTCTCCTACCTTTCTCTCTCATCTCCTAACAAAACCTACTTTCCCTTTCCCGCCATCATTTTTTCACTTCTCTCTCTCTCTCTCTCTCTCTCTCTCTCTCTCTCTCTCTCTCTCCCTAACAAAGAAAAAAAAATCGAGTAGTTTGGAATGTTGAGAACAATAGGTTGGGTTAAAGAGTAAACAAAGCAAGGGAATGTGATAAGGGTTCTTGAAGATTTAACTTAGGTAAGATTTCACGCTTTTCTTTTGCTCTTAAACTTTATGAAATTTTGTGTAATAGTTTGGATTTTCATCGAATTGGGTTTAATGGTGGTGGTGTTAGTGTTGTAGTTGTGTTGTCGTTAATGTTGTTGTTATTGATTTTATGTTGCAAACAAGCAACAAGCAAAGAAAAGAGAAAAATGTAACATCTTTTGAGAAACGAAATTGGAGGGGGTAGATAGGGTAGCCAAGTGGGCCGATCTTGGCTACCCCTAGACGGGTCGGCCGAGCCAGCTTGGACCCAAACGGTCTGGTTGGGCCAAATCAGGCCAGCTGAACTGGGCCCGATTTGGGCCTAACTCATTAATTAATTAAAAACTTAATAAAAATAAATAAAATTGATTTTAAATGAAAATAAATTATAGAAAATTATGGAAAATAGATAAAAATTATGAAGAATTCTAGAAAAAATCAAAAAATGTGAAAAATTAGGGAAAACAAGGAAAAAAGAGTTTTGAGACTTTTTCAGGCGTTTGGAACTCGGTATAACTCCAAAAATGTGCCAAAACTAAACTTTTTGGAATAAAATTTCAAATTTTTGGTCCCACATTATAAACTCACTTAATGTGACTCTAAAATAATTAAAGTGTTATAATTGGACACTAGAGACTTATGAGACTATAGTCGGGTGTCTGGTGCGCATCTCGAGGCACGAGCGGGGTGTTTTGAGGGCGATTTGTGATTGCCTGAGGTATGTAAATCCACGAGAAAATTAGTTAAAATTCATTTATAGCACTTGCTTTATTTTAGGTTTCAATTATTCCATCGTGTTATTTATTGCTATCCACTTACTGTTCATCCATTCCCACGTGTATATGTGTGTTTGTCGATGGGGTCGGACAAGGCACAGACTCACACCCCGAGGCTAGCTACCCCGTGCTGTTCGGTTGCCCATGTCGAGGCTACACGACAACTTTTTCTGGCGAGACCCGTTAGGTTGAGAGATGTTTTACGGGGACCTTAGTCTTTGTCATGGATTCCTCTTAAGAGATGTTTAGACGCGGCTCTACCATTCATGGGTTCCACTCATTTCGACCGTGAGATGTTTGGTAAAATGATTGTCATAGGTTCCTCTCGGTTTAGCTAAGTCGATTCCCGAATGTTGACCCAAGTTTTTTGTCACGTTACACTCGTGTCCAGTTTCAACTTCTCTGTGACTTATTTTCATGCGATTTCCTTATTTTCTGTTCCTTATTTAAATTGCATGAATGGTAGCCATTTTATTGGATTTCGTGAATATTAACCAACGTTCTATGGGATTTACTCATAGGGATTTGTCATTGTTTTTGGTGACAAATTGCAGATCCTACGATGAGCAGGGGCAAGGAGGTTTTAGGTGATTGTCTCTGAGCTAGGAGAGCCCCATCTACTTTTGGGTTAGGTGTTTGTATGTACTTATTTACTGCTCTTATGAGATTTTGGGAGGACTTGTGTACCCGATACATGTATATGACCATCTTTTGTATTTTTGTTGCTTTTTGATATAAATGGTATCTCATGCCGAGTTTCCGCACTAAAGGATTGTTTATAAAATGTAAACTTTTCATTTCTACAATAGTTGCATACTTTAAAGGTTTCCGCTAAGATACTTAACTTATAATGATTTAATAAGTCGTGAAAAACTTAACTTAGTTAACCTATTGTAAATATTCATAAATACATGATAAATACTAAGTTAACGAGAATAAAATACAAATAGGTTTAGGTCGCGGGCCGTTAAAGAAAAGTGTGCGGTGACGTGGCATGCTTGGTGACGTGTATGACAACGTGGTGATACCTAGTTTACCTTGGAGTTTAGGGCCGTCACATTTGGCACAACAACCTCTTTGCATTAATTATCCAGGAGAATGCCAGAGAATTTGAGTTGAGGTCTGGGTTTATCCATATCCTATCTTCCTTTCATGGAAGAGAAAATAAGAACCCAGTCATTTTTTTGAAAGAATTTCAAAATAACTGCAAGAACATGAAACCTTCTTCAATAGATAAGGACATGATTAAGCTTATGTCTTTTTTCGTTTTATATTATAGACAAAGCAAAGGAACGACTTTTCTATCTTCCACCTGGTTGCATTTACTCCTAGAATGAGATGACAAATATGTTTTTAAAAGAGTATTTTCTCGAGGATAAACTTGCTCAGCTCATAAGGACATATGTAGCATCAAAATGAAAGCAGGAGAATCATTTGGTGCATATTGGGACCGCTTTAAGCGATTGATTACCATTTGCTCGCAATATGGCCATACTGAGAGGGACATAGTCCATTTCTTCTATGTTGGTATGACACCCATAAAGAGACACATGATTAATAACGCGTGTGGAGATCACATTCGAGATAAGACTCCGGCTCAAATGAAGGAGTTATACAAGGACATTGCACAACAATCACGCCTTTATAGAGATAATGAAGATACCGCGTATCGAAATCTCACTGCGGGAGAAGTTTCAAATTCTACTGACCGTAAAATTGACCAACTAACCTCAATGATGGAGCATCTCCTCACCTCAGGTAAATTGCAAGTCTAGGCTTATGGTTTATGTGCAGCCAAAACTCATGCAACTGATGAATGTCTTACTTGTTGGGTTTTGGGGTTCATACGCAACAAAAAATTTTAAATTTTTTTTGAATAACCCCAAAAAGATCGAAAATTAGTTCCATTAAACTAGATCTATAAAAGTAAAACCATACCTTGATCTATGATTTCCTTGACCATAATTTGAAGTGCGAGCCCCAAGAGAGATAGAAAATGTTTTCTTTCTCTCCCAAAATCCAGAGAATTCGAAAATAGCAAAAAAAATCTTATTTCATTTTAGGGTTTCAATCTTTATTTATATGTGTAGATAAACCATCACTTAAAATCCTATTTGTAATACAACTATTGAATATAGGTAGTTTAATTAAATTACACATACACCCCTATTAATAAGTTATCATATAACAAATTGTAAGGGTTTTTATGTCATGAATTTTATCATATAAAATTCATTAATCTGGACTAATTGAAATTGTGCAAAGCCATTCTTTGTGTGCGATTCAATAGGTTTATGAGATGTTAGCAGTGAACTTAAACCATTTTGGTACACAAGTCATAAGCAGTCTCTAGCAAGGCATTATGACTACCTAAGTACCATGAATATCAAAATCGATACAACCTAATGAATAACATATATCATGTCCTTTTGTTATGCAATATCATTTGATTAAACATAAGGCATGGAAAGTCACCCTTAATGTTCAATCGTACTAGTCTCGATATTTAGGTAAACTGACAACATCCAAGTGACATTGATTATATCAATTCACTTGGACTTAGCCATTATAAATCTATGATATCGAGGGATCCACTGATATCTCTCTGTATACGAGAGTGACAAATTCTATCTTCATTACATACCTTCTCATATTATTCACATGGTAACCAATCACAATCTTTATAATCGTTCAGTGAAAGACAACATTTGATTGTGTCAAATTACCATGCTCCTAATATTAAAGTCTATGGTAATCATAAGTCGAAGGACTAAATGATATACATATCATGAGTAACACCTATGACTTATTCCATGTGGTGTTCTTATAGCGGGTTGGTTCAGTATCTTGTTCGCTAACAAGTACTCAAGATCTCGATTCGTATCCCTATATACATGATCATCACATGACCATCATCCATACTAGTTTAAATTCATTATAGTTCCCAGTATAATGAACAACTAGGGACATTTAGGATATTTCAACAAATACACATAGATCTTACTATAAAGTAAACATGCAATCACTTATAATAAAACAACAAATGAAAACCTCAATTTTATTAACTAAAATTATAAGATAAATAATGTTTGTAGATTGACCTAGGGCACATGCCCCAACATCTCCCACCTGCACTAGGGCCAATCATTCATGTATCTAATACCTCATGACCTAACATGACCATCATGTTTCGCTGATGGAAGAGCCTTCGTCAAAGGATCTGCAACATTGTCTTCTGGGAACTCTGAAAATCTTCACATCTCCCCTTTCAATGATTTCTCGAATGAGATGAAAATGTTTAAGTATATGTTTGGATCGGTGGTGTGATCTTGGTTCCTTGGCCTGTGCTATCATCCCGTTGTTGTCATAATACAAGAAAATGAGGTTAGCTATACTCAGAACCACACTAAGTTCAGAGATGAAATCTTTGATTTAAAATGCCTCCTTAGCTGCATTGGACGCTGCAATACACTCAGCTTCTGTTGTGAAATTTGCCATTGTGTCTTGCTTTGAACTTTTCTAGCTGACTACGCCTCCATTCAAAGTAAACACATATCCAGACTGCGACCTGAAGTCTATATCAGTTTAAAAACTTGCATCCATATAATCATTTACAACAAGCTTGTCTTCCAAATTTTCATAGACCAAGAACACTTATTTAGTCCTTCTCAAGTACTTAAGAATACTCTTTACTGCTATCTTGTGACTCTCACCAGGATCCAGACTAATATATGCTTACCGCGCTCAAAGCATACAATACATCAGGTCGAGTGCATAACATGGCATACATAATAGATCCAATAGTTGATGCATGTGGAATCGTATTCATGCGTTTTCACTCATTATTAGTCTTAGGACATTGAGTCTTGCTGAGACTTATACCATGAGACATTGGTAATGACCCTCTTATAGAGTTTGGCATACTGAATTTATTCAGTACCTATCAATATAATCACTCTGAATTAGACCGATCAACATTTTAGATATATCCTTATAAATCTTAATCCCAAGGATATAGGTCGCATCTCCTAAGTCCTTCATTGTGAAACACTTCCTTAACAAAGACTTGACACTCTGCAAGGTTGGGATGTCATTTTCAATGAGTAATATATCATCAACATACAGTACCAGGAAAACAACCATGCTCCCACTGACCTTATTCTATACACAAGACTCATCTTCATTTTTTAGGAAACCAAATTCCTTAATTTCTTCATTAAAACGAAGACTCCAACTCCGAGAAGCTTGCTTTAATTCATAAATGGATATTTGAAGCTTGCACGCTTTCCTAAAATTCTCAGGATGAACAAGCCCTTCACGCTGTATCATATACACATCCTTAAGTAACTTCCCATTTAGGAAAACTGTTTTGACATCCATTTGCCATATCTCATAGTCATGATATGCGGCTATGACAATTATAATTCTAATGGATTTAAGCATGGCTACAGGAGAAAAAGTCTCATCATAATCAACACCTTGAGTCTGCGTGAAACCTTTTGCAATCAGCTGTGTTTTATAAGTATACACATAGCCATCCATGTCAGATTTCTTCTTGAAAACTCATTTACATCCAATGGTCTTACCACCTTCAGGTAAATCAACCAGGTTCCGAACTTGGTTATCATACATGGATTGCATCTCATAATTCATGGCACTAAGCCATTTATCTACATCAGGGCTAAACATAACCTCTTGATAAGTAGTAGGCTCATTTTGATCCATAAGCAACACCTCACTACTATCAGTAATAAGAAATCCATATCTCCCAGGTTGATGTCTTACCCTATCAGATCTATATAGGCCTTATGATACCTGTGGAGGTTCAACTAATTCAAGACTTTGTTGATCTCCTACTGGCAGTTGAGTGTTTATTTGTGGTTCTTGAACTTCTTCAAGAGTTACTTTATTTCCATTCTTTTCTTTTGAAATAAACACCTTTTCCATAAAGACACCATTCCGAGCAACAAACACTTTGTTCTCAGTGAGATTATAAAGTAGTATCCTCTAGTTTCTTTAGGATAACCAACAAATACACACTTGGTAGATTTGGCTGATAATTTTTCTAAGATTCGCCATCATACGAAAACCTCACAGCCCCAAATCATAAAGAAAGACAGACTTTATCACACCCCGATCTCGAAATACTCACAAGATTTGGATGGACTGCCCACATGGCTAGTATCATGTATAACTGACTATTAGGAAATACATAATAAACTCATTTATTTATTTATTATAAAGAGTTTACACCATGGTTTAATATTACATAACATGATCACGCCCTCTAGATCATTATTGTTATTTTACATGAGACACGATACATTATTTATTTTATAAGATCAACTATTGACCTTGTCAAAACTGCTCATTCTCCTTACTTAGCTAGGTAGTACTTGAAATTGTTAGATTTAATGAGCCAACCGCCCATAAATTTTCTAATTACATCCTATTAATGCAACATTTATAGTAAAACAATAACAAGAACATATATCACCAATTGCAAACAATATTTGTCAATAACCACATCGGTGGACTACATAATTTTGCCTCAAGGCTATAATCTCACCAAGGTCATTAGTATCATCTAAAGTGTCCGTCGACACATGACCAAGTCGGTGCAACACAACAACCACACCGGTGGACTAAAATATGCCCGTCAGCTCGAATCGTATATGTGGATAGTAAGGACAATGGCAAGGTAATAAGAGTGTCAGTGTTAAGACATACATAATGAATTAACAACATGTAATAAGAAAATCACCTTATTTGAAAATCGACAAGAACTCTGCAAGGCTTCCTTCTCTAATTAATAACGAGAGAACAAAAATTGTAAGGATGCATTAATGTTGAATCGATCCTCCTATTTATAGTGTTGAGAACGATTAGAATAATCTTAAAGATGTTTTCTATCATAATGATAGGATAAAATAATAATAAATTTATTAAATGTCATTATCGATCATAATAATTAGATAAAGATGAAGGATTCATTTCGTTATAACGAATTCGTTATGTTAACGAGTCGTTGTCAGTTATAATGTCAAGGAAGCTTCTTACTCATTTCTTAAAGATTGAAACATCGTTTTCAATCATAAATTTTAAGATAAGGATCGAGAACATTCTATTATTTTCTTAATGAAAAATCTAAGACATTGCATGTCGTTTTAGTGTTAGAGACACTTTTCCATTTTTTACTGGTTAGAAGGATTTTATTTTTGTTTTTCGAGGTATGAATTATTTTGGGGTTTCACATTCCTGTAAAACAAAATCTCATCCACGAAATTTAATTAAGTAAATGAACCTGTAACAGTTGGCTAGTTACTACTAGTGCTAGAGTCTCCACTACTTGATATATTTTCTTCCCAAGCCTCATCATCGGCTTCGTAACATGCAAAGGCTGTCTCATCTGTAGTAGGAGGACTATCCATGATAAATTCTTCAAAGTTTACCATATTGTTTAACAAGACTTATGGTTCGGGCACTGGTAGAAATAGTTCCATCATTGGATCATCGTCGGAGTAGAAGAAGCTAGTGTATTCTTCTTCTGAATCTCCTATGAAGAACACGCTTCATCTGACTATTGATTTATTTCATAATTAATAGGGTTGTATGCTCTGTAACCAATCCATGAGTCGAGGTCATTTGATGACATGTTATCCTGATCCCCGGATATTGGGGTGCAGTTGTCGACACATCGGATTCAATTACGTTGTATGTTCCATAATTCAGTCATGGGGAAATATCATATGATGGTATTTGTTCCTGATTTCCCAGATATTATGGGCAGTGGTAAATTTTCCAAGTTCAGTTTCATTTTGCCCTGGTGGGATTTGCTCCTTGTTGCCTAAACGTCCCTCATTGCTACTTATGTATATTGGCTGTGAGGAGCTTTGAGAGCTTTAAGGGGATGTGTTACCAGGTCCTCTTACATAGTATTCTTTACTGCTTGGAGAACATTTCGTGTCTTTTTTCTTTCCTATTAGTATGTACCTGTACATATATTTTATTTAATAATATATTCAGATGCATGAGGCAATACATGTCTAGATGAATAGATGTGGGTAGGACTTTCGCATTTCATACCTCAATTCCCAGGTTGACTCTTCCATTAAATGATGTTGCCACATAACTTTTACTAATTCTACTTGACGATTACGTAACTGTTGAACTTTGTCATCTAGTATACGAATTGGTTATCCTTGATAGGAGGAGTCTTGTTCTCTATATAGATCAATCCATTGAATAATGTGGGATGATTCGGGTTTATATTTTCTTAACATGGACACATGGAAAACGCATGTATTTTTCACAGCATTAGAGGAACATAAATTTTGTAGGTTATTTCTCTGATTCGTTTAGCGACGGGGAAAAGACTGATGAAGCGGGGAGCTAACTTTTTTTTTCCAAAGCGTTGAATTCCTTTGTTATGACTTACTTTTAGAAGGATGAGTTTGTTAGCTTGAAATTTTGATGTTTTTTGGCCTGAGCCTGCGTAAGTCTTTTGACGACTCTGAGCTAATTTTAGTCGATTCTGTATTATTTAAATT
The DNA here is from genome assembly GCA_039657325.1 of Stephania cephalantha. NCBI lineage: Eukaryota > Viridiplantae > Streptophyta > Magnoliopsida > Ranunculales > Menispermaceae > Stephania > Stephania cephalantha. The sequence continues at coordinate 37,807,883 of CM077576.1, forward strand.
TTCTAATTGGTCTCGGCTATTATTTCAAGTTCCGACAATACCTTATCTTCTTTATTTAGCCAACATGTTGGGGATCAACATGGCCTACCATATAATGCTTCATACGGAGCCATTCCAATACTTGTTTGGTAACTATTATTATATGCAAACTCAACTAAATGAAGATATTTGCTCTATCCATCTTGAAAAATGATTATATAAGCTTGGAGCATATCTTCCAAAATTTGAATAGTTCGTTCATTTTGTCCATCTGTTTTTGGGTGATAAGTAGAGCTCATGGCAAGTTTTCTTCCCATGTGTTTTTGAAAATATTCTATATTTTTGAGGTAAATCTAGGGTATCGGTTAGAGACAATGGTTAGAGGAATGCCATGGAGTCGGACGATCTCTCTTTCATACAAATCTGCTAGACTAACAGGTGTGTAAGAGGACTTTATAAGTAAGAACCTGTCTATTTTTGTTAATCGATCAATTATTACCCATACTGTGTCTTGTCCTTTGTAATTTCTTAGAATTCTAGTGAAAAAACCCATATTGATATTATCCCATTTCCATTTTTCTATTGGTAAAGGTTGTAACAATCCGGCTATGGCTGGTCGACTATGTTCAGCTTTAACTTGTTGACAATTAAGGCATTTTGAAACATACTCAGCTATTTCTCGCTTCATACCTTTAAACCAATATTATCATTTGAGATCATGATACATTTTATCATATATATGATGTATTAAGAATTTTGATTGATGCGCTTCTTCCAGTAATAAAGTTTTTATAGCAGGTCTTCAGGTACTACTATTCTATTTTGATTGATTTGTATCGGTTTTGGGTCATTTGGTTGTGCTTGTTTTACTTGTTGTCGTGTGGTGGAATCTAATACTATGTTAGTTAGAACAACTTGGGTGGAATCTTCCCAAATGATTAAAGCATTTTGCTCAACAGTGCGATGCATATTCTATTTGTGAATTTTGATTTAATTAATCTGAGGATTTAATCTACTTAAGGCATCTGCTACTATGTTAGCTTTTCCTGGGTGATATTGGAGAGCGAAGTTGTAATCTTTTAGGAGTTCTAACCATCTTCTTTGCTTAAGATTTAAATCCTGTTGAGTGTAGATATATTGCAAACTTTTATGATCTAAGTAAATGGTAAGATTTTCTCCATAAAGATAATGTCTCCAAATTTTTAGTGCAAAGACTACTGCTACAAACTCTAGGTCATGGGTTGGATAATTTTTTTGTGGGCTTTTAATTGTCTAGATGCATATGCAACTACCTTTCCAGATTGCATTAAAGTAGCTCCTAACTCATTATGGGATGCATCTGTATAAATGACAAACTCGACACCATTGACAGGGGTAATCATTATGGGTGCAATTTATGAGTCGTTTCTTGAGCTCTCTTAAAGCGTTATCGCAATTTTTGTTCCATAAAAATGTGACATTTTTCCTAGTCAATCTAGTGATAGGTTCTGCCAGTTTGGAAAAATCTTGAATGAATCTTCGGTAATATCCTGCTAGCCCTAAGAAACTTCTAATCTTAGTAATTGAGGTAGGTTGTTTCCATTTGAGAATTGAATCTACTTTTCTTGGTCTACTTCAATTCCTTTTTCTGAAATCATGTGACCTAAGAACTTAACTTTTTTCATCCAAAACTCACATTTGCTTAATTTTGCATACAGTTGGTGATTGATAAGAGTTTGGAGAGTGATTCGAAGATGTTTCTCATAGTCCTTATAGTTGGATGAATAAATTAAGATATCATCTACGAATATGACAATGAGTTTGTCAAGATAGGCTCAAAAAATGCGATTCATTAGGTCCATGAATGTCGTTGGTATGTTGGTTAGTCCATAGGGCATTACTAAAAATTCATAATGTCCATAGCCGGTTCGAAAAGTAGGTTTAAGTACATCAGATGGTTTTGTCCTCAGCTAATGGTATCTTGATCTAACATCGATTTTGGAAAAAATATTTTGCTCCTTTAAATTAGTGAAAAAGGTAATCAATTCTTGGGAGTGGGTATCGATTCTTTATGGTTAAAGGATTCAACTTCCTGTAATCAACATAAAGTCTTAAGGTTCCATCTTTCTTTTTGACAAATAAGACAGGAGTGCCCCAATGAGATGTACTTGTTTGTATAAACCCTTTATGTTCTAAATCTAGAAGTTGTTTATCTAATTCCTGCAATTCCTTATACGACATTTTATATGGTGTAATGGCAATAAGATTCGCTCTAGGAATAAGGTTAATTTGAAAGTCAAATTATCTAACTGGAGGAAGTCTTGGTAACTCATCTATAAACACCTCTATAAAATCTCTTACTACTGGAATGTCATTCGTGTTATGGTTAATATTTTCAATTGATTGGTTGAGAAACATTTCAGAGTCTTTTTTATTCTTAAGGAGATTTCTAAGAGCAGCCATTATAGTTCTATGGATTTTTTGGGCTTGATCATTTATTATAAGAGTTTGTCCAATTGGAAGAGTTAAATATACCTTTTCTTTTGACATTCAATTTGAGCATGATATTGTGCTAACAAATCCATTCGTAAAATTATGTCGTATCCTATTATATTCATCACTATAGGGTCAACTAAGAATATTTTATCATGTTGTCTAAGTTCACACTAATTGCATAATTTTTCTATTGTTGTAGTGCTTCCAAGTGGTGTGTGAATCCTAAGAGTATCTTCTAAATCTTCCATTGGTAACTCTAAGTTTTTTTGCAGTTTTTTTTAGAGATAATGGAGTCAGTAGCACTAGAATCAAATAATACTTTAATTTATGTATTAAAAAGAGGAAATATACCTTCGACTATTTCATTGGATGGTAATTCTTCTATTCTGGTGGCATTGATTCGCCCGAAATTCCTGGTTGGTTAGTGTTTTGTGGTTGTCCTTAGAGTTAATTAAGGTGAGGCGGAATAACATTTGGATTTCGAGGACAATGAAGGGCTATATGTCCTGGCTGATTACATATAAAGCATGTTCGCATTGGTGTTTGTGCCAGTTGTCCTTTCTGGAACTCTAACAATGGTTGAATTAATTCTTGGTTCCTCCCGCCACGAAGATTGTTAAAGTTTGTTTTTTCCTATCAACCAAACTTATTTGAATTCTATTTTTTTGCTCTACCCTAGCATATGTCTATTCACCTAATGGATATTTTCTTTTGGGGTTTATTTGGTTCAAACTTCTTCTCATATTTTTTCCTACATTTTTATTTCAGAATTTTTCATCTTGTTGAATTTATGCTTGGACTGCTAAAGCTCCCTCAACCATTGCCTTATAATTTTTTTTCTAAAAAGATGCTAATGCTCGTTGGATGTCATACTTTAATCCGAAGAAAAAATCTTCCGCTCTATCTTGTTCATTTGCTACCACAGCTGGCTCATATCAAGCTAACTTGGTGAACTTGGCTTCATACTCTTAAACTGTCATTCCTTATTCAGTCATCTGAACAAACTCAGCTTTGAACTGTGCCCTCAAGGTTTTAGGAAAATATTGTTGGAAAAATAAGGTCTCAAAACCCTCCCATTTCATGGTTTTTATATCAATACTGGGGTCATTTTATATCATTTCCCATCAATTTGTTGCTTGACAAATCAGTTGATAAGAGGCTACTGAGACCCTAACTTCTTCTGGCATTCTCATGACATTTAAGGTTTTTTTTTGTTTCCTTTAGCCATTTATCAGGCTCATTTACATAAGGCGCCCCATCATAAGTATTTGGAGTTAATCTCTTGAAGTCTCAGATTAGGGTCATCAAGTTGGAGGCTTTATTAGTAGCGTTCTGACAAAATACTACTGGCTGGTCTTCAAGTAAATTTCTAGTTGCCTGTTGCTGACTGATATATCATAGGAAACTTTGGAATAACTGATCCATAGTTGGTTCTTGATTTTGTTTTAGAGGTTCAGTTCCTGAGTGTTGGTTATTCATAGGAGTGTCCTCAATAGGTTTTCAATCATGGTGGGACTATCACTCACAGTTTGATTATCAGTAGGTATTGTAGGTGGCGACCTCTGCATAAATAGAAATTATTTCAATTTTTCTCATGGGTAATGAAAAATATATTATCTAGGCTGATAGGGTTTATGGCTTATTTGTTTCCACTTTATTTCATCCTATGGTGGAAAAATCTGAATAAGTACTTCCCTCCTATATGTTGAGTTAATACGTCCCATACCATCTTAGCTCAATGATAAAAGTTACTGTCAAATTTTATTTTTTCTACCCAACATGTGTTATTACATAGATTCTTTTCTTCCATATATAATCATAGCCTTTTACAAATTTAGATGCCCCATCCCGTCTAAACGTAGCAGTACTATTTTTATATTCGGTTTCGATTACCTGTCACACCAAGGCCATAATAATAATATAATATATATACATTATTATTTATACTGATTTGAAATCAATTTATAAATCGTTATGTATATTTATTTTATGTATATCTATTATATCCTCACCATGTAATATAATTTTGAATGAGTTTATATATACTTATAATTACAAATGTGTTTTTTTAATATAACTTTTCTAAAGATAAAATTTATAAGAGTATTTAATATAGTGGTATGTTAGGTTCTAATTTTTAGGATGCTAATTACATATATATATATATATATATATATATATATATATATATATATATATAACATATAACACTGATTATGTCACAAAGAAAACTAAATGTTCATAATAATTTGATGTAGTCCCCTAGTTTGAGTTTCTCCCATACCAATTTGATGACTATTAGACTTTAGTTGGTGAGGCCAGAACAAGGACAAGAAATTAGAAAGCTACATGATAAGGAGTCAAATGATTGGTTGATCTGACTTATAAATGCATATATGATCTTTGTCAAAATTGGACATGGTGACTATTCTATATGAGTTGGGTTGATTGATAATTAAAATATTAATCACAAAAAGTGCATGAATATAATATGCAAAACTTAAATATGTGGTGTAACAACATATGGAGTGAAAATTACTTATTTTATATGAACATGCAATAATAGACAGGTGGTAATGTTTGGCTACGGAAGAAAGTAGAGTAGAAAATGTCATGACCTATTGATGCAACGCATTAATTAAAATAAAAGACTATAAAAAGGATTTACCTTAGGTACGTGTTGTCATTCCAAAAATTTGATTGAAAAGGTAAGATAGGCTAATTGACTACAATATTATTACTGGTTTAAGAAAAGGACTATGATAAAAGTAGAGAGACATGTTTTATTAGTGTGGTATAGACAAGTAGGTTATGGGTTAAGAGCCAATACACTTAGTTTTTTTTTATAGAAGATAGGTTTGGTTGAGTGGCATGATGAGTTTGGCTATATTCTCATATTTCTCTCTTTTTTTATAGGGGAATGTATAACTAGGGGGAGGGGGTATTTATAGGTATCAAAAAGTGTTGGGGCTATTAAACTTATGAGGGTAGGTTGTAGATATGTTCATTCCTTTCCATGCTTATCTAAAAGAGGCGAGTTTTAAGATTTTGACAACTTGACATACTTTTAATGACACATCATCTATGGGTTGTTCTAGAAGTGGCATGTGTAATGTGAAATCGTAGGTGTTGTTTATGTGTGGAAATAAAAGAATCATTCTCATGTCATCTCATCATTCCTTTTTTGTTTTCTTTTACACGCATTTATTACTAACTATTCCTATATCATCTCATCATTCTTTTTTTGTTTGCTTTTGCATGCATTTATTACTAATTACTCCTATTTCATCTCATCATTCTTTTTTTTTCTTTTGCATGCATTTATTACTTGTCATTATTATGTGTTGTCTCAAGTTCTACAATGGCTCTGCTACCAAATTGTAACACCCCGATCTCGAAATACACACAAGATCTGGATGGACTGAATATTGGAAAACACATAATAAAACTCATTTATTTATTTATTATAAAGAGTTTACACCATGACTTACTATTACATAACACGCTCACGCCTTCCAGATCATTACTTACATTTTACATGAGACACTATACATTATTTATTTTACAAGATCAACTATTGACCTTGTCTTGAATGCTCATTCTCCTTACTTAGCTGAGTGGTACCTAAAATTGTTAGATTTAATGAGCCAACCGCCCAGTAATTTTCTAATTACATCCTGTTAATGCAACATTTATAGTAAAACTAACAATAACATATATCACCAATTGCAAACAATATTTATCACTAACCACACCGGTGGACCACATAATTCTTGCCTCAAGGCTAGAATCTCACCAAGGTCATTAGTATCATCTAAAGTGTCCGTCGACACATAACCAAATTGGTGCGACACAAAAACCACACCGGTGGACTAAAATATGCTCATCGGCTCGAATCGCATATATGGATAGTTAGGACAATGACAAGGTAATATGAGCGTCATTGTTAAGATATATATAATGAATTAACAACATGTAATAAGAAAATCACCTTATTTAACAATTAACAAGAACTCTGCAAGGCTTCCTTCTCAAATTACTAATGAGAGAACAAAGATTATACGAATCCATGAATGTTGAATTGATCCTCCTATTTATAGTGTTGAGAATGATTAGAATAATCTTAAAGTCGTTTTATATTATAATGACAGGATAAAATAATAATAAATATATTAAATGTCGTTATCGATCATAATAATCAGATAAAGATGAAGGATTTGTTTCATTATATCGAATTCGTTATGTTAACGAGTCATTGTCAGTCATAATGTCAAGGAATCTTCTTACTCATTTCCTAAAAATTGAAACATCATTTTCAATCATAAATCCTAAGATAAGGATCGAGGAATATTTTATTCTTTTCTTAACGAAAAATTTAAGACGTTACGGGTCATTATAGTGTCAGAGATAATTTTTCATTTTTACTGGTTAAGAGGATTTTATTTATGTTTTTGAGGTGTGAGTTATTTTGGGGTGTCACAAACTTGGTCATTTCCCAAACCACATTTCATGTGGTGTTTTATCAACCGCTTTAGAAGGAACACGATTCAGTGTAAACGCTGCAGTTTCCAAGGCATAATCTAAAAAGGAAATAGGAAAATATGCATGACGCATCATAGATCGAACTATATCCAATAAAGTCCAATTTCTCCTCTTAAAAACACTATTCCTTTGTGGAGTTGCTGGAGGAAATACTATCCCATAGTTCCTAAGATGATCATCAAACTCTTGGCTCAAATATTCACCTCCCCGATCTTGATCGAAGTGCTTTAATAATTTTACCAAGTTGATTTTGCACTTCATTATGTAATGTTCAAAACAACTCAAAAGAATCACCTTTATGTTTCATGAGATACACATAACCATATCTGTTGAAATCATCGGTGAAAGTAATGAAGTACTGATAACCACCTCTAGCCATTGTGTTTATTGGACCGCATACATCAATATGTATTAGACTCAATAAATCACTTGCCCTTTCACTGTGTCCAGTGAAGGGACTCTTTGTTATCTTGCCTAGTAAACAAGATACACATGTTTCATATGATTCAAAATCAAATGAATCTAAAAGTCCATCTTTATGGAGTTTAGAAATGCGTTTCTCATTTATGTGGCCAAGACGACAATGCTAAAGGTAGGTTTTACTCAAATCATTTGACTTGAATCTCTTTGTATTTACGTTAAAGAATAAGAGTATCTATAGACCTTTTCATGTTTAGAATATAAAGACCATCACACAAATCAACATTCGCATAGAAAACGTCTTTATGATAAATGGAGCATTTATTATTCGCAATATTGAATTGAAACCATCCAAATCCAAACATGAAACTGAAATGATGTTTCTGCTCAAGGAAGGGACATAATAACAATTATTTATTACCAAAACAAGTCCACTAGGAAAAATTAACTCATAACATCCTACAGCTAACACAACAACATTTGCTCCATTTCCAACTCATAAGATGACTTCTCCTTTCTTTAGCTTTCTATTTTTAGTGAGACCCTGCACATTAATAAAAATGTGAGATCCGCATCCGGTATCTAATACCCAGGAATCATTATTAGATAAGTTAACTTCAATAACATAAATACCTGAAGTAGTAGTTGCAAAACTCTTATTTTTCTTTAGATATTCAAAATAGAGCTTGCAATTTCAGAACCAATGCCTAGGTGCATGGCAAAAATGACAATTTCCTTCTTTTTCCTTTTCTTTCTAGGACTTTGAAGTGGAAGCAGCCTTAAGCTTGACTTGTTCCACAGGCTTTGTGACAGTCACAATAGCCTTGGCAACTTTAACCTTGCCCTTGGCTTTCTTCTTTATAGGCTCTTCTTTCTGAACCATCAACACATTAGCAATGAGTTTCTTGACATTCTGCTCAATAGTTTTAAGCATCAAATACAACTCTGAGATAGATTTATCCATGTTATTCATGTTATAGTTCATCAAAAATTGTAAATAACTATCAGGCAATGAATTCATGATCAAATTCGTAGCCAACTCTTGCTTCTTGGGAAATCCAAGTATGTCAAGATGGTCAATGTCGCTCTTCATTTTCAAAACATGAGGACTAACTGACGCACTATCAAGCATTTTGCAAGAATGAAGGTTCTTGACTATCTCAAACCTTTATTGCATATCCTATTGTTGGAACATTTCCTTCAGCATCGTAGCTATGTCATAAGCTTCTATGTGTTCTATGTCCTTCTGAAGTTCAGAAACCATGGTTGCCAACATAATGCATGCAACATCAGTTGAGTCATTGACATGCTTAGTATGTGCATACTTTATGGCTCTTAAAGCATTGGCTGGTGGTTCCTCAGGAATAAGATTATCTAGGACATACAACTTGCATTCATATTTAAGAACAATTCTCAAGTTTCTAAACCAGTCAAGAAAGTTTGTCCCAGATAACTTATCCTTCTCAAGGATGGACCGCAATGAAAAAGGATTAGTGTGATTGAAAAATGTCATAGATCTACAACAAAGATTATGCAAAAATTCATTTTAGTATAGAGGAATAGACTCCCACTAAATTAATAACCCTCATTAAAACACTACATTAATTTAAGGGACTAAAATCCATGTTTCAACTAATTCCAAGAAAACTAAGGGATGCCACTTTGAATTAGGTTATTTAGGTAGGTACCAATTATCAATCACATCATATGTAACTTTTAGTTGTTTTTATGAGATTATGACATCTTATGTCTTAGCATGTTTTATCTCATCTTGTGCCTAAAGCCCAAAACTGTTTTGATAGCTTTATCAAGTCTAACCATTTCAAATAGTAGAGTAATCATTATTCAACTTGCCTCACTAAGATAATGTAATACACTCTGTGGAGGCAGACTCATATTGATGTAGCCCCTGACAAGTGTTTGAGAATGGATGACCCTTGACTTAAAATTTGGAAGATGGGTTTTTTAATTGTTTTAGTGATCATAAATTAAACAAGATAAATATCATATATTACAATGCATGTACAATCACTAAACAAGTTAGGAAATTTTACTAATATTGACTAATATACGAATTTCCTTGCGCTACTTAACAAGCTTATTATCAGCGATCCATTGGCCGGTCAATCAATCAAGCGGTGGTTCTGTTGATCGGTCAGTGGATCGGGGTACATGAGCAGTGCCCCCCTTTTTCCTTTTTAGACAACGAATTTCGATTTCAAAAATTGAAAATCACAAAAAATTTCTCATTATCTTAGTCAATCCAATTGACCAAAACTGCTCCTTATTTTGAATCCAAAAAAACTAATTAAAACATATTTAAGTAACTCGGGCCCACCTCTAACTTAATATCTTATTCTAATCCAATTAGAATTTAAGATACTTTGAATCCTTATACAATTATAATTTGTTATATATCTCACCTATCTTATAGGATTTGTAATTATTCTCCAATTACAAGTTTATCTCCTATCTAATAAGAAGAATATACTAACAGATAACCACAATGAGATATATGATCAAATCAATTTCGATTCTTATTCAAACGAAACAAACAATTCAATCAAGAAATGAAATATTAATCATGCATTCAACATTAGAATCATATTAAATTAATCATATTAACCTACTCATGATTTCTATCATGGAAACATACATAATTATTGAACAAAAATGAATATGTATTTAACACAAGAATCACATCAACCTAAACATGACTTCTACAATGTGAACATACAAAATTCGCATCGTTCAATATTAAAACATATGTTAATCAAAATATTCTAAACTTGAATTCTATCATTGAATCAAATCATGCTTATGTATCAAATACATGAATTAATAACATGCTTTAAAACCAATTCCTTATAACAATTATCACAGAACTTATATGCACATCATATATACATTAATAGATATCATGTTTTCACACATATATCATATATACATCAGAGAAAACATGCAAACATTTAATAGAACCGAGCCTAAATGCTCTGATGCCACTGTTGGGTTTTGGGGTTCATACGCAGCGAAAAATTCAAAATAATTTTTGAATAACCCCAACATGATCGAAAATAAGTTCTATTAAACTAAATCTACAAAAGTAAAACCATACTTTAATCCTTGATTTCCTTATCTTATTGTTCAATCTCCAAGATGTTCAAACGTCCATCCTCTATCAGAAATCCACACACGAATGGTGACCACAATTTGCAGTGCTAGCCCCAAGAGAGATAGAAAATGTTTTCTTTCTCTCCCAAAATCCAGAGAACTCGAAAATAGCAAAAGTTAAAATCTTATTTCATTTTAGGGTTTCAACCTCTATTTATATGTCTAGATAAGCCCTCACTTAAAATCCTACTCGTAATTTAACTATTGCATTTTAGCAGTTTAAGTAAATTACACATACACCCCTTTTAATAAGTTATCATATAACAAATTGTAAGGGTTTTTATGTCATGAATTTTATCATATAAAATTCATTACTCTGGACCAATTGAAATTTTGCAAAGCCATTTTTTGTGTGCTACCCAATAGGTTTATATGACGTTGGCAGTGAACCCAAACCATTTTGGTACATAAGTCATAAGCGGTCTCTAGCAAGGCATTATGACTACCCAAATAGCATGAATATCAAAATCGATACAACCTAATGATTAACATATATTATATCCTTTTGCCTTGAGAAGTCCTTTAATTAAACATAAGGCATGAAAAGTCACCCTTAATGTTCAATCGTACTAGTCTCGATCTTCAGCTAGACTGAAAACATCCAAATGATATTGATCATATCAATTCACTTGGACTTGGCCATTTAACAATCTAACATATCGATGAATCCACTAATATCTCTTTCTATATGAGAGGGACAAATTCTATCTTGATTACACACCTTCACGTATTATTCACATGGTAACCAATCACAATCTTTATAATCGTCCGGTTAAAGGCAACATTTAATTGTGTCAAATTACCATGCTCCTAATATTGAATTCTATGGTAATCTCAAGTCGAAGGACTAATAATATACCTATCATAAGTAACACCTATGACTTAATCTGTGTGGTATTCTCATAGCGGGTTAGTCCAATAGCGGGTCAGTCCAATACCTTTTTCCCATAATAGGTACTCATGATCTCGATTTGTATCCCTATACGCATAATCATCACATGACCATCAATCAAGATTCACACTAGCTTTAATTCATTATAGTTCCCAGTATAATGATCGACTAGGGAAATTTAGGATATTTCAACAAATACCTATGGATCGTACTATAAGGTAAACATGCAATCACTTATAATAAAACAAAAAATGAAAACCTCAATTTTATTAACTAGGATTATAAGATAAACAATGTTTGTACATTGACCTAGGGCATATGCCCCAACACTACTCTCTTTGAGGACAATCAACAAGTCAATGCCATGAGTAATCAATTCCAAGGACCAGCTAGAGCTCCATTCGGTAATACCTATAATCATGTAACAATGAGGAACAACCCAATTTTCAGTTACGGGACTCAAAATTAGAACTACCAAACCTTTGTCCCAGAGGTCAATCAATGCCTGAACACTCCAATAATTTCTTCTCACGTGAGAATATGATGAAAAATCATATGGCTCAGCAGAGCAATTCTTGAGAGATATTGCTTAATTCTCGAGAGATGTTTCTTACTATAAAGCTAACACTGATAAATCCATCCATAATACCAATGCGACGGTCCGCAACCTTAAAACTCAAGTAGGCCAAATAGCACAACAATTGGGATGTCTTGAAGATCAAGGGAAGTTGCCATTACAACCAATCCCAAATCGAAGGGCTCATGTGAATGCTATATCATTGAGGAGCAGGATCATAGTGAAAGAGCCAAAGACTTATAAAGAAGATGATACCTCATCAAAAGGATGGCGGCACTGGATAAAATTAGGCATTCTTTCCCATAAAGGCTATATCCAGAGAAGTACAAGCATTTGGAACGAACTGAGAAAGTGGTGGATACCCCTCAAGGTCAACCTGAAGCTCAAGAATTTAAGACTCAAGAGCAAAAGCAAGAGCTGAAAGTTGAAGTGTCATCAGAAGTGGTAAAACCCGAAGAGATGAAAAATGATCCACCTCAAGAGCTAATACTTCCACCTTCGTTTCCACAACGGTTAGTAAAGGTAAAAAGGTAGAGGACGAGAATGAGATCTTGGAAATTTTTCGAAAGGCAAACATCTGCATTACATTACTGGATGCAATTAAACAGGTGCCTCATTATGATAAACTGCTAAAGTGCTCTGCATGTATAAGGGCATGTTTATAGGAACATAAAATGTAAGTTTGGGGGAGTATGTCTCAATTATGATTGAAAAGAAGATTCCTCCTAAGTGTCAAGACCATGATTTTTTGCTATTCTATGCAAAATAGGTACTACTATTGTTAAGAGCGACATGTATGATTTAGGTGCATTTATTAATTTCACGTCTTTCTCCTTATATAAATCATTGCATGTAGGTCCACTTTTGGACATACAGGTTGCTATCCACCTTGCTAATAGGTCGATTATATGCCCTTTGAGGATTTCTTTATAAAGGTTAAGGAATTGGTCTTTCCTGTAGGCTTTTATGTGATAGACATGGGGGTGAACCTTTCCTTTGCTTACCTCCCATTTGTTAGGTTGAATTTTTCTTCGGACTACTCAAACCAAAGTCAATGTCTTTGAGGGTAGTTTGTCGATAGAGTTTGATGGTGAGATTGTTAAATTTAATATTTTTGACACCATGAAACCTCCTACTAATATATCTTGCTTGTTTGCGATGCACGTTTCTAACCCTTTATTGTAGTATGAGATTAGGTTAGATAAGCAGGACGAACATTAAGTGCTGAAAGCTAATGAGATTCCTTCAGCCATGATAATGAAATCAGGGGTTACTTACTCTCCCTATGGAGTTGTGCGGATGAGAACCACTCATGACCAAATCGAGTGGGACAACATCATTTAGGATGCACATTTCTGAGTCGAGCCAAAGACTGTAAACAAAGGCACTATTGGGAGGCATCCTAAATTTCAAATTATCTTGCTTTATTTCTTTGTTTTATTACACTTATTATTATGAATGAACTCGTATCATTTACTTAATTTTATATATCATGTTCTTTCACCCTCTTTGTTTGTTTCTATGTGTGAGCCTCCTGACTTGTTTTGAACCTTAAGGATAAGGTTCATAATAAGTTTAGGGGTGTTTTAGGGATTGTGGATTATTTTGGATGGATGTTTTTGCTAAATACCTCAGGTAAGATCGTTAAATTTAATCAATTATGCGGTTGAAGGATGGTAATAGTAGTGTTATTTCTTTCATTTTCTTGTATTTCCATTTCTTTCCTTTCCATTCATACTTCTATGTTCCATTTCACTAGGATATGATACATTTTCATGCATGTATTTAGTATAATTTTATTATTATTATTATTATTGTTGTTTAGAGTTACCCAAAACTTTATTTCATACCTTTGGTTGTGGCTGAGTGAATTATGGTTGCCTTTTTTACTTGAAACTTAAGAAAAAGTAGGAAAAACACTCACTCTAGCCCATAGCCCGACATTTTTATGATTTCATATTAGGGGCTTAGTATGAGGGTTAATCCTTGTGCTAGATACCAAAGGGGATTGACGGATAGAACTGCGCAAGTAGAAAAAAGTCAGATTTCTAGGGTGCTAGAACGAGGATGTAACCAACTCGAGGCTGAATTCCTATGACTAAACCACTTTTAGGGAAATGATTTAGGCCATTTTTTGAATGAAAACCCTTAGCCTTAATCCTACCTAAAGTAATTTCCCTAGTTAACCACTTTTGAGCCAACCCAACCTTTAATTCTTTCATACCTAATGTTTAACTCAAAGCCATATCCTAATATAATCATTTACCTAATTGGAAGCTAATCTTAGATTTGAAATCTTTAAAAAGAGATATGAAAATAGAGGAAGAAAAGAATAAGGAGAAAAGAAAAATTGTTTATATACCGAAAATAAAGTTAAATTAATTATGATGAAAGAAAATCAAGTCATAATTAGAAAGTCCCACTTAAAACGATATCTACAGGAAATAGAGCAGGGAGCCGGGTGGTTGGAAAAGGTGAGGATTGCACATATTAAGAGAAAAATGAAGTTAAGTGTAAAATAAGATACTTTCATGTTCTCCGAAAATCTTTTGACAGTCTAAGTTTTAGTTTTCCAATGCTTCGCATTGTTGGACTAAACATTTTAACACTTACACTCCACCCAGGATTTTGATGGCAACAAACAAAGTGAAAGGATACTAACAAGTTTGTTTAGTGCTTCAGAATATCAACCTTTATTAGGAACTCGACAATAAACAAAGTGAAAGAAAGTTGAGCTTAAAATTGTGCCTTTACAAGTTCAAGTCATATTGGCAAGAATGAAGTCGGGCAAACTCAAGACTCGGCTTATACAAGCATACAAGGGCTGGAAAGCCAAATCTATCGATTTTACAACTTATGTAAGGTATATAACTTCCACTCCTACAAGCCAAATACATTAGAATCATGCATTACAAAAATCATATTTTCAAAGTACTTAAAGTCATGAATTTTATGATTTAAAATACCATGAATTTCAAAATGATTTAAAATCATACAAACATGTTTTAAAGCATGTGCTTGAAGTGTACAAATGTTTGAAATTATTTTTGAATGCACTAATGTTCATTTGGACAACTTTTCAAGTTTCATCTTAAATATTTGTAGAAAAACCCCTACATGTTTCATGAAACCAGGATTCTTGACTTTTGGGGTTTGTGATATCATTCGAGATGTCAAAATATGTTTTATAGACCCTACTAAACATGTGTGAAGTGTTTTTTAGAGGTTTAGCAGAGTCATAGTACCATTAGAGAGTTGATTTGCAAAACTAGAAATTAAATTGTTTTGAAGTCCTTGTCCCTAGTACGCTAGGCAAGCTGGATAGCGTGCTACCTGCAGATAGTGCACTATTCAGGCTACCTGGCGCATTACGCAGGGTTCTAATAGTTTTATAAAAATTCAAATCTTCACCTTTAATTTGAATTTGGGGATTATTTTGGATCATTGGATTAACATAACTTTCACTAACTCCTTATTAGGGCTTGAGAATCAAAACAAACCACTAAGAACACACATTGAACAAGTTTTAGTCCTCTACACTCATAAATCCAAGTTTTGGCACTCAAATTTGTGAACTTTGTGCTCATAACAACTTGGAATCTTTGAAGGCCATTGATTAGCTCTTGAAGTTGATACTATAGAAGTGTTCTAAGCCTTACAATCCACACTCCAAATCAAATCTTTGGATCTCATGCTTGGGGTTGTAAGATCTCTTGATTTCCTACTCTATTTGTGCTTAATCTATATTGTCTGATTGTAGTTTTGTGTGGGAATCATTTGTAGTGTTGTCAAACACATTTGACTTGGGTTTTTGCACTTAAACTTGATCTCTTGATTGTTTTTGAACAAAGTGTTGTACTTAATTTTCTACAACACCACTTGTTCACTTGATTTGAAACCGTGCTTGTTTTTAATCGATATTGATTTATCAATTTCTTGATTAAGATTTGCGCACACTCGCTGAATTTATTGGTATCTTAGTTGCGTGTATGGTTTTGATATGTTCATATAGTGTGTTGAGCCTAATATCAAGTCTAGATAAGACCTAGAACGAATTTGCACCTATTGAGCCGAAACTCGAATCACTATTGTGTATGTGAGCCTAGAAAAACATATAGAGCTTAACTTATAGTTATATTGGTTGTTTTCCTTTGAAATGTGTGTGTAACACTTCTAAAAAGAGGTTTTGAACTTAATCTTGTTTTTGGATAAACCCAAAGTATTGATTTAATTGCACAACTTGAGCTTAATTGTCATTTTTCATAATGCATGGAATTGACTTGAAACCAACTTGTGCTTAATCTATATTCGTTTGTGTGGTTTCATGCTTATGTTATTTTAACAACATATTTACGAGGGTTTTGTTCTTAATCTTAATCTATTTGGAACCCGAGATTTTAATTTCACAATTTGAGCTTAAACTTATATTTTGCATTGGTACATCAATTAGCCTTTCTTTAGAACCAACTCGAGCTTAATTTATGCTCTTCTTTGTTGGTTTCAATATTGAGAGTAGCCTATAAAGTTAATTTACAAGGCATTTCGATTAGCAAAGTCTCACTCGCATTGTTTCATCTTAGGATTACATTTAGCTTGTGAAAGGAGAACATCTTATACTGCTTTACTTGTTGTAAGCGACAAATGATTCTCAATTGTAAAAGTCATAAGGTCTATTAGTAAATAGACCAAGTAGTGAATCCTATTTTGTAAAGGAGAGGTTGTAAAGCCTATCGGGGAATAGGCAAGGTAAAGTCCTAGTTGCATCTAGGCAAGTTAAATTCCTAGCTGAGGCTAGGTGGTTGTAAAAGTCCTTATTGCGGAAAGGCAACTGTAAAAGACCTAGTTGAGACGAGGCACACTAAGCTTGCGAGCTTAGGTTGGTTCACTTATTGGAATATAAGTGGTAGTTTAAGTCATAACCAGGGAGGTTAGGTAGTGGATGCAGATCCGAGGGATCGAACCACTACAAATCTATTGTGTATTTCCATCTCTTCTACCTTTTTTCTCCTAGTGTAGCATTACACACACTTGAATCATTACAACATATTGTTATTGCTATCACTACTACACGTGCTCATCCAGCTTGACTTTTGAAGTGAACTTAGGAGAATAGCAAAGAAAGTATTAAAAATCATAAATTAGCCATCACATCCAATTCACCCCGCTCTTGGGTAACCTTCATGCATTACCTTTATATCATTTCATTAGTACCATATCCTTTCCATGTTACAAACTACTTAAAGTCCTATTAATACCCAATGGTGCTAAGTCTACAATAGTGAAGAGTGTGGTTGCATTTCTCGCTTATGGTACCTTTTAAGCATTGATGCACTATTTTTACAAAGATTGTAAACTTGCGTGCTTGAGTGTATAGACCAAGAAGACTCGTGAGTAGTTGATAGCCTTTGGCTTGACCTAGTGTATGTCTTTAAAGTGTGATCTTAATTGTGTTTAGTTGGATTATGGTTCTAGACATAAATTATCGTAACTCTAAAATCTCTTGAGTGGATTATTAACTTGGTAACTATGTAAACCAAAGGAACTCCATGAACTTGGAATCGGGTATAGGATTAGTTAAGTTAGGTTTATAATTATATTAGGAGTCTAGTTTACTTTTGTTTCGTATATTATGCCTTTGCTCGGGATGTGCAAAGTCATAAGTTTGGGGGTATTTGATAAGTTGTTAATAATAATATATTTAAGTATTTATTTTATATGTTTTTAGATCTTAATGTGAATTATGATTAATGAATTCTCTTTTGTTTATATTTTCAGTGTTTAGGTGGCAATTTGGTGAAATAAAGATAATTCATTGAAGTGTTCTTGGTGTTTAGCACTGAAAAAAGAGCTTACACGCACTTCAAGATCATTTGGTGGGACCCACATTGGTCCGTGTTGATACTATGGTGGTGCACTAGTTAAGAAAAGTATAGAAATGACTAAGTATAAGTCATTCCGGCAGTGTGAATAGCTACCCTTAGAATTGCCTCGAGATACGCACTAAAGAATTAGTCAAGAGTGATGAGAAATTAAGTTACGCAGGACCAAACACAGTTGTGACACTCACTGTTGAGCAGCTCTTCGATCAAGCCTCAAGACTTACAAAAATCAAATCAAATCAAATGCAAATAGAAGGATTTAATCATGCCTCGGGATACGTGTTGCACCGTCTCCCACAAATTCACTGTCTCTCCTATTCGTTTTCTCATCATTTTAGAACGTTGATCTGCCTCGAGATGTGGTTTGCACAGACTCCTATTTATTTGATGAGTCTTGAACGAGTTCTACTTAACACACAACTGCTTTTGATCTTCCTCGAGATGCAGTTCGTGCGCACTCCTAAATTGACGCATGACTCTCTTGAGTGCCTCTCCTCACTACCTATTTCTGCCATGTGTCATCTCGTTGTCCAGCAATTCTCTAGCTCAATGCTTCACCAATCTGCATGTTCCACATCATCAAACCATAGCATAATAGCCAATCAGACACTGCCACGTGTCCAAGAAAACTAGTGAGTAGTTGATAGCCTTTGTCTTGACCTAGTTTATGTCTTTAAAATGTGATCTTAACTTGTTTGGATTACGATTCTAGACATATAATATCGTAAATCTGAAATTTCTTGAGTGGATTATTAACTTGGCGATTATATAAATCAAAGGAACTCCATGAATTTGGAATCAGGTACATGATTCGTTAAGTTAGGTTCATATTTATATTAGGAGTCTTGTTTACTTTTGTTTCATTAATTATACCTTTGCTCGGGATGTGCAAAGTCCTAAGTTTGGGGGTATTTGATAAGTTGTTAATAATAATATATTTAAGTATTTATTTTATATGTTTTTAGACCTCAATGTGAATTATTATTAATGAATTCTCTTTTGTTTATATTTTTAGTGTTTCGGTGACAATTTGGTGAAATAGAGATAATTCGAGGTCTTTTGAAGTTTTCTTGGTGTTTAGCATTGAAAAGCGAGCATACATGCACTTCAAAATAGTTTGGTGGGACCCACATTAGTTCGTATTGATACTATGATGATGCATTAGTTGAGAAAAGTCTAAAAATGACTAACTATAAGTCATTCCTGCACTGTGAACAACTACCCTTAGATTCGCCTAGAGACATGCATTAAAGAATTGACATAGTGAGAAAAGAAACTAAGTTATACAAGACCAGACATAGTTGTGACACTCTATGTTCAACAGCCTTTCGATCGAGCCTCAAGATTCATAAAAATAAAATTAGATTAGAAGCAAATAGAAGGACTTTATCATGCCTTGGGAGAAGTGTTGCACCATCTCCCACAAATTCATCGTCTCTCTCATTCGTTTTTTGGTCATTTTAGAATGTTGATCTGCCTCGAGATGCGGTTTGCACAGACTACCATTAATTCGGCGAGTCTTGAATGAGTTCTCCTCAACACATAGCTACTTTTGATCTTCCTCGAGATGTGATTCGTGTACACTCCCAACTTGATGCACGACTCTCTTGATTGCGTCTCCTCATTACCTGTTTCTGCCACGTATCATCTCGCTAGTGTCCAGCTAGTCTCCAGCTCAATGCTTCACCAATCCGCATGTGCCATGTCATCAAACTACATCAAAATAGCCAATCAGACACTGCTACGTGTCCAAAACCCTAATAACAAACTCACCCCAGCCATCAGATCTTCCTAAGCGGATGAGACACTAATTCACTACAAGAAAAAACCAAATCAACAACAAACTAATCTGATGCTGAATTGGTATGAATTTGTTGCTAAACCACTTTGCAACAAATCAGCGACAGATAGTAGGTGTTGTTAAAATCTTTGTTGCTGGTGCAACTCAGCGACATATTATGTATTATGTTGCTGTTCAGCGACAGATTTGTGACAAACGTCTGTCACTGAACAACAACAAACACGGGTCTGTTGCTGATCAAAGTTCAGTAAGCACAGACGTGTCAGTTGCAAATCTGTCGCTATTTAGCGACAAAACGTTGTCTGTCGCTGATTTGCCTAGTCAGCAAAGATGATTTCTGTCGCAACTCATTGCTTTGTTGCAAATGACATAAAACGTCTGTCGCTGACTCGCCAAATCAAGAAAGATGTTGTCTCGTCGCAATTATTGCTATTCAATGACAGATCATTGCGTCTATCGCTGATCGGTGCCCATCAATAAGATCGGTTGTGAAAAATTAGCGACAGCGCTGAGCTGTCGCTAATTGTCGAGTAGTAATTTTTTCAAATTAAATTTTAAACAGTAAATATTATGAGGGAAACCTGCAGTAAAATCTGCAAAAACAAAATAAAAGCTACTAATATTACAAAAATTGGAAAGATGTATGTATATTCTCAAAATTTGACAAACAATGTCTAAAAAAGAATGAGATTAACATTTCATAATTAGTACTATACTATAAAGTAGTAAATGAACATTATTCAACAAAATACAAAAAATACACAAGCTGGCAACACAAATTTACATATATACAATGTGTACAAAACACTCATATAGCATTATTTCACCGATACATAGATAGACACTATACAAATTCTTTAGGTAGCAGAGCGTATCCCATCCAAATCCTGAAAATTAAAAGGAACATGAACAATATTCGACATGCAACCAAAATATTCCAACACAAATTAAAATAACATCACATCCAATTTAAGTGAAATCGAAGACTATAAAAACTCTTCTTAAGCAACTTGAGATGTAGGGTACTTATTTAAAAAGTATAGTTGAATCTCAACTTAAAAGGCTAGGTTAAGGTTTAATATAGTCGGATTTGTCCCTAATCTATCTTTGATCAATGTAATAAGTAAACTATATATAAAGCAAAATCATTCGGATGGAATCAAATAGAGTTGTAAGATTAAAAAGAGAAGAAAATGAAAAGAAAAAAGGAAGCCAAGTACAAGATAGAGCACTCTTTCAATCAAATATAAGGTCTAGTGTGGCTTTTAGCAAAACTCTAACACAAAAGGTGCATTCAATGAGAATATATTGGAACATACGAGGACAGTGAGACATCTAAACGTAAATTGAAGTAAAAATGTGCTCATGCAGTCTTACATACTGGGCCAACTTTGTTTCATGAAAGATTATTGATAAGCACATGTGCTTTGGTTCCCCTGTTCCTTGTGTAGTAAGACCAATATTTGATTATTTTTCACTTTCCACTTTCAATGGCAGAATCACTTTTAACTTGCACTAGTTTACATCAAATTTGTGCTGTTTGCAATCCAATATCATGAATTGAACCAAAAGATTTCCTAGATTAAGTTTAATTCCAACACCACTTATTCACAAAGTATAGTACTATTTCAAGAAATGTCTCCACTTTTTGTAACGAAGTCTTAGTTAAGGTTTCTTGATTAGATTCATAAGTTAAACTAGCTAGTAAAAACTTATGACACCAACAAATGTTAACTCTAACAAAAACTACCTATAAAGAATTTTATCTTACCCAGCAAAAACAAAGAAGCCTTGTCAACTCCTTCTCTGTATGCAACACCAATACCAAATGCCACCGCTGAACATACCTGCAAATGAAGAATCACATCGACTACATTAGAAAAAAAATGTGAAGATATACATTGTCTCGCTCCTTCAGCAATGTTTCTTGCAACCTCTAGTGGTCCCGCTGGAGCTCTTCTAACTCATGAAGTCCATACGCTGGTCCTCGAGATGAGCTTGCTTCCCCGAAGATATGCATCAATGATAACCTTGTGACCCTAATCCATAGACGCGTCCCTCGACTTTTGGCACCACCTCAAGAAAAACGGTATCCTCGTCAATCGATGTGTCGGGGGACTGGGTGGACATCTCCTCCAATTTCCGAGTGAGTTCAGCCTGCATTAAATTAATAAACTAATAGTTAACTCTATTATTTTCTTTTAAATTGATGTGCTACATGTGTTGTCTCGAAAACTATTTATATGCAATTCATATTACTTACATAAATCTTCACGGATCTCTGATCGACGAAAGTTTGGCCGTCATGGCCATGGGTGTGGAGGTGTCGAAACATCTCCTTGCGTGAGGGACGACGTTTAAGCTTCTTCTCCTACAAGCGAGTTCCAGGATTAGTAGTTTTTATTTGCGCTCATCTACATACGAAACTATTTATGTATGTATACATACCAACGTATCACTACGCTGTCTCGTAGATATACTTCCAGCGCTATGCAACGAAATATTAGTGCACGACCCTCCCACCTCGGACTTTCTATTCGTGCTCATCTGCTCGGACTTCTTCTTGAATGCTTCATCTGTTGCTCGTTTTCTTTTGTAATGCTCAAACACCTCATTTGTCAAGTAAATAGGTGTTATTTTCTTCTTCACGATTAAATATATATTGCCCATGTACCGGATGGTTGCCTTCCGACGCCAAGCATCATATATCGCAAATGACATTTGCAAGTCCCAAGTGAAGAACACCTACAAATGAACAAGTAATGGACACATTCTCATTTCTATCATCAGAAACAAGTTTAAATAAATTCACTTCGATGGTTGATGTGAAGTTACTGATCTTCCACCTAAGCCATTATATATCTCGTTGGGGTTGTGGAGCATATTCCCATTTCCATCCTTATTTCAAATATCCACTCTTGAAGACTAAACTCATCTTCCCTGCCGCCATGGAAGAAGGGTGTAACCTACCATTTAAACATTTAAGTTAGTCTAGGAAAACAATATTTTTATAGATTAAGTATATATTGTGGAGATTAACATACAAGCCATGCTTAGCAATGAGATGAATAAGAGGGTTTTCGCCATCTATAGGGGCTGTCGGCGGTCTGAAAAAGTTAGGGATCTCCTCAATCGCAAGTGGTATCGATGAGCACAACCTGTTAGTGGGTGACCTCGCGGATGAAGTCCTATGTGTTGATGGGGGTCTACGAGATGTAGAAGTGTGCTCGTCGCCTACTCCAGGACAATGAACGGGATGAGCTGAAGGTGATGGTGTGGTGCGACGTGACGAAGAGGGTTTGATACCATGCTCATGTGGGTATACATATCCTGGAGGTGATGGTGTGGAGTAGTGTGACGAAGAGGGAATGGTACCATGCTGAGCTGGGAGTACATGAACGGGAGGAGATGGTGTGTCGTGATGTGATGCCGAGGGACTAGCACCATGCCGAGGTGTGCATACAGTTCCTGCCGATGATAGTGTGGCATGTCGATGTGGATATGGATGACTGGGAGGCGATGAGGAGGTATAATGTGATGACGACGGTCCGAAGGCATAAGTTGGGTATGGACGAGCTACATGTGACAAACTAGTGTGATGTGGCAACGGTTCAGTGTCGTGACGTAAGTAGGCATAACTCGAGTGTGATGGAGTGGTGTGATGTGGTGAGTACGAATGAGTCAAATGTAATGAGTACCGACCATCTGGATGGGAATGTGTAGCATGGTGCGACAACGATCCTCGTCCAATGGTGCAAGTCTCCTCCGTGAGTCTATTGATGTCCTCCATGTCCTCATCCTCCATATTACCACGCCCCTTACCTTTCCCCATATATAATGGTATCTATATCTATCGCATAAACAAATAATTCAGTTGATTGATACAGATAACATTTATAGAGATATATGAAGTCTAACATAAACATCATATTTCAAGCAAATTGATAGATTGCACTAAAAACTCACACCAATCACTCTAACTCATTTTCGCTACCACTATCTGATGACGATGTGAACTCATCATCTTCTTCATCGTCCGCATTCGTCTCAAACTCATCGTTGTCAGACACAATTTCACTTGTCGGATCAACAGCTGTCGACGCTAATTGATCTACATCTACTTCCACGATGAACATATTCTCATTTTGATCGGCTTGAAACGCATTATCCGATATGGCCATTTCTGAACTAATGACATTGGTTTCATCTACGAACTTTGGTTGAAGCTTGCATATAGCTAACCAATCACTTCGTTCCCTTCTCCCAATAGAAGGGTAAGGAAGATAATATACTTGATGTGCTTGCATTGCCAATATGAAAGGCTCGTACCTATTGAACCGACAATTTTTATGTACTTCAACCAAACCCAATTTACGAAGAAGTCGTGTACCATTTTGAGTAGGATCAAACCAATCACATTTAAACAACATTGTTCGTAGTGACCCATCATAGTAATCAATTCAAATTACGTCTCGAAGTACACCGTAATAGTCAGTATAGCTCCCGCCTTTGACGCATACACCACTATTTTGTGTTGTATTGTTCGTACCGTATGATAGCGTGTCAAACTTATATCCATTAACGAGGTATGCAGGATAACTCGTACATGAACGCATTGGTCCTTGTGAAATTTGACGAATCGCATATGGCACATCATTTTCTTCAGCCTAATATGTAATATTACAATATTAAAATCTTGCATGTTACATAATGAGATATTCCACATTTAAACTGATGTGAATTAGGTGTATATAGACTATTACATACGCAAGAACCACGCTGCAAATTGTTGCTCAAGTTTGATCTCGATAGCTTGATCGGTGATGTTTGGTTCTTGCAAACGAATGATAGACTTGAATATGCTACGAAAAATGATACGAGATTAGACACTGCATAGAAAAAATATTAGAGGAAAAATCACCCTGAATTGTAATACCTTATAAACGGAACTACTTACGGGCAATTTTGTAACACATATTGATGAGCTGCAACATACTCTTCTGACGTGAGGTACTGTTAACTCGCTTTGCCCAATGGTCGTCCCGGATGAATGAAAATTGAGAATGCACCATTGTTAGCAACACTCGGACCTACTCCACCAGCACCATTTCATTGGATTCGTTCGTGCGCAGTACTGATATGATCCTCGAAGTAGAAGGAACAAAAAGAAGTTGATTCCTCGACTAAGTTAGCATTACATATCAACCCTTCAACTTTCGCCTTGTTTCTAACATTGTTATTCAAATGCTTAAGATACCTATATGATGAGAGAAAACATTGGGACGGTATGTCCGTTAAATTAGGTAGCAATAACCAATATAACTTAAGATATTAGTTATTCAATACAATAAATGTTTATTGATTACAAAAAATACATTTCCAATGGATACATCCACCGAAACTGTACTGGTCCGGCGATATGGGCCTCGTATGCTAAGTGTATGGGAAGATGCTCAATTGAGTCAAAAAACTAGGTGGGAAGATTTGCTCCAACTTACATAATATTTTGGGAATGTTAGGTGCAACAACTCGATTTGCGCCATATTAAGGTTCCTAGCAGTCAAGTCTCGAAAAAATAAACTTAACTCGCTAATTGCAATCCACACTTTATCCTTTAGTAGTTCACGAAAGGCAATAGGAATCAATCTCTGCATGAACACATGACAGTCATGACTTTTCAACCCAAACATCCTCAATTTGTTGGCGTCCACACATCGACTAATATTTGAAGCATATCCATCAGGAAAGCGTAACTGTCGTATCCAATCACACAAGACTTCTTTCTTACGTTTATCGAGTGTATAAGACGCTCTAGGATATGAGTTGGACGCAGGGTCATATTCGAGGAAAGGTCGATTGCAAATATCTTTTAAATCTAGTCTCGACTTGGCATTGTCCTTACTCTTCCCAAGAACACTCATAATTGTATTAAAAATGTTGTCGAACACATTTTTTTCAATGTGAATGACATCTAAGTTGTGCCTAATGAGATTCGTCTTCCAATAAGGTAAGTCCCAGAATATGCTTCATTTCCTCCACCCTGAATACTTGGCAATCTTATTGTTCACAAGAACAGATTCGATTTCAGTTACTTTCATCAGTCCCAAAGCTTCAATCTCAGCCAAAATTTATTCCCCAGATTTTATTGTCAGTGGTCCTTTTCGACAAGTTGTATCGCGTCTGAAGCCGTTCTTGTCACTTCTTAAAGTGGAATCACGCGGTAGGAAGCGACGATGACAATCAAACCAAGAAGTTTTTCCACCGTGCTTTAATTGGAATGCATCTGTGTCATCCATACAATAAGGACAAGCTCTCTTTCCATGTGTGCTCCACCCAGACAACATACCATAAGCAGGGAAGTCGCTGATAGTCCACATAAGTGCAGCTCGGAGTTGGAGCGATTGCCGACAATTTCGTCATGTTCTCGCACCCAAGGCTATAGCAATCAATTTGTTTGGACTAGTAGCCTCATCTTGCATTAGTCGTCTAACATATCATACAAGTTTTCCATTCCAAGATTTGGACATTGTTCCTCATTACACCAATTGAAACTCGGACCCGCCAATTCGTGCACCATCTAATGATACGATGTACAATAATTGGTTGCATGTGTCCCTTCGTGGTCATCATATCTCATCGTATTGCTAGGTTCGTCATGTACATTTTGAGTGTACATATAATCTTCTTCCCCGTGTTCCGACCAACATTGATATCCCGGAATGAATCCCCGACGAAGTATATGAAGTTCTACGGTGTCAACATCATAGTATGAATGATTACGACACTTCGTATGGTTGCATGGACACCGAGTTTTCCCCTCAGTGGCGAATGTCCTACAGTGCGGCTTTGCGTATGCTATGAACTCGTTCACGCCGTTAATGAACTCTCGTCGAGTAAACCCATTTTCAATACGACTATACATCCATTCTCGATTAGTAGACATCTCGATCTTAAGTTTTCCAGTCGATCAATGGATAAATCTTATCAATTCTTAAAAAGGAAGTATATAAATTCTTATAATTTTCTTTATTTTTAAAAAGTAATCCAAATTAATATTCATTAACTTGGATTATATATAATCTTGAGATTTCAAATATAGCTACGTACCTAGTAAGTATTAAGTAAATGACAATCACAATTAATAAACAATATAAGAATGAGTAATAACTCAATAAGACATCATTTTTCGTTGAAATGCACAACCAAACATTAAGTTAAACAATGTATGCATTTATTAATCTATAATTCTCGCTTGTCTCTCTATATATACGACACTGTACTAAATCACTTCAAAGTTGATATATAGTCACATGAGAATAAGCAACCAATTTAAAAAAGAAAGGATGCAAAGATTCCTCAAAATTGAAACAATATCACAAGGAAAAGCAGCAAAGAGATATATATAGTAAGTAAAAATCACAATTAATAAACAATATAAGAATATATAGTTATAACTAAATAAGATATCATTTTTCGTTGGAAATCCACAGCCAAACAATAATTTAGACAATGTACAGATTTATTAATTTACTGTATTATTAATCAATGAACATACTATGAACTAAATTTAACAATAGTAATTGCTAATTGCCATATGACAAGCTAAGTGAAAATTGAAACTACCTAAATGCAAATTCAATTCGTTCTAATTGAGTTTTTCGAGGTTGTTTTGATTCAATTCATGCTTTGCATCTTCTATAATCATAAAGTCAAACCTGAAAATACTAATTTTAAGTTGGGAGTTATATTTGACTCTGACAATATTTGTAACCAAAATAACCACATTAACATATGACCATAAACTTAGGTTGTTGATTTGTTGTTGTTTAGCAACAAATTGTTGAGTTGTTGATTTGTTGATGTTTAGCAACAGATGGTTGAGTTGTTGATTTGTTGTTGTTTAGCAACAGATTGTTGAGTTGTTGATTTGTTGTTGTTTAGCAACAGATTGTTGAGTTGTTGATTTGTTGTTGTTTAGCAGTTTGTCGCTATTTTTGGATGTTATTCCACCATATTAACCTAGGTTCGATTTTGTTGAAATATTAAAGGCAAAAATTAGATTTCCTCATTACAGTAGTAAAAGAAAATAACATAACGATTCAACAGATTACAAAATAGAAGTATTAGAAAAGACGCAAACCACGAGTGCTCCGGCGAGGATGTACTAGAATCGAGAATAAGTGAGGCTGGGACTATGATTCGAAGGTCCACCGCATCAACTTCCTATTCGCGAGGCACTCCACGAGTCTGCTATGCCTTCGTGCTAGTCCACCGGGGTGAAGCTCGGGCCGACGGCAGTGTCGGTGTGCGAGCGGTGTATGAAGGGGAAGGAGAGAGGCGGTGGAGTCGCGGATGAGGAGACCCACGGCGGAGTCGCGGATGAGGCGAGCACCGGCGGAGTCGCGGATGAGGAGAGGCGGCGGAGTCGCGGATGAGGAGACCAGTGGCGGATGAGGAGACCAACGGCGGAGTCACGGATGAGGCGAGCAGCGGCGGAGTCGCGGATGAGGAGACCAGCGGTGAGGAGTCGCAGATGAGGACACCAGCGGCGGAGTCGTGGATGAGGCGAGCAGCGGCGGAGTCGCGGAGGAGGAGAGCAGCGATAGAGCGACGCTCGGGCCGATGGCGTCGGCGTGCGAGCAGCGGGCGATGTAGAGGAAGGAGATAGGCGACGGAGTCGCGGAGGACGACGATGATGAGAGTGGCCGACGACGGCGACGGTGGTGGCGATAGTGCTGGCGACGATGATGCGAGGGGCGGTGAGGGGCGGTGAAGGGGTTTGACGGGGGTGGTTTGCGCAGAGAAGGGGACAAGGAGGATGGGTTTTGGTGTTTGATTATTTTTCTTTTTGCGACAGATCAGCGACAGATTATGTATGTCGCTGATCTGCAGCAGATCAATATACTTTACTACACATTAGCGACAGAATCATATCTATCGCTGGTCTATAGCAGATCTGTCACAACCTCATTTACTCGTATCTCTATGTTCATCATATTGGCGGGAAATGTATGGCGGGAGAAATCAGCGACAGATTTGTGACAACATACGATCTGTCACAATGTTTTGTCACAAATCTGTCACTAAATTGTTGCTTTTGGGTCAACCGAGTCAAACGGACTGTCTGATGCACAACTGTTGCTGATCTGTTGCTGTTTAGCAACAGATTCTTTCTGTCACAATTTTTTGATGCTATTCCACCAAGTTCTTGTAGTGATTATCCCGTGATTTCCAATTTTTCTCTCTTCCAGAGACCAAATTGAAGGGTTTTATTTATATAAACTTTAGAGTTTAGTTTATGATCCTTTCATTTCTCGACCAATTAACCTCTCTTTTCTTTTATTTAATGGAGCTTGTCAAGACAATGTCTTGCTAAGCAAACTTGGCCTAGGTCAAAGGTGAAGCAAGTCCTGATGAATGGTTTATTGCATATTCATGTGAGATCTATTTATTTATAATTTAATTTATTTCAATTCCTTCTATTTTATTTGTTGTTGATTTCATCAGTATGGTGCAAACTTAAGGTATGTATGTGGCCAATGCATGCTTTTAGGTGGAAGACCTATAGTTGATTGGGACTTTCGTATCCGTAATTGTACGATTGGACTGGTACAAGTGACAATCACTCACCCATTTGCCATCAAAACCTTTCGGTTCTTGAGTGTGTGACAGATAAATCTTGGTTAAATTGGAAGCAGACGCGATCCAGTTATTTAGGATTAGTATTCCCACGAAACTTTATGCGGTTCATGCATTAAACCTTATTGGCGGATGTCTAGGGTTGTGTGTTAATTAGAGAAGTAGTTAGTGGCGGACGTCCTTTCTATCGAGACTAGGGGAATTATGGATTTTTGGCGGATGTCGATTTCCTATCACTAATCTAGGAGGAATTGAAATAATAATCTTTTGGAAAAATTGAAGACCTTAACGCGTTATTGAATCTTGATTTGGATTTATGGAATCGTAGATCTAAGTATTTTGTCATATTGAATTCATTCTTGCAAGTTTAAATTTCTAAGTAGTTTTAATTAGTTAAATAATTATTTTCTTAAAAACCTATAAAAAACCCAAAATTTTTCCTTTTTAGTTAACTTAGAGTAAAACCTAAGTCATGTGGATTCGACCTCATATTTACCACTACTACACCCTTGTGGGATTGATAACTCGAGTATGGGTTATATTTGGCACAAAAAAATGCGTGAACAGCGCGCATGACCGCATTTATACCGACCGCACCCACCACCACCCCCATTATTACGACAATACCCTCAATGTCTACAGATACTTCGATTGCACTGGCTAACCCTACTACAGGGCCACAAACACATGTACCACTAGTACTACAGCCTCTGGTAAAGTCTAGAGTACCTCATCCTCTTGAGCTACTGATGGTGATAGTACTAACGACACCTAGTCGAGGATACACCCTTCACACCGACAACTTATGGGACTGATGGCTTGTCGAAAGATGCCAAACTGGTGAAGCAGCTCATCAGGCTCAGGCCAGTACTTTTTGCCAAAGAAAGAGACCATGAGAAAATTGAGAGGTGGATTATGTCGCAAGAGAAGTTGCATTTGTTGATGAGTATTGAGGATACACTGCAACCTATCCTATCTTAATACACCCTAAAGAAGGTTCGATGTTTGGCCGAAGATGGCAGTGGCCACTAGGGGCAGTTTTGCATCTTGTGCATATTTAAAAAAAGAGTTCTTCAAGCTCTATTTTCCAGTTTCGATGTTGAAAAGAATGAATAAGAAATTTATGGAATTGAGATAGGCTAAGGGAGAGTCAGTGATGAGTTATAGAGACTGAATTGGCTACTTGAAATAGTTTGCTAGAGATTTGGTTGAGAGTGATGCCGATGACGCCTTTTACCTCGGTGACAAACTGAGACCTAAAATCACACATCATATAGCCAATACCGGAGGTAGATCACTCCAAGAGATGTATAAGTAGGCCCTCTTTCATGAGACTTACAAGTTGTGCAGAGATGAGGATGGATACGTACAGATATAACAGATCTGGGGGTAGATTATGAGCAGAGGAGATAGAGAGGTAAGGGTCAGATGAGAGGTGATATGAGATTTTTGACGACCAGGGCGCCTACTTTCTACATTCAAGCCGCGCCCTATGCACCACCTCCTACACGTACTTACGATGGGCAGACCTCCCTTACCCACACCACCAGCACTGCGACAACAATAGCAGCAGGTGGCAAAGGCCGAGGCAAAGGGAGAGGTCGAGATGGTTGTAGACAAGAATAGAGACAGTAGTTAAGCCAGCATGGACCTATAACTTGTTACAAATGTGGTCAGGAGGGGCACATGGCTAAAGATTTTTCATAGCCATCAGCACCTTATCTACAATAAAGACGAGAGGGAGCCCACATGGTAGTACAGCCTAATCCCGGGGCGACATAAGAACTCATTGAGGGTACGATCTCCATTTTTAGTAGAGATTCTTACTTGTTATTACATTATGTTTCTATTATTTCACTCATTGTTGGTCGCATGATAGGCATCTTAGGATTCACACATTTTAGTCTTAAGGTACACTTGATTCTAAGTACCGTAGTCGGTGATATGAATAGTTTTGTCAAGGGATGTCCAATTGAGATAGGTAAGGTACAGTTACGTAAAGATTTCAAAGTTCTCTAGTTTTTAGAGTTCGACGCTTTGTTAGGGATGGATTGGTTAGCACCATATCACGCTAATATCGACTATTTCAGTAAAATAGTGATATTTTAGATCTTAGGTGTTAGGGCATGTGCCTTGGGTCAATCTACAAAACATTATTTATCTTATAATTTTAGTTAATAAAATTGAGGTTTTCATTTGTTGTTTTATTATAAGTAATTATATGTTTACCTTATAGTAAGATCTATGGGTATTTGTTAAACTATCCTAAATGTCCCTAAGTGATCATTATACTAAGAATTATAATGAATTAAGGCTAGTGTGAATCTTGATTGATGGTCATGTGATGATCGTGCGTATAGGGATACAAATCGAGATCATGAGTACTTGTTATGTGAACAAGGTATTGGACTAGCCCGCTATGAGAACACCTCATGGATTAAGTCATAGGTGTTACTAATGATAGGTATATTATTAGTCATTTGACTTGAGATTATCATAGACTTCAATATTAGGAGCATGGTAGTTTGACACAATCAAACATTGTCTTTAATCGAACGATTATAAAGATTGTGATTGGTTACCATGTGAATAATTTGTGAAAGTATGTAATCAAGATAGAATTTGTCCCTCTCATATAAAGAGATATAAGTGGATCCCTCGATATGTTAGACTATTAAATGGCCAAGTCCAAGTGAATTGATATGATTAATGTCATTTGGATGTTTTCATTCTATCTGAAAATCGAGACTAGTATGATTAAACATTAAGGGTGACTTTCTATGCCTTATGTTTAATCAAAGGATATCGCGCGGCAAAAGGATATGATATATGTTATTAATTAGGTTGTATCGATTTTGATATTCATGCTATTTGGGTAGTCATAATGCCTTGCTAGTGACTATGTCTTGTGTACCAAAATGGTTTTGGTTCACAACCGACGTCGCATGAACCTATTGGGTCGCACAAAAAGAAAATCTTTGCGCAATTTCAATTGGTTTAGAGTAATGAAATTTATATGATCAAATTCATTATATAAAGTTTCTTACAATTCGATATATGATAACTTATTAATATGGGCATATGTGTAATTTGCTTAAACTGCCTAAATACAATAGTTATATTATGAATAGGATTTTAAATGGGGGCTTATCTACACATAAATAGAGGTTGAAACCCTAAAATAATATAAGATTTTTGTTTTTGAAAATTTTGAGTTCTCTAGATTTTGAGAGAGAGAAAAACATTTTCAATCTCTTTTGGGGCTAGCACTTTAAATCGTGGTCATCGTTCGTGTATGAATTTCTAATAGAGGACGCGCACTTGAACGTGTTGAGAATCAAACAATCAGAAAAAGAAATCACGGATTAAGGTTTGGTTTACTTTTTGTAGATCTAGTTTAATGGAACTTATTTTCGGTCTGTTGGTTTTTTTAAATTGTTTTGAATTTCCCGCAGCGTATGAACCCCAAAACCCAACACTAGGGCATTCAGCATTTTCATACCGAGGTAGTGCACCGAGACATGTTACTATGAGAGGTCGACTTGCGATTAGTGAGGAGATGGAGGCATTAATAGCACAATACGCAGTAGCAGAGAGTCAAGGACCCAAATTGGAAGATATTCTAGTGTTGCACGAGTTCCCAGATGTTTTCCCATAGGACTTACCTGGACTATCGCCATCGCGAGATATATACTTTATCATTGAGCTATTACCAGGCACTAGACCCATTTCTATACCACCGTACCGCATGGCTCCTAGAGAATTGGAGGAGCTGAGGAGTCGGCTCCAAGATTTGGAACAAAAAGGATTCATCACCCCTTCCATGTCGCCATGGGGAGCACCCGTCATGTTTGTGAAGAAGAAGAAGGATGGTACTTTAAGATGGTGTATTGATTAAAGATAGTTGAACAAGGTCACAGTCAAGAACAAGTATCCATTACCACGGATTGATGACTTATTTGTTCAGCTGAAAATATCACATTTTTTCTCCAAGATAGACGTGAGGTCATTGTATCATTAACTTAGGATCAGGGATGAGGATAGGTCTAAGACAACATCCAGCACTAAATACCGACACTATCAGTTCATGGTCATGCCATTCGAGCTGACTAATGCCCCCGCTATGTTTATGAATTTGATGCATCATGTTCTGAGACCATTTCTTGACTACTTCGTGATTGTTTTTATTGATGAAATTCTGATATATTTGAGGACTCAAAAAGATCATGAGCAACACCTTAAAGAGACGTTGCGAATATTGAGTGAGCATAGACTCTATGCCAAGTTCAGCAAGTGTGAATTTTAGCTTTTAGAGATCAAGTTTTTAGGGCATGTTATTGGAACTTCGGGGATTGCAGTGGATCCAGCCAAGATTCAGGCTATTATGGATTGGCCGGCATTAACACCACTCATTAAGATCAGGAGCTTTTTGGGGTTGGCAGGATATTACTGCAGATTTGTGAAGGATTTATCAAAAATCGCTTCACCAATTACCAGATTGACACAGAAGGACGTGGTGTTTGATTGGTCTGAAAAGTACGAGTAGGCATTTATTTAGCTGAAGAGATTATTGACTACCTTGCTGGTGTTGGAATTGACAAAGACTGGATATGGATTCTTGGTGTATACAGATATTTCTCATACAAATTTAGACTGTGTGTTGATTTAAGACAGAGTTACAGTGGTTTATGCTTCTAAACAGTTGAATATACATGAGAAGAACTATCCCACTCATGACTTGGAGTTGGTAGTGGTGGTATTTGCACTAAAGATATGGAGACATCATCTGTATGAAAAAGAGATTCGCACTCTTAACTGATCACAAGAGTCTGAAGTATTTCTTCGCACAGAAAGAGCTTAACATGAGACAACGCCAATGGTTGAGATTTTTGAAGGACTACGACTTTTCTTTGGAGGTGCACTTATTAGTCTACTTGCAAAATTTAAGGACTCAACAACTATATTGCTAATTTATGTATGAAAAGTATGTTACTTAATCTTTTTCCTCTCTATTGATATATTTTTTTTTTGGATAAAACTTATTTTCTTTATTAACCAAAAATAAAAACAAATCGATAAGCATATCAAACGGTCTAGGTACAAGTAAATAAATAAAAATCTTTTTTAAATTTTTTTTTAAAGATGTGTGTATTTATCTTTTTTGTTATTTTGTACTTTTAATTTTCAACATTGTATTTAAGGTCAATTACCCTGACTAATTAATTCACGTCAGGACACTGTGAGGCCCCATACGAGGTGTGACCACCCTTCTAACTCAATTCGCTCTATCCGTAAGACTTGAAATTGAGAGCTCAATTAAGGGAAACTAATTATAATAATATAAAATAAAATGTAATTCTCCCCTTAATTCTCTATTTCTTTTGTAACTTATTGATTTTGTTTGTATAAGTGATTACTTTTTAATGATCATCTAAGTTAAATATTGATTTAGAGTTTAGTAGTGTGTATTCACTTTTTTGATAGGAAAGAAACAACTTTTAAACAACTTTTGCACTCATTAAGGTTTGAACCCATGACCTTTTGCTTCCAAATCACATACCAAACTATTATTAGGCCACTCAATTGGTTGTTAGTGTTTATTCACTTTGCGTGTATATATCTCAAAGATTTATTAAATAATTATTTATTGGAAAAAAGATGATAATAAGTTATTCCCAGTTTGGGACAACTTAAAATCTTGGGTCCGCCCTTGGTTTGAATGACTGATTTGATTGAGTACGACTTAAATATCACATTCTTCAATTTTTGTCATTTACTTGTTCATTTTTTATAAGAAATAAACCAACTTTTCATGCTCCTACGTGATTCGAACCCCCACCGCCTTGCAACAATGCAAGTATGCAACATACCAAACCATTGTTGTTGACAATTTATTCTTCATCCACCTTCTTTGCATAAGTTCTTGTATATTTTTTAAATGGTGATAGCCATGACATGCATTTCCTTAGCCTTCTTATTTTCTTTACGGACCATCCCAACACATTCCTAGCATATGGCATGGTAGTTTGAACTTGATTTTTTTTTTGGTGGCTTTATCAGTTTTTTTCTTTTTTAAGTTGAAGAGTATTGGATTTGTTTCTTTGTCTGTTTGGATCTATTGTTTTAATTGTGTTCTTTTTAAAAAAACTAGAATGCATACCAGCTTGAGAAGTTTTAGTTCTTGAAAAGTATAGCTAATTCAAACCTCATGATGTATTACTAGAAGATGACCTCAATGATGCAACAAAAGAAACTAAGGTTAGCATATTTTTATGAGAAGTGTTAGAATGACAATACCATGTCACACCACATAACACATTGGCTCACAAGAGTCATTCATGCATGTCTTGAGATGCGGGCATACATAAATCTCGATGCATAAGACGCAGGTCGAGGTCGCATAGAAAGCTTTTGTGAGTCAATTTGTCTTGTGGTGTGACATTGTTGTTGTCATTTTAGTATTTTTCTTATTTTTATAGACTTTTTGTTGATGAACTTTAATATTTTTAGTTGATATAGCTCTTCTTAATCTGGTTCTTCTTATCTATATTGAAGTCGTTGCATGCTAGATGTGTTCGTCTCAGGTTTAAAGACTGGGGTTATTAATTCTTTTTCTCAAAGTTCATTCATGCATTACAATTATTTTTATCTCATTATTAAACATATAATGAGATTTCGATTCAAGGTTTTTTTTTAATCAAAATTCATAAAAGCATTACTAAATTATAGTAATCTAGTATAAAAACCTTAAAAATCTATATAATGCAAGTTGATGTACTTTTGGAATCACAAGTGTTAGTATAGTCTTCTTTTATCTCTATATTTACAGGTACATGTATAAAGTAGTGTCTGAACTCCCTATTTGTTTTTGTTTTTGCTTTTGTTTTTGTTTTTTTTTTTTTCAATTTCAAACGTTGCTCTCTACCTCTCTGATGTTCTGATTTTTGCTGAGAACTTTTCTAGGTCCCTAGTTATTTTAGAGTCATAATATGACGACCCCAAATTCCAGACTGCCTTGCTATCCGCCATGTCGCATCCCACGTCAACTAGCCTTGCCACGTTATGGTCCGCATCTCCTTGACGCCTCGCGACCTAACGAGTGCTTACATTTTCCAGCTAACCCTAGTTACGCTAACTAACCTTTACATAAGTATTAATAATTTAGTTAGCCAGTTACTCAATTTATCAGGTTATATTATAATTTTACAGCGGAAGTCTTTTAATGAGTAACTTATGCAATATTTAACAATCCTAAGTAGTGGAAAACTTGGCAAAAGATACCATGTATATATCAAGACAAGATGAGTATAACAAAAATTTCATATACATGTAATCAGTGTTCTATGGTCCCCAAAACCCAACAAAAGTAAAATAAATACATACTGATATCACACACGAGCTGGCTCCACAATCTCAGAGGTAGTCGCCCAGTACTACCTTGCCCTTGCCCTTGCTCGTCGAAGGATCTGCACTCAGTCACCCAACAAATACAGTGATGAGTCCAGTGAGTAAAATCCCAAGAGAAATCCACACAATATTCATGAATTAAAACTGATAAACTACAAGGCATGCGAATATAACACCTGGCAATAGTCGTCATATTCCCATGAATGTAGGCAACATATGACAAGCAAAAGCAGTAGCGTGAAATGAATAAACAACATGTACCAACTAACCCAGCTCAAAAATAAAGCATTAATCAGTAAGCATACGTATAATCACGAGAAAACCTTGACCTACACCAGCTAGTAATTAATAAATCGAGTAGAAACCACGTATATACTTACAGGCTTACAATGACTAAACCCCAACTATGGTTACCGGATGAACCCCTCTAGACGCTATTTCAAGTCAAGGGAACACCCTAAATCCCTCCCGACGGTCGTAAGTATATCCTAGTGCTGTCGACATGAGCACTAAACACAAGTAACCAGTGCAAGCGATTTAGCCACAACCAATATATACCTAAACCGAAATAGGAGAGAAACCCCATGTGTGCCCACCAGCATTCACACATGAAATGCAATATCGATAAATCAAAACATGAAGTCTCTGAAGCATTCTCAATGGGTTTACGTACTTCAATCCGCACTCTGACTTCTCCGGACTCTCGTATCCAACCCGACAATCTCCCCGATACCCGAGCTTCGCTCCCCTAAGTCCTTGAAGTCAATTAAGTGTGTTTATTGTGTATTCAAATTGGTTGAATATGTTTCAAATTGATCTTCCCAAATCAGCCCAAAAGAGTAAATTAAGTCTCAATTTTAGTCTTATGTTACAACGAGTTTTTAGGCATGAAATGGTCCAATCTCGAAATCTTCCACCAATACAAAGATCGTCGGTCCCTATCTTAGCTTTTCAAAAAGGTTTAGTTTGCAAAATTCCGATTTAAAACGAAAGAGATATCATGATTCTACTAAACATAGCTCTAATTGGAACCTAATCCAACCAGCAGCATTAGAAAATCTATTCCTCCCAATCTATATTTCCAAAAAAATGTGATTTTTGGTCACAAAGCAACAAACATACTCAAATATAACATACTAAAATATCAGCTCATTTGGATAAGTAGTTAGGGAGTTATGCCTTTAACAAATTTAGTTTCAAGACTTTTTTATGAATTCCAGCACCAATTTGTAGAGCACTTTTAGACATGAAAACAATTGAATTAGAACATCTCTAGTTAAGAAAAGTAATAACCCTTTAAGTAAGCTTTCAAATGCTACCAGTTTGGGTCTATTTGGATGTAAAATGAGTAAGTTATGACCAAATTATATAGGCTAATTCCTAACATAGCATGCAAAATTCTAGTTTTAGTCTTGCAACTTCAAAAATTCATATCTTTATGATTTCGAATCCAAATTAAGAACTTCAATATAGTTGGATTATCAGCTTCAAATGAGGAATCCAAATATATAAACCAATTGTAAATATTCAATCATCTACCCTCTAGAATTAGCCAAAAACCATAAATGATTTCAATTTGACATAAATAGATGTATACCTAGTTGATTTACCATCTAGCTTGAGAAATTCTCACCAATCTTCCATGGATTCCTTCTCTCCATCAACCTCCTTCTTCTCTAGCAAGTTCTCTTGATTCATAAGTTGAAAATGAAAATAGTTTCCTTGCATGTGTTGATCTTATATATTAAGGTAATATTTATTTCTAGCCATTGATCTCCATGTATTTACGTATCTCGAAACTCATCTAATGATCCACACCTTGATATGTATCCCACTAACTCCCACTAACCCAATCAAAGTGACACTAATTTGCTACTCACATGGTTCCTAAATGTGTCAAAATCTCATGGCTTCTAATTTAAATAATCAAACTATAGGCATTGATTTATTTGATTCAATTACATAAGCTTATGTCCATTATAATATATATGGTTAGTGTTTTTATTCACCAAATTGACAAATTTTCCGATCTCACTAACCCTCGACTACCCGGCACTCGATGCCCAGCGTCTCGGCATGCAATTCGAGGTACGCCATAGCCTATTGTTTTAATTGAGTTTTACTTGGCCTATGGTCACATTACCCATTTAAATTGATTAACTAGTCATCCTGACATGGATTAGTCTAGTTTCCCAGTGTACCCGTAGTTCGCCTACTCACTACCCGCGTTGACACGCTTTTTTAGGCGAACACCCATCACACAAACTCACTCGATAGCAACATACACACATGTTGTGCAATATAATAATAATAATTTTAAACACCACATAAATACAACCAACATCCATAAATAACATATTTCTTCGGTTCTCGTTTCCAAGCCAACCGAGTTGTCCACTTAACGCCTTAACTACAATCGTTAATCCCCGAGATTAACGCTAATCCTGGTTTAATTAATTTGGGCCATTACACATAATTCCTAAATCTTTAATTTTTCTCTCAAACAAACTATTGATCTAGAACAAGATGACCATTTCAGAAAACAACTACATGACACATGTCTTGAATCAAACTTTTAAAAAAAATATGAGATTTTTTTCCTCATAGTTAGGGCCTCGTTTGATTCATTTTTGCCAACTTACCGTGCAAGTAAATTTAACTCCTTGAGTTAACTCAAAGCGAAAG
This sequence comes from Stephania cephalantha, assembly GCA_039657325.1. Lineage (NCBI taxonomy): Eukaryota > Viridiplantae > Streptophyta > Magnoliopsida > Ranunculales > Menispermaceae > Stephania > Stephania cephalantha. Next base: position 37,847,350 of record CM077576.1, read on the forward strand.
ACCATATTTTCATGTTTGGTTCAATTTTAAACTTACGGGGAAGTTGCAAAGTTTTAAACAATAAAAGATATGAATGGACATGAATACCCTTCAAACAAAGGGATGAATGCGGGTAATAAAAAGTAATTAATGAGGAGTAATTGAGTCCACAAACTCCTATGAGATAACTTCCCTAGGGGGATATCTCTCACCCTTGGGTGTGGGTTGAAAAATAACGTGCAGGCAAGTTAGGCAACCAAACAAGACTAGTTCCAACTCCCCTCCAACTTATCTCCCGGGAGTTAACTCTACCTCTAACCGAACAAGGCTTATATTTTGAATAGGTCTACTCATTTAAAGGAAATTCTTTTTTGACATTCAAAATAGCATGTTCAACATAGCCTCTAGCCATGTCGACACACCTCACATGATTGCCATGTCGTATCATTTCGACTAAGGGTGGCAATTCGTGTCGATGAGTTGTAAATGTATCGTGTCGTAAACAAGTCATGACCCATATAATGTAAACCCATTACATAACATATTTATTAATCGTGTTAATCGTTTTCGTGTCTAAGTGGGTCATGTTAAACATGTCGTGTATTTGTGTCACCCATTTATATATTAAATATTTTATTTAAACTTTTTAATTTATTTAAACTTTTATAATTTGTTTACTGTTGTGAATTATGGATGACCATGCATGTTTTGTAGTCATGTAACTTGTATTCCTCACTAATGGTATCATCACTTGTCTATGTATTGTCATGTTACTTGTAACTGTTTCCAATGTATACCAACTCTTCCATGTATTGTCAAATTAATTGTAATGTGTTGTATAACATGTGATGTATGTGTTACTTGTACATATTGTCTAAGTACATTTATCATCATTACTAAAGGGCCTATACAAATGGTGCCAGTCTCATTGTAAAACCACGCCAAATTGAATGAAGAACTTCTCATTCCAACTCTCTCATTTCTTCTCTTCTCCTTTGTAGTAGTTGTTTGTAGTAGTAGAAGTTCTTAGTCTTCTATTTTCCTTCTCTAATTTCTAGCAAGTTCCAACTCAATTCACAACACGTTATCAACACAAGCTTGCTCTTGCATAAAAGAGAACTTGAAGTTCAAGAAGGCTTGCTAAGGAGACAAAGCTAGGAAGGTATAATTTTTGTTAATTTAAATTCCATGTTATCATGGTTGTTTTCCTTTTATTACATGCATCACTTATATATGAATACTTTATTCATATACTATGCATTATAATGTCACGACTGCGAAAGTATGCTCTGTAGTTGCGTCTTGTACTATATTCTACATGAAAAATCAAAAGTCAATATGACATAACTAGTTTTCTCGCTATACTACAAACGATTGGTTATGCTCTATTCTTGATTTTTATATTGCAAATAGTGTTGTGAGTTTGTGTTGATAGTGAGTAAGCCTTATCCCCAGTAAAGCTAAATATTGAAATGGAGACGGGTTATCTCGTTCATAGAGGCATGGTTTTAAGTAGACTTCGTCAAGTCACCCAACTTGGAGGTTGTCCCACCAACTCATACAAGTAGTACATTTTGCATATTAATAATCAAGTTGTGAACATATATTTAATCGTATATTATTTATTTTATATAAAAGAGAAAAGCTATTTACATTATTTCTTTACATATTTTCATACTATGGAAAACCTTCTAATACTTGAATTTGTTGCCCTCGATATCACTGGCAATAATTATTTGTCATGGCAACTGGATGCCGAGATACGACAACTAGATATGGAGATACATCTCTAAGCTAAAGACTTGCGAGAAACTATTATATAAAGAAATGAAACATCAATGCGAAACCATGTGAAAGCAATAATATTCATTTACCATCATCTCCATGAAGGTCTAAAAAATGAATATTTCATTGTAAAAGATCCTCTCACCCTATGGTTAAGCTTGAAGAGCGATATGATCACCAAAAGATGGTGATATTTTCAAAAGCTCAAAATAACTAGCTGAATCTTAGGCTACAAGATCTCAAAATAGTCAGTGAGTATAACTCCACCATGTTTAATATTACATCTCGTTTGAGGCTATGTTGAGAAAATATATCTGATAAGGCGATGATGGAAAAAACATTCAGTACTTTTCATGCCTCGAATATGTTATTGCAACAGAAATATCGAGCGCGTCAATTTAAAAAATAAAATTAATTTCTTGTCTCATGGTGGATGAACAAAACAATGAGCTTCAGTTGAAGAATCACAACTCCCGTCTAACTGGTTCTGCTTGGCTTGAATTCAAGAAGCAAATGTTACATCCTATAATGACCACAAAAAAGATCCATGGTCAAGGAAAGAAAAATGAATTAAGACTAGTGTGAGTCTTGATTGATGATCATATGATGATTACCATGAAGATAGAATTTGTCCCTCTCATATAAAGAGAGATATCCTGTGATCCTCGATGTGTTAGATCGTTAAAAGGCCTAGTCTAAGTGAATTGATATTGATTAATGTCACTTGGATGTTTTCGATCTACCTAGAGATCGAGACTAGTACGATTGAACATGTTGGATGACAATTCCATGCCTTATGTTTGATTAAAAGAATATCGTGTGACAAAAGGATGTTATATACATTATTGATTAGGTTGTATCGATTTGATATTCGTACAACTTGGGTAGTCATAATGTCTTGCTAGAGATCGCTTATGACTTGTATACCAAAATGTGTTTTGGTACACTTTAACGTTGTAAGAGCCTATTGGGTCGCACACTAAGAATGGTTTTGCGAGATTTTAAGATGGTTCAGAAAAAGGAATTTTATATGATAAAATTCATGACGGAAACGTCCTTGTGGTGTATTACACTTATACTTCTTTAAGTAGGGGTATATGTGTAATTTACTTAACCGTTTATATACAAGGGTTGTATAAATAGACGTTTTAAGTTAGAACACATGAAACGAAAGAAAAAAAGGCCGAAACTCTATTTTCGTTTTAGAAACGACTTAGGGTTTTTGGTATGCTCTGAATCGTTTTGGAGAGAAACAAAAGGTTTAGTATTCTCTCGAAGCTAGCACTTCGAATCTCGGCTGTCGTTCGTGTGTGGATTTCGCCGATAGAGGCGTTCGTCGTTGCGCGCGCTTAGAGATCGATCAACCTTCGAACGGTATATTGTGACTGAGGTACGATTAAGTTTTCATGGTTTAAACGTTTTTAATGGAATTAGATTCGGATCCTGTTGGGGTTTTTGTCAATTTTGTTTTGTAATCTCCTCTGCGCATGAACCCCAAAACCCAACAGTGGTATCAGAGCCTTCGAGTTTGATTCCATTAAACTCATTGCATGTTTTCTTCTGATATATACATGATATATGATTGAAAGCATGTTAATAGTTGATGTATATATGATATACATAAGTTTTCTGTGAGATTTATTATCATGTTTTGTGTATATGATACATATATTCGTGATTTAATTGAAATTAGTTTCGTGTTCTATGATCCATGACACCATTAGGTTCGATTGGGATAGTAGTTCATGATTCAATTACATGTTTGTGATTATTTGGATGATGACAGAAATTGCAAATAATTAATTTTCGAAATTATTTATTTATAAATAATTAATTTTCGAAATTATTTATTTATCTTGTTATATCTATTTTGTTATGAAGTTTCTATTTGATAAAGATAGATAACAAATTAGAATATGAGATAAATATCAAGAATCTTGTTATTGGTGATATACTAGGATTCAAATATCTTAAATCCAAAATAAATAATTAATTTTCGAAATTATTTATTTATCTTGTTATATCTATTTTGTTATGAAGTTTCTATTTGATAAAGATAGATAACAAATTAGAATAAGAGATAAATATCAAGAATCTTGTTATTGGTGATATACTAGGATTCAAATATCTTAAATCCAAAATAAATAATTAATTTTCGAAATTAATTATTTATCTTGTTATATCTATTTTGTTATGAAGTTTCTATTTGATAAAGATAGATAACAAATTAGAATATGAGATAAATATCAAGAATCTTGTTATTGGTGATATACTAGGATTCAAATATCTTAAATCCTAATTGGATTAGGATAAGATGATTAGTTAGATGTGGGCCCGGGTTAATTAAAATGTTTTAATTGACTTAATTTCGGATAAATTAAGGGGTTAATTTATGATAATAAAATCAGCAAAAAATTATGATTTTCTATAGCGAATTTTAATTTTCGGAATTGAGATTCGTCTTCTAAAAAAAAAAAACGCGGCGCCACAACTTACCAAATCCATTGACCGGCTAGCGGGACCGCCGTCTAACTAATCCTAGCGCACGGAAATTCTTTTATTAGTGAACAGTATAAAAACCTCTAAATTGTTTAGTGATTTAACAAGTCAATAAAAAATATATGATATTTCATTGTTTACATAAAATCACTAAAAGCTGAATAAAATCCTCTATTAAATTTTAAGTCGACGCCATCCATTTTAAACACTTGTCAAGGCCTCGATCACACTAATACAGTTTCGACCATAGTACCGGGTGTATTGTGTTATCTTGGTGAGACAAGTTGGATAAGAGTTACCTAAATGTTTAAAATGGACCGACTTAATAAAGCCATCAAAATAGTTTTGAGCTTTAGGCAAATGATGAGATAAAAACATGCTAAGACATAAGATGTCCCATATCTCATAAAAGGATCTAAAAATTACATAAGATGTAATTGGTAACTGTTACCTACCTAAATAATCTAGCTATGTGTTTCATGCCATAGCTGTCATAGAATTAGGTGAAATATGGATTTTAGTCCCCTAAATAAACAATACGTTTTAGGAGGGTTGTTAATTTAGTGGGAGTCTATTCCTCTATACTAAAATAAACTTTGCATAATCTTTATTGTAGATCAATGGCTTCTTCAAGTAACAATAATCCCTTGTCACTGCGATCCATCCTTGAGAAGGATAAGCTATCTGGGACTAACTTTCTTGACTGGTTCAGAAACTTGAGAATCGTTCCCAAGCATGAACGCAAGTTGTATGTCCTGGATACTCCAATCCCTGAGGACCCACTAGCCAATGCTACGAAAGCTGTGAAGGATGCGCATAATAAGCATATCAACGATTCTACTGATGTTGCATGTATTATGCTTTAACTATGGTTCCTGAACTTCAGAAGGACATGGAACTAATGGAAGCCTACGACATGGCTATAACGCTGAAGGAAATGTTCCAACAGCAAGCTAGGCAAGAAAGGTTCGAGACAGTCAAGAACCTACATTCTTGCAAGATGACTGAGGGTGCGTCAATTAGTCCTCATGTTCTGAAGATGAAGGGCTATGTTGACCAGCTTGATAGACTCGGATTTCCCATAAGCCAAGAGTTGGCTACGGATTTGATCCTGAATTCATTACCGAGAAAGTTACTCACAATTTGTGATGAACTACAATATGAATAATATGGAGAAATCAATTTCGGAGTTGCATTTGATGCTCAAAATTGCTGAACAAAATATCAAGAAACCCTATAGCAATATGTTGATGGTCTAAAAGGGAAAGGGAATGAAGAAGAAAGGCAAAGGCAAGGCTAGAGTTGCCAAGGCTGTTGCTGCACCTGACGCAAAGCCTATGGAACAAGTCAAGACCCGGCCTGTTCCTGCTTCAAAACACCCAAAAGAAAAGAAAAAAAATTGTCATTTCTGTAATCAAACCTATCTTTGGCATTGTCGTCTCGGACACATAAACGAGAAACGCATAACGAAGCTCCATAAATATGGGCTTCTAGATTCATTTGATTTAGAAACATATGAAACATGCGTGTCTTGTTTACTAGGCAAGATGACTAAAAGTCCCTTTACTGGACACAGTGAAAGGGCAAGTGATTTATTGGGTCTAATACATACTGATGTATGCGGTCCTATAAACACAATGGCTAGATGAGGTTATCGATTTCATTACATTTATCGATGATTTCAAAGATATGGTTATGTATATCTTATGAAACATAAAGTCTGAATCATTTGAGATGTTTCGAACGTTTCAAAATGAAGTGCAGAATCAACTTGGTAAAACTATCAAAACACTTCGATCAGATCGAGGTGGTGAATATTTAAGCCAAGAATTTGATGATCATCTTAAAAATTGTGGGATTGTCTCCCAATTGACTCCACCAGCAACTCCACAATAGAATGGAGTTTCTGAAAAGAGAAATCGAACCTTATTAGATATGGTTCGATCTATGATGAGTCATGCAGATCTTCCATTATTCTTTTGGGGTTATGCATTACAAACTCCAGCTTTCACTCTAAATCTAGTTCCTTCTAAAGCGGTTGATAAAACACCATATGAGATATGGTACGGGAAGAGACCTAGTTTGTCTTTCCTTAAGATTTGGGGTTGTGAGGCATACGTAAAACGACAAGTCTCAGAAAAACTAGCACCTAAATCTGACAAGTGTTTATTTGTGGGGTATCCTAAGGAAACAAAAGGATACTACTTTTATAATCCCGTTGAGAATAAAGTATTTGTTGTTCGGTATGGTGCCTTTATGGAAAAACAGTTTATTTCAAAAGACACTAGTGGGAGAGAAATAAATCTTGAAGAAGTTCAAGAATCACAGATAAACCTGAATCGCTCTGGAAGTTCAACAACGTTCTGAACCAGTTGAACCTCCGCAAGTGACACAAGGCCCACGTAAATCTGGTAGGGTAAGACATGAGCCAGAGAGATTCGGATTTCTCATTACTGATAGTCGTGATGTGTTGCTTATGGATCAAAATGAGCCCACCACTTATCGGAGGCTATGTCCGGACCAGGACTCGGATAAATGGCTTAGTGTCATGAACTCCGAGATGCAATCCATGTATGATAACCAAGTTTGGAACTTGGTTGATTTACCCAAGGTGGTAAGACCATTGGATGTAAATGGGTTTTCAAGAAGAAAACCGACATGGATGGCAATGTGCATACTTTTAAAGCAAGAGTTGTAGCAAAAGGTTTCGAGCGGACTCAAGGTGTTGATTATGATGAAACTTTTTCGCCAAGAGTATGCTTAAATCCATAAGAATTTTAATTGTCATTGCTGCATATTATGACTATGAGATATGGCAAATGGATGTAAAAACAGCATTTCTTAATGGAAAGCTGCTTGAGGACGTGTATATGACACAACCTGAAGGTTTTGTACATCTTGAGAATTCTAGGAAGGTATGCAAGCTTCAAAGATCCATTAATGGATTAAAGCAAGCTTCTCGGAGTTGGAATCTTCGTTTTGATGAAGCAATCAAGGATTTTGGTTTTATTAAGAACGAAGATGAGCCTCGTGTATACAAGAAGGTCAGTGGGAGTGTAGTTTTTCTGCATCAGTATGTTGATGATATATTACTCATTGGAAATGACATCCCAACATTGCAGAGTGTCAAGTCTTGGTTAGGGAAGTGTTTCTCAATGAAAGACTTAGGAGATGCAGCCTATATCCTAGGGATAAGGATCTATAGGGATAGATCTAAGAGGCTAATCTGTCTAAGTCAGAGTGCTTACATAGACAAGGTGCTGAATAGGTTCAGTTTGCAAGACTCTAAAAAAAGGATTGTTGCCAATGTCTCATGGCATAAGTCTCAGCAAGACTCAATGTCCAAAGACAAATGATGAGCGAGACTGTATGAATAAGATTCCATATGCATCAGCTATTGATTTTCATCATGTATGTCATGCTATGCACTCGACCTGATGTGTCATATGCTTTAAGCACTACAAGCAGATATCAGTCAGATCCTGGTGAGAGTCACTGGATAGCAGTAAAGAACATTCTTAAATACTTAAGAAAGACTAAGGAAATGTTCTTGGTCTATGGAGGTTTTGAAAATGATTTAGTCGTAAATGGTTACACAGATGCAAGTTTTCAAACTGATATAAATGATTTTAGATCGCAATCTGGATATGTGTTTATTTTGAATGGGGTGCGATAAGTTTGGAAAAGTTCGAAGCAAGAGACTCATGGCGAGATTCTACAACATAAAGTGAGTATATTGCAGCGTCCGTCGCAGCAAAGGAGGCAGTTTGGATCAAAAAGTTCATTTCTGAACTAGGTGTGGTTCCAAGTATTGCTAACCCTGTTTGTTTGTAATGCGACAATAACGGGGCAATAGCACAGGCCAAGGAACCTTGATCACACCACATATCCAAACATATACTCAGGCGTTTTCATCTCATCAGAGAAATTATTTAGAGGGGAGACGTAAAGATTTGCAGAGTACCTCCTGAAGACAACGTTGTGGATCCATTGACAAAAGCTCTTCCACAAGCAAAACATGATGGTCATGTTAGATCATTAGGCATTAGATGCATATATGATTGGCCCTAGTGCAAGTGGGAGATGTTGGGGCATGTGCCCTAGTCAATCCATTAACTGTCTTTATAAATACTTTTAGTTAATAAAATAGAGGATTTCATTTGTTGTTTATTATAATTAATTTGCATGTTTACATTATAATAAGATCCATAGGTATTTACAAATATCCTAAATGTCCCTAAATCGATCATTATACTTGGGAACTATAATGAATTAAGACTAGTGTGAGTCTTGATTGATGATCATATGATGATTATACGTATAGGGATACGAATCAAGATCACGAGTACTTGTTAGGGAACAAAGTCTTGGGCCAGACCAGCTATGAGAACATCACATGGATTAAGTCATAGTTGTTTCTCATGATAAGTATATTTTTCAGTCCTCGACTTGAGATTATCGTAGAGACTTCAACATTAGGAACATAGTGATTTGACACTATCAAACGTTGTCTTTAACCGGACGATTATAAAGGTTGTGATTGGTTACTATGTGAGCAATGTGATGAAGTTGTGTAATCAAGATAGAATTTGTCCCTCTCATATAAAGAGAGATATCCTGTGGATCCCTCGATGTGTTAGACTGTTAAAAGGCCTAGTCTAAGTGAATTGATATTGATTAATGTCACTTGGATGTTTTCAGTCTACCTAGAGATCGAGACTAGTACGATTGAACATGTTGGATGACAATTCCATGCCTTATGTTTGATTAAAAGAATATCGTGTGACAAAAGGATGTTATATACATTATTGATTAGGTTGTATCGATTTGATATTCGTACAACTTGGGTAGTCATAATGTCTTGCTAGAGACTGCTTATGACTTGTATACCAAAATGTGTTTTGGTACACTGCCAACGTTGTAAGAGCCTATTGGGTCGCACACTAAGAATGGTTTTGCGAGATTTTAAGATGGTTCAGAAAAAGGAATTTTATATGATAAAATTCATGACGGAAACGTCCTTGTGGTGTATTACACTTATACTTCTTTAAGTAGGGGTATATGTGTAATTTACTTAACCGTTTATATACAAGGGTTGTATAAATAGACGTTTTAAGTTAGAACACATGAAACGAAAGAAAAAAAAAGGCCGAAACTCTATTTTCGTTTTAGAAACGACTTATGGTTTTTGGTATGCTCTGAATCGTTTTGGAGAGAAACAAAAGGTTTAGTATTCTCTCGAAGCTAGCACTTCGAATCTCGGCTGTCGTTCGTGTGTGGACTGCTGATAGAGGGCGTTCGTCGTTGCCAGCGCCTTAGAGATCGATCAACCTTCAGAACGGTATATTGTGACGAGAGGTACGATTAAGTTTTCATGGTTTAAACGTTTTTAATGGAATTAGATTCCATGGACGGGAAAAGGGGAAAGGATCGATTGGCAAAGATCGTGACAAGCCGTATCATAAATTCCGTAGTGATTAGTTCCAAAACAAATGGAACCGAAATGACGCCACTTAGAATAAAGAAAAAAAAGTACTGCTAAAAATGGGCATACACGTAATCTTGACCAACCATGTCACAGATGTGATCTAAAAGGAATTGGGCTAATGTATGTCATACACCTAAGCATTTTATTGATCTTTATCAAGTTTTCTTGAAGATTTAAGAAAAAAAATATCAAGCCTCCTTGAAGGAGAAAGGCAAAAGAGTTGAGATGAATTTAACTATCAGAGATGGCTCATCGGACATTAATTATATGGATTTCCCAAATTTTCATGATGATCAAAACACTAGTCTTAATGTTTTTAATGATTATATGTAATGTTTTTCAATAATTCTATGTACTAGTTTTTGTTATGCTTTCTAATTTCTATGCACTTGTTTTAGTTTCTATGTACTAGTTTTTTTTCTTATTATGAATTAAATATGACTCTTTTTCTAATTTTCCAAATATTATTTGTTTAGATGGATCATCAAATCATGTGTTCAAATCATGAACCAAATAAGAACGATATTTGTTTTGTTGATTGTGCTACGACGCACACAATCCTTAAAAGGAGAAAATATTTCTCTAACTTGAACTTAGCTGAGGCTAATGTTCAAACAATATCTGACATCTCTAATTTGATTAATGGCTTTGGAATAGCAAACATTATCTTGCTTGGGGGTACAACAATTCATGTTGACAATGTCTTACACTCTGAAAAATCCAGAATGAATTTACTTGGCTTTAAAGATATTCGCCAAAATGGATATCACATTGAAACCATGAATGAAAATGATAGAGAATTTCTCTATGTCACATTAGTTTTAAATGGAAAAAAAAAGAAGTGTTAGAAAAATTCTCAGCTTTATTCTCTGGATTATATTTTATTCATATAAGACATGTCAAAACAAATGTTGTCATAAATAAGAAAATTTATGATCCAAAGACATTCATTTTACGGCATGACCGACTTGGTCATCCAGGATCATCAACGATGCGAAGAATAATTGATAATTCGCATAGACATCCTTTAAGGAGTCACAAAATACTTTTAGATAGTGATTATAATCGAACTGGTTGTTCTTAAGGTAAATTAATAGTTAAACCATCCCCAAGTAATATTATTGTGGAATCCCCGATTTTCTTAGAACGCATTCAAGTAGACATATGTAGACCTATTCATCCTCATTGTGGACCATTTAGATATTTCATTATTTTGATAGATGCGCCAACTAGGTGGTCACATGTTTGTTTACTTTCGACCTGTAATGTTACATTCACTAGACTTTTAGCCTAAATCATTAAGTTAAAAGCATAATTCCCTGACAACTCAATCAAGACCATTTGTCTTAATAATGTTAGAGAATTTGAATCTCAAGCATTTAGAGATTATTGCATGTCTATAGGAATTACCATTGTACATTTTGTTCACATGTGCATACTCAGAATGGTTTGGCAGAATTTCTAATCAAACGTATTCAATTGATTGTAAGACCCTTAATCATGGGAACTAAGTTACCAACTTCCGTTTGGGGACATGTAGTCCTTCATGCAGCATTTGTCATTCGTTATAAGCCAACTGCATACCATGAAAATTCCCCTATGCAACTCATTTTAGGTCAACGACTAAGTATCTCACACTTGAAAGTTTTTGGTTGTGCAGTGTATGTTCCTATACCACCTCCTAATATAACTAAGATGGGTCCACAACGAAAAAGTGGGATTTATGTTGGATTTAATTCATTGTCCATTACTTGAGCCCTTAACAAGGGATTTATTACTACACGTTTTGTTAATTGTCACTTTGATGAATAATTTTTCCACCATTAGAGGGAGATAAGAAGCCAATTCAAAAGGAATGGCGTGAAATCGTTTGGAATGCATCAACTTTACCACATTATGATCCATACACAAATCAGTGTGAACTTGAAGTTCAAAAGATTATTCATTTGCAACAAATTGAAAATCAATTACCTGCAAAACGAGTGACAAAATCACGTATTCCAATTATAAATACTCCTGCAAGAATTGATGTCTCTGTGCAATAAAATGCACAAAAACCAACGAAACACTTAAAGCGGGGAAGACCAGTTGGTTCAAAGGATACAATTCCTTGAAAGAAAAAAAAACGGGAGTAAAAATAAATGCAAATCAAAATACTCCTGAGAAAGCACAAGAATCCTTTGATAAGGATTTGTCAGAACAAGTTGATTATGAAGAGGAATAACTACCTCTAGAAAAAGTGGGAAAAATAAAAATAATGAGATTTCAATAAATTATTTAAACTCTGGTAAGATTAGAGATCAAAATAACATCTTTCTTGATGATAAATTTGCTTTCAATGTTTCCTTTGCAATATGTGAAAATGATGATGATCCAAAATCACGATCAGTGGATGAATATCAAAAAAGACTTGATTGGCAAAAATAGCAAGAGGTTATCCAAGCAAAGTTATACTAGTTGAAGAAACGAGAGGTTTTTGGGTCGATTGTTCAAACGTCAGATGGTGTAAAGCCTGTTAAATATAAATAGGTATTTGTATGAAAGAGAAACAAAAAAATGAGATTATAGGTACAAAGCTAGACTTGCAGCTTAAGGTTGCTCACAAATACATGGCATTGATTATGAGGAAACATACTCGATCATGTTATAGATGCAATCACATTTTGATTTTTTATATTGCAGTTTCTGAAGGGTTTGATGTGCATCTAATGGATGTCATTACAGTATATGTGTACGGATCCCTGTACAGTGAGATATATATGAGAATCCCTAAAGGATTTGAAATATCTGAAGAAATAAAATCAAAACCTCATAACACGCATTCTATAAAATTACAAAGGTCTTTGTATGGATTGAAACAATCAAGCTGAATGTGGTACAAACACCTTAGTGATTATTTATGTAAAGAATGATGTGTAAATAATATATTTTGCCTACGTGTCTTCATTTAAAATCATCAACAGGATTTATGATTATTGTTATATATGTTGATGATTTAAATATAGTGAGAAACCAAGACGACATCGTTAGAACATCCGAATACTTGAAAAAGGAATTTGAGATGAAAGAACTTGAAAAAATAAGACTTTATGTTGGTTTACAAATTGAACATTTTCCAAGTGGAGTACTTGTCCATGAATTAAATTATATTTAAAAAATATTTTAAAAAAATTATATGGACAAAGCACATCCATTGAGCTCTCCAATGGTTGTCAGATCACTTGAAGTGGATAAGGATCCATTTCGACCTCATGAAAGTGATGAAAAGCTACTGAGTTCGAAGGTACCATATTTAAGTGCAATTGGTGCACTTATGTGTCTTACAAATTGTACAAGACCTGACATTGTTTTTACTGTCAACCGACTTGTAAGATATAGCTCTTAACCAACTCGAAGACATGAGAATGGTGTTAAACATATTTTTTAATATCTTCGAGGAATAAGTGACATGGGTTTGTTTTACTTGAAAGGAGTGAAATTGGATCTCCAAGGTTATGCTGATGTTGGATATTTATCTGATCCCCACAAGGCTCATTCTCAAACGGGGTATGTATTCACCGGTGGTAATATTGTTATATCATGGAAGTCAGTAAAGCAAACTATGGTTGCTACTTCTTCCAATCATTCTGAAGCACTTGCAATTTATGAAGCAAGTCGTAAATGTGTATGATTGAGAAACATGATTGAACATACTCAATAATCATTTGGATTGCCTTCAATAAAAGATTCTCCAACCATATTATATGAAGATAATGCAGCATGTATCGCATAATTAAGTGAAAGATTCAAAAAAGGGGACAAAACAAAACATATTTCACCAAAATTCTTTTATGTACATGAGCTTCAGAAGAATGATGAAATCGATGTCAAGCAAATCTGATCGAGTGATAATCTTGCTGATTAATTCACAAAAGCATTACCAACTACAACATTTAAGAGGCTTGCATATGGTATTGACATGCATAAACTTAAGGATATTGCAAGCAAAGAAACGAAACAAGTTTCACCCATGTTCACATGAAGGGGTTATTAGTTAGTGTATTTCACTTTTTTTCCCTTAACTATGATTTTATCTCACTGGGTTTTCCTAGCAAGGTTTTTAATAAGGCAATCCTAAAAGTATTATACTCATCTTAAGATTTTATCAGAACGGTGTACTCTTTTTTTAGTATATTTTTTCCACAAGGATTTTCCTAGTATAAGTTTTAACGAGGCACATTTTTTTAGCAAGTGTCATCCAAGAGGAAGTGTTGTGAAGTATGGATGACCATGCATGTTGTGTAGTTATGTAACTTGTATTCCTCACTAATGGTACCCTCACTTGTCTATGTATTGTCATGTTACTTGTCAACATTTCCGATGTACACCAATTCTTCCATGTATTGTCAAATTACTTGTAATGTGTTGTTTGACATGTGGTGTATGTGTTACTTATAAACATTACATAAGTACATTTATCATTATCACCAAATGACCAATATAAAGGGTGTCAACCTTATTGTAAAACCACACCAAGTTGAATGAAGAGTTTCTCATTCCAACTCTCATTTCTTCTCTTCTCATTTTTAGTAGTAGTTTATAGTAGTAGAAGTTCTTAGTATTCTATTTTCCTTCTCTACTTTCTAGCAAGTTCCAATTCAAATTACAACATTTACTACTTTTTTAAAAATATGTACTTAAATAAATTTAAACAAACATAATTAAATAGCCAATAAAATATAATGTGGTTGTATATAGTCTTAAGTTTTACTTCACTTTTTCATTCAAGTCTTTATTATTCTTAATAATAGAGGGAAAATGACTCGTACTAATAACATATACAAAACTATATGAATCGCTAAAAAATATCTAAATTTTACTTTGGTGAAAAGTTTTATTTTTTTCTTAATAAATAATAATTAATAAAATCTAAAACATAAATAATATATTAAATGTAAAATTAATATTCCCTCTAAAAACTAAAATAAAATATGGTAAAAGATGTCTACAAATAAAAAAATAAATCATGTTATTAACAAGTATTCAAATGGGTGAATTTTGCACTAATCTATTTATTATACTCATGTTTATTATTTATTCATTATTTTTTAATCGTGTTAAGCAAGTCATAAACGAGTTAAGCAGGTTGACATGTTAATGGCTCATTTATTAACCGTGTATAAACACGTTGACATGTTTATGACCCCTACTTTTGCCAAACCAATGGCATGTTTATTACGTGTCGTGTCATGTCGTGTTAATCGTGTCATGACCTAAATTGTCACCACTAACTTCGACGCACTTCTTCGGGTATTGTAGGTACTCGCTTAGTTTTTTCTGTCTCCAAATTTTAAGTGACAGAAGTACGAACTTTTCTCCAACTACTGGATTTTTTTTCCATTTGATCATATGTTTTAACTTTTTCAGTAGGAAAAGTGCTAGCATAACCGGGAACGACACACTTGTTTGCACATCGTGAGATATGCCTCGAGATGCGTGCGCACCGAAACAATGTGGTACGCATTGAAACATGTTCTTACAAATCTCAAAATTGGTATAAACTAAG
This sequence comes from Stephania cephalantha, assembly GCA_039657325.1. NCBI lineage: Eukaryota > Viridiplantae > Streptophyta > Magnoliopsida > Ranunculales > Menispermaceae > Stephania > Stephania cephalantha. Next base: position 37,862,646 of record CM077576.1, read on the forward strand.
TTGTAACTTAGCTAGAACTACAAGGAAAGTATGAAAACAAACTACAACTACTAGAACAAATTGAGTATATAATGAAAGATATACAAGTTGTTGGGAAAAACCGCACACATAGCGGAAGCAAACAATCTCACAAATATACAAACTTACAAAAATTTATTCAATTCATCAAAACTTCTCAAAACTTGTATATTACAAACTAATCTATGAGTCGTTATATAGACATGAAACTTACTAATTTAATTGAAACACATAAATAGGCGTTGCCCAAAAATAAACACAAAATAAAATAGAAACTCCCTAAACCTATTAAATAATTAGAAACTTGACTAAAACATTAAACCTTTCAATTAACTAATAACTAAAATAGAAACTTGGAGTTTTGAACCAAAAACTTAACACATGTTACATGGACTCTACACGTTCCATACACATGCTTGACTTCAGAATTCAACATCAGAGCCATCCACATACTCAATGTTAGAATTCAATGCGAGTCATCGTCCACATCCTTGATCAATGTGTCATTCAAATATTACAACATAAATTTCATTTTTTTTTTTTTTCAAGACCAAACCATTCTTCAAAACAGTTGATTTCAGTTAAATTGGTCATAACTTGTCAAGGCCAAAGTAAAATGCAATGCAACGTGGATCCTGTTTGAGACATCTCCTCTCATCCTACTTTTGTCCCAATAAGACTCTCAATTACATCACAACTTCTCATCTTTGCTCTCTCATCTCCTCCTTAGAAGAAACCAAACAAGTATTCCTCTGTTCTCACATCTCTGCCGAAGAAATCAAAGAATTATCAAATCTCTGCTCTTTAGGAAGCTTGAAAGAAGCCTTCAATCGATTCAACAAGTGCATTTGGACCGACCCATCTCTGTTTTCTCATCTTCTTCAAGGATGTCTGCCCAATCGATCACTCTCGCAAGGCAAACAGCTTCACTCTCTCATCACGACATGTGGGTGCTCCGCAGACAAGTTCGTGTCAAATCATCTCCTCAACGTGTACGCCAAATGTGGAGACTTGGATTCTGCTTTGACATTGTTTCGCGCAATGCGAAGGAGGAATGTTATGTCGTTCAACATTTTGATTGGTGGGCACATTCAAAATGGTGACTTAGAGAGTGCGTATGAGTTGTTTGAAGAAATGCCTGAGAGAAATGTTGCGACTTGGAATGCTATGGTTACTGGGTTTACTCAGTTTGAGTTCAATGAAGATGGGTTGGATTTGTTTTATCAGATGTATGGAATGGGGTTTAGAGCCGATGAGTTCACTCTGGGGAGTGTGCTTAGGGGCTGTGCTGGTCTCAAGGAGTTGAGAGTTGGGCTGCAAATACATTCTTACGTGATGAAATCTGGGTTTGATTGTCATTTGGTTGTTGGGTGTTCTCTAGCTCATATGTATATGAAATGTGGAAGTACAGAAAATGGTGAGAGAGTGGTTGAAGGGATGCCTCTTATAAATGTAGTTGCTTGCAATACTCTTATTGCAGGGAAGGCTCAAAATGGGCACACTGAGGGGGCATTAGACCAATTTAATATCATGAAGATGGCGGGCTTCCGTCCCGACAAAATCACATTTGTTAGTGTTATCAGTTCTTGTTCTGATTTGGCAACGCTAGGACAAGGTCAACAGATTCACGCCGAGGTGATAAAGGCCGGAGTGGATTCTGCAGTGTCCGTAATAAGTTCATTGGTTAGCATGTACTCAAGATGCGGGTGTTTGGAAGACTCCGTGAAGGCTTTCTCTAGTTCTGAAGATCATGATGTTGTCTTGTGGAGTTCAATGATTGCAGCTTACGGGTTACATGGTCATGGACAGGAAGCGATCGATTTGTTTGAGAAAATGGAGAGGGAGGGAATGGAACCGAGCGATGTTACCTTCTTAAGCTTGCTTTATGCTTGTAGTCATAGTGGATTAAAGGAACGAGGAAGTAAGCTGTTTGATATGATGGTGAACAAATATAATTTGCAGCCTAGATTGGAGCACTATACTTGTATGGTTGATCTTCTTGGTCGATCAGGCTGTTTGGAGGAAGCAGAAGCTCTGATCCGATCAATGCCTATAAGACCAGATGCAATTATTTGGAAGACTTTGTTATCTGCTTGTAAAACTCATAAAAACATGGAGATGGCAACGAAAACTTCTGAAGAAGTGCTTCGGCTTGATCCTCGAGATTCTGCACCTTACGTGTTACTTGCTAACATCCATGCTTCTACGAAGAGCTGGAATGACGTCTCCAACATTCGAAAATCCATGAGAGACAAGAAGGTGAAGAAGGAGCCTGGAATAAGCTGGGTTGAGATTAAAAACCAGGTTCACCAATTTGGCATAGGCGATAGGTCGCATCCGAATTGTGAGGAGATTGAAGGGTATCTGAAAGAGCTGACTTTTGAAATGAAGGAACGTGGTTATGTTCCTGACACCAGCTCAGTTCTGCAGGACATGGAGTTAGAGGAGAAAGAACATAATTTAGTTCATCATAGTGAGAAGGTAGCGATTGCATTTGCGCTTCTGAATACACCCGCAGGTGCTCCTGTTAGAATCATGAAGAACTTGAGAGTTTGCATCGACTGTCACAACGCAATTAAGTTCATATCAGAGATTGCCAGTCGAGAAATCATTGTTAGAGATGCTAGCAGGTTTCACCATTTCAAGAATGGTAGGTGTTCTTGTGGAGATTACTGGTAAGCAGAGCTGCAGGGGGAGTTTCTCACCTACTCGTTTGATCATGTCAAGGTTAGTTATTTATTCGTGATATTTTATGGTTGTTTCCTTTTTCATTCATTCAAGTCCACCATTGGAAAGAGAGAACATATTTTGGCACAATTTTCACTGAGAAGTTTAACCATACCTTTCAGTTGTCTGTTTTTTTAAGACTATATTCATGCCGTCTCTTATAAAATGAAGTTGCATAATATGAATTTATTCACTGCAAATGGAGCTCTCAACAATAAGAAAGATTGAACTGGTCCCTCTCTCCAATTCCTTTTTCTTTTATATTATCCAGTGAAATAAAAGCAATTGATTTCCAACCAAAATAGTAATTTGACGTAAACAAGAACCTCTATAAGCTCCCATTTACTGTATAATACTGTTAATTAATATTGAAAATAAGTTTCAGTTCTTGGTCTTTGGGCAATCAAAGCTTGGTAGGTACTATAGATCTGTCCTTAGGTCATATATCTCTACACCAAATTTATCTCAAGGAATTCACTAAAGCTCGTTCGAGCTTTTTGTAGGAGTGCATCGCTAACTTCAACAACAAATGCCATTGAAGAGAAACACCACAAATACAACTTAAATATAGATTGCAACGTCATGATCACTTGCATTTCTTGTCTCAGGAGTATGGCATTGCTAACTTCAACAACATATGCCATTAAAGAGAAACACTACAAATACATTAAAATTTAGATTGCAACATCATGATCACTTGCATTTCTTATCTCGTGAAAGCTACTAGAATGCTTTCAGAGAATCAGAATAGGTTATTCAAAACTAATTTTCTCCAAGAAGAAACAAAAGAGAAAGGATAATACGTATGCTAAATTAGAAATCCGAAAACTAACTATGACTTTCAATAAAACATATAGCACGGAAATTGATTTCCTATAATCTTTGAAGATTTAATCACGATGATTCTGAACCAAATGCACCGCATCCTAAAAGTTTCAAATAAAGTGAACCTTAACTTTAAACCTCGGTCACCTCATATTTAAGTAGAGTATAAGAAACATTTCCCTACTTGACGGTCAATCGAAAAGCCAAAATCCTTCTCTACTTGAATGAGTACTACTCAGGAAAACAAAGAGCCGATGCTGAAATGAGGAAAAGATATGTAATGTATCTGAAAGAGAGTGTCACATTTGGCGGCCGCGTGGTAGCATTTGCCTCAAAAGATACTAATATTGATAGCTTGAAGACTCTCACATCCTTTTGTTGACCATCACGAAGATTTTAATAGCTTGAACTTTGCAGTTAAATCTCATCTACGAAGTCCAACACTAAATCCCAATGGTGGCTCAGTTCAGCATCAAAGAACAGTTTCTGTGCAGCAACTTCAGTTGTGCACTGATGGACAATAAACATTTTGAAACTCGGTCTAGTAACAATGTCCTGCCACATTTGCGAACACTTACTTAGGTTTTATGCATATTCCTCCCCATGTTCATTTGCTATGAGGACAGTCCAGTTTATCCATTTTAGCATCAGTTATCACAGTAGATCCAGCCAACCAGTTTTCCCGCACTGAAAGAGAATGTGGTCAATGGATTCTTCGGCTTACTATATTATATCCAGCTGAATGGAGACATACACCAACTGAAACATTACTTTATATTTCATTCAGTATGATATTATATCACTGTCCTGATAAATTTCTTTTTTTTCCTTGTTAGAAAACAAAAAAACAAGGACTCCATAAAAAAAAAAAAAAAAAAAAAAAGAAGAGTTTACTTGTAAATAGGGCTCCTAACTTTAGAAGGATCAAAGGGAAACTTAATAATAGTGTGTTTTGCCTTAATCCAAAGTTTCCTGATTCATAACCGCGGTCTTTTCAGAACTGTTTGGTCCAAGTAGTTGCTTTAATGCTAAGTTTCCGCATTGCCTTTAATTTCAGAACTTAATAATAGTGTTTTTTTTTCCTTAATCCAAAGTTTCCGCATTGCCTTAAATTTTTGTATTTGATTCTTCAATTTGAAATATGGAACATCGCACAATACTTCAATGAATGGGATAAATGTGTCGAGTTTTGTGCTGATCTGGTTGTAATTGTTGCTCAAGGGTTTGAAATGATAGAGCAAGCTTTGGAATGATGGAAGTGAAAGTGTTATCATTATATCTACAAAATAGAGGAAAAGAGAAAACTAATATTGTGAAAATTGTTTTTATTTGAATTCGACAGTTGTTTTTGCAATCTCTGCTATTTGCTGTCTAGGAAACCATGGATTTAAAATTCTGAATGGCAGTGATGCTGCATTGGTAAATTTGTTCTTTTTTTTTTTTTACTAATTTAGTTTTGGTTTGTCTTTTATTACTTGTGGTTGGCAGAGCTGGGAAATTTAGTGTTAGATGAGCTTACTCATGAATGGGTTTCTCTTTCTCATGCAAATCTATGACAGGTGAAAATTATTCCCCTGCTAATGTGGTAAAAATTTGAGCTTTCATTTTAGATCTTTTGACTTTGGTAATATAAGAATTTCATGATAATCACTGGTGAGTTGTGACTTATGTTTGATAGCTTGAAGCCTTGAACAATTTGTGTCATGCTCAGTTAATCACTGATTAATCACTTATGCCATCCTTGATTAATCACTTGTGAGTTGCAGTTAAATGTCTAATGTCAAGGTGAGCTTTTAGCTAATATAATAGTTCTGGCCCTACATCTGGTATTACTAAAATGGCAAAAAACAAGCTGCATCAAAAACATTTGTGAATGTTGACAGCCAGTCTTGTTAGTGTTGAACTAAATGATTTTCACTTAAGACGTCACTCAAGATTTTGATGTCAACAAACAATGTGTGATAATTCTAATGTGTTTGCTTAGCGTTTCAAGTTTAGAAGGATTTTGGAACCTAAACAAAAATATTTACTTAGAAGCTCTTCTAAGTTCTAAGTGAATGAATTATGGATTTTTCATTTTTACGCGTTAAAACCTTGATTCGATCATGAATACATGTTTTTGAGGAACTTTTAAACATGTTGTATGTGTTTTTAGAGTAAATCGTTTCAAGTTTGGAAGGGTTCCCAAACTTGAAGAAAAACGAGCAAGGGTTTCCACACAAGGGACGGGTGTGGGTAAAGAAGCTAGTTCAAAACAAACACGAAAACAAAAACAAAATCATAGATACGGACACTAGATCTTTTAGACAAAATAGAAATAGAAAAGGAAAACAAATACAAAGGGGAGAAAAATTTCTTTTAGGAACATGGAACATAGGAACACTTACGGGGAAGTCAATAGAACTAGTAGATACCATGATTAGAAGGAGAGTCAATATTGCTTGCCTCCAAGAGACAAAATGGGTAGGAGAAAAGAGTAGAGAAATAGGAAGCACAGGGTTTAAATTATGGTACACTGGTATAGATAGAAAATGCAATGGAGTAGGAATTGTGGTGGATAATGATTATAAGGATAAGGTCGTAAAGGTTAAAAGAATGGGGGATAGATTGATTCTAGTTAAATTAATTATTGGAGACGAAAAAATTAACATACTTAGCGCCTATGCACCACAAGTAGGATTAAGCGAGAGCATCAAACGCAAGTTTTGGGACGATATAGATGGATTTATGCAAAGTATATCATTAGATGAAAAGGTTTTTATTGGAGGAGATTTAAATGGGCATGTCGGGGCAAGTAACGATGGGTTTGAGAGAGTTCATGGAGGTTTTGGTTACGGTAATAGAAATGAAGAAGGAGAATCAATCTTAGAAAATTTGCTTCAGCATACGATCTTGTCTTAGCAAATACTAGTTTTAGGAAGAGGGAGTCGCATATAATTACTTTTAGTAGTGGTCATAACAAGAGTCAAATAGATTTTTTTTTAACAAGAAAAATAGATAGAAAAATATGTAGAGACTGCAAAGTAATACCTGGTGAAGCACTTACTACCCAACATAAGTTAGTAGTACTCGATATTAAGCTAACACGACGACATAATATGAATAAAAGAGTTAGCGACCCTAGAATAAAGTGGTGGAACCTAAAACATAGTAAACAAGTAGAGTTTAGAGAAAAACTACTAAAGGAAAATGTTTGGAATCTTGACTTAGATGCTAATACAATGTGGCTAGAAATGAGTAGTTACATAAGGAGAGTGAGATCAAACGTATTAGGTATATCTAAAGGCTTGGAACCACCAAAGAAGGAAACATGGTGGTGGAACGATGATGTCCAACGAGCAATTAAGACTAAAAGAGAGATGTATAGGAAAATACATAAGTGTCAAGATGAAGATGTGTACAATCAATATAGAGAAGCTAGAAAACAAGCTAAAAAAGTAGTTAGTCAGGCTAAAACAAATTTCATGGAAGATCTATATTCAAGGTTAGGTAATAGAGATGATGAAAAATATATATATAGGCTAGCCAAATTAAGAGATAAAAAGAAACAAGACCTAAGTCATGTAAGATGTATTAAGGACGAAAATCAAAATGTTTTAACGCGCGAGGAGGATATTAAGGAGAGATGGAGAAGTTACTTCGATAGTTTATTTAATGATGGCCAAGTTGATACTATAATAGATGAAAACCCACACCAAGAAAGAAATGTAAACTATACACGCAATATTAGAATTGTAGAAGTTAAAGAGGCATTGAAAAGAATGAAAATAGGGAAAGCATGTGGCCCAGATGAAATACCCATAGAGGTTTGGAAATGCTTAGGAGAAATTGGATTGACTTGGTTAACAAAACTTTTCGATAAAATTTTAAAATCAAAATGGATGCCAATGGATTGGAGAAGAAGCACGCTTGTGCCAATCTTCAAAAACAAAGGAGACATTCAAAGTTGTTCAAACTACCGAGGAATTAAACTTATGAGTCACACTATGAAACTTTGGAAGAGGATAATTGACAATAGGCTAAGGAGAGAAACAACAATATCAGAGAACCAATTTGGTTTCATGCCTGGGAGGTCAACTATGGAGGCGATTTTCCTTGTAAGACGATTGTTAGAAAAATATTGAGAAAAGAAAAAAGATCTTCATATGGTATTCGTAGATTTAGAAAAAGCATATGATAGGGTCCCTAGAGATGTTCTTTGGGGGATTCTAGAAAGAAAAATAGTGCATGCTAGATACATAGACACTATTAAAGATATGTATGATGGAGTAGTAACGAGTATAAAGACATTTGGAGGAGCTACAAAAGAATTTCTCATTACGATAGAACTACATCAAGGATCGGCTTTAAGCCCATATCTATTTACTTTAGTTATGGATGAACTAACTAGTCATATTCAAGAGGGTATACCATGGTGTATGCTATTTGCAGATGATATTGTCTTAGTGGATGAAACTAAAGATGGAGTGAATAGGAAATTAGAACTCTGGAGGAATACATTAGAATCTAAAGGCTTTAAGTTGAGTATGACGAAAACCGAATACATGCACTGTGAGTTTAGAAACACTAGACATCGAGATGACGGAGTGGTAAAATTAGGGGAAGTAGAAGTTCCTAAGGTAAACCACTTATGATACCTAGGATCAATCATACAAAATGATGGTAACATTGAGAATGATGTCACACATAGAATTCAAGCTGGATGGAAGAATTGGCGAAGTGCAACATGAATGATTTGTGATCGAAATGTTCCTACTAAAGTTAAAAGGAAAATTTTATAGGACCGCAATTAGGCCAGCTATGCTCTGTGGAAGGCAATGTTGGGCGGTAAAGCAACAACAATTACATAAAATGAACGTAGCAGAAATGAGGATGCTTAGGTGGATGTGTGGTAAAACTCGTAAAGATAGAATAAAAAATATATAAATTCAAAGACAAGTAGGAGTAGCACCAATTGATACAAAGATTAGGGAAGGGCGGTTGCGGTGGTTTGGTCACCTGCAAAGACGGCCTACAAATGCCCCAACTAGAAAACTCGACTCATTAGAAACTGTAGAAATTCGACGAGATAGGGGCAGACCAAAGTTAACATGGGATGCATTAATTATGAGGGATTTGAATGGTTTGAAAAGCTCACCATCAATTGCACTTAATCGAGCACAATGGAAAAGTTTGATCCATGTAGCCGACCCCAGTAAATTTGGAACTGACGCTATGTTGTTGTTGTTGTTTCAAGTTTGGAAGGATTTTGGAACTCAAACAAAAATATTTACTTAGAAGCCCTTCTAAGTTAATGATCTCGGAGATTTTTGTTTTCGCGCGTTAGAACACCGATTAAATCATGAAAATGCCTTTTAAAGTGAGTTCCCAACGTGTCATAGGTGCTTAGACATGACCTAGTTGTTTTAGTGTTGGTTTAGAGAGGTTTTGCAAAATCAGCAAAATTTGTGCATTACCCTCAATAGGCAGCGCGCTTCCTGCCCTGATCATACGCAACGGCTCTACAGTCATAAAATGGATTTGAGAAGTCTCTAGACCCACTTAAACACAACGGCTGGGCTACTGTTTTCACACAAAAACACTTTCTTGCCCTATTTTTCATAATTTGAACAAAATGCGCTTGAGGTAACTTGTGCTTACCCTACAGTCTATTCATAACCTAGATCTTATTATTGGGATTTTGTTCAGGAACTGAGTGTCATTGATTTGAACTTTACTCAAATAAGGTTTTGACCTTAATATTGAGTTTAAATACCCGAGAACGGATTTGCACTTATTGAGCCTATTGTTGTAGGCACCTTTTAGGTCGTAGGCATCTTATTTAATTTGGCGTAGCTCACTTGCATGAATTCGTCTTAGGATAATATTTGGTTTGTGAGAGGAAAATCATTATATCGGTTTACTTCTTGTAAGCAGTAATCTATATTCATTTGTAACAATTGCAAGGCCTATTGGTGAATAGGCTAGGTGAAGTCCTAGTTGCATCTAGGCAAATCGAAATCCTAGTTGAGGCTAAGAAGGTCGAAGTCCTTATTGCAGTAAGGCAAGTGTAAAGGCCTAGTTGAGGCTAGGTACACTAAGCTTATTTGAAATATAAGTGGGGTTTAAAATCTTAACTAGGGAGGTTAGGCAGTGGATATAAATTTGAGGGATCGAACCATTATAGATCGATTGTGTACTTTCATTGCTCTTACCTCTTTTTTTTTTTTTTGGTAAACCTCTTCTACCCCCTTCACCTAGCGTAGCTTGTGTCTTATTTCAATCATTCTAACACGTTATTGTGTTCATTTAGTTTGACTTAACAAGTAATCTATTTGTTCAGGGTTAGAAGGCGAGGTTAGTATCCCCATCAATTTATGCTCAGGGTTGTTTCCAGAAGTACATCAATGTCTCTCTTGCAAGTCCTCTTGGAAGTGGGTGCCCCAAAGTGTGAAGCGAAAGAACTAGAAGGCAACTGGCATCTAGTATCTTCGAAATGGAGAAGGCAAAAGGAGATTTGTACCATTGAAGATTGATTGAGAGATCCATTTGAGCTTGAAGCTGAAAGAGCTGCATAATGTATTAATATCGTTTTGCCAATTATTTGAAAGTTATTTTTATTCAAGTTTTTACTCTCTATTTCTGTTATTTACACAAAAGTAACTAAGAGGACTTATTTATGATATTTGCAGCTATTGAGCTGTACATGTTCATTTCTATTGTCAAGTGCAATGGTTTTGATATTTTCTTCTCTATGTAATAATTTGGCTTTACCATGTTTAAATTAATTAATAGTCACTTGACCTCAAAAAAATAAAAAATTGAATAATCACTTCAGCTTGAAAATAATTATAATTTGTAAAATAACAAAACTCTAACTAAACCTATGTAATTCATGACACTAATTAATTCATGACCCACCAATCTAGGATTCCAAAGAGAGCGTCTTTACTGTGTGTCGCTCCGATTGAATCATTTTTTTTCATAATACTTCACCTCTATCATATTATCTTCATTCTTCATCGCCTACTTTTAGAGCCTTAAATGACATTACGTGTTTTTCATACAAATTGATGATAATCTAACATTCTACATGTGGCGGCCCCAAACTCCGAGGGTACCCTGGGCACCGTCATGTCGCATCACACGTCACCAACCCTGCTATGTCATGACCTGCTTATCCGTGACGCCTCGCGACCTAACTGATTGCTTACACGTTTTACAATAAACCTAGCTTAGCTTAGCAAATTATTCATCGTGCAATTATTAGTGACTTAATTAGCCAGTTTGTCAATCTATCAAGTTATAATACAATTTTACAGCGGAAGTCTTTTAGATTGAGTAAATTATGCATTTTAACAATCCTAAGTCATGGAAAACCCGGCAAAATGATATCATGTATATAACAAAGGCGACATAAGAACAACAAGAGATCTATATACATGTATTCAGTGTTCTACAGTCCCGAAAACCCGATAAAAGAAGATATATACGCATTGTAATCAAACACAAGCTGGCGTAGAAAAATTCTCAGAGGTAATCGCCTAAAACCTCATTTTTGTTGCTCGTCGAAGGATTTGCACTGAGTCATCCCAACAAAAATAGATGACGAGTCCAGTGAGTAAACTCCCAAAAGAAAACCACCGAGCATTTAATAATAGAGAAGCCAATAATAATGTTAAATAAATATGCGGAAATAAATAGGCAACTATAAAATCATCGCATGTGTAAATAACACCAATGAAAATCAAATGGTTGTGTCACACGTTGTATACTAGATTATATTTCAGATTCCCTCCCTAGATCCCTATAATGGGCGCATCCAACTGGCCCATCACCTGGTTCTCTCGCTGGCCGACGTTGACCCACGGTGCACCGACACATGTACCAACAAAGTAGTTCGGTCTTCATTCACCAAGGACTCATGATACACATGCTATAGTCTAGCATACTATAGCCTGTACAACACAACATCAAATAAAACCCAGCGGTTAGCAAAACTACCAACCGTTAAACCAAACCAAAGTAGTGATAGAACATGGAAATGAATATAGCAAGGAAATAGCAGATAGAACAATTGAATAATTAAATACTCAATATATGTTTTTTAAGGGATTTACGCACATCAAATCGCACTCCGAAGTCCTGAAAATACCCGATCCGACCCCAATATGCCCCCAACTATCGCACTATAGTCCTTGAGTCCCCTTGGATCAACTTCAAGTGTTTAGATCGATTATAGGTGTTTAAAGTTAAGTGTGTAGGTCAAGTCTTCAAAACAACCCCTAAAGACTAATAAAGTTTCAATTTTTGGTCAATGTGTTGCAACACATTTTTTAGCATGAGAAAGTTCGAATCTCAAAAACTTCCCAAGAGAAAAGTTGTTGGTCTCTGTCTTAGCTTTCCGAAAAGGTTTGGTTTGCGGAATTCTGATTTTAAACGAAAAAATGGTGCAATTCTACCAAAATAGCTCAAATTTGAAACAAATCCGACTAGCAAGATTGTAAAAGTCATTTCTCTCAATATATAGCTCCAAAATTCATAAACCGTTTTTTATCATAAGTCATCTAACATACCTAACAACAACGTACTAAAAGACCTGCCCAATCCAATAAGTATTGAGGGAGTTATGCCATTGCAAAATTTGGCTAATTTTTCATGAATATAATTGATTCTACTAACAAGTTTGGCTTAATTCTTTTGAAACCAAAGTTATATGACATGTATAAGATTCATCTTCAACCTTAGAAAAACATGAAATCAGCAAACCAAAACCATTCAACACCTCACGAAAACATTTTTATCGAAATCGAAACGAATGAGGAGTATAAGTTGTTACCTATTGTTTAATTCTTTGTAGTTTGATCCTCCAAGCTTAGGTTGTTAGACCATTATGTGTCTTATAATTTTAGTTTATGATTACATATTAAGCAAAATATGTAACTTATGTTTTAATCAGCATTACGTCTATTAAGCTTTTTTGACGTTATAAATTTGATGAAAATTTGTACTAATTGTAGAAGTTGAATGGTTCTCCATCAAGCCTATAAAAATGGCACTTGTACCATCCAACAAAGTGTCGAATGTGTTGATGCTCATGAGGGTGATAATGTTTTGGCGTAGTTCTTAAGATATTTCAACTAGATAATCGCTTCCGCATGTAATTCTCTAACTGATCTATTATTCTTAATTTTTGAATGTTTAGATGTGGTATTAGAGCTTACTAGATCAGTAGAGTTTTCCACGAGTAATTTATGTTTTATCTTATGATGAATCTTGATGATATATATTACAAGACAAATGTTGGTCTCAAGTTTTGGTTCAGCCATTATACGATTAAATTTCTGGTTATATAGATTAATTCATTAGTATCAGATTTTCCAATTCTGTCAATTGAATTCTTAAAAAAAAAGGGTTCAACTTGATCCTTAATTATATAATTTTATCCAAGTTGTACATCTATGACTTAATTCGAATTGTAAGACAGACTTGAATTGTTTGCTGTGGAAATGTGATTCCACATACTTAATTTGTTATAATGATTCCATGGGCATATATTTGCAGAATGCCCAAATTTTGCCATGAAGATTCTATATATTATTCATCATATATATATTTAAACAATTTTATTGTACACACCATTGTTTGAATTTGTTACCTAAGTTTCTTTTGTCTCCATATATAGTTGGTGTTTGCCTTGATATATCAGATTTAATGTATTACTTTATGTTTTAACATATATTATGTCAACCCATATAAAAGATGTACAACATTCGTGTTGTCGCTAACCACCGCCACTTTCAAACCACATATATATCGCTTATTTGCAATATTGTTGGTTATGTAATGAGGTGTAAGTGAGAATGGGATGATGCTCAAGAGGCATTACTGTTGGTTTCTAGAAAAGAAAACATTTAATAATAATAATAATAATAATAATAATAATAATAATAATAATAACTGTTAAGGGAGTTTTTATAAACCGTTACATACGAGTATGTATGTGGTCACAACAGGGTGATGAATCACAATTAATCTTTATTACTAGGTATTTATATTAATCCTTATTACTAGGAATTCGTACCTTTTCTAATTTCAATTAAGAGTGATTTTTTTCATAGATATCCAAAAGTGTCATCGCCTATCAAGTTAAAATAAATTAAATACATAACTCGAGAACTGGCTAATAGTTGCCGAGATATTTTTCAAGAAAATGAATTTAATTTTTAAACGATTTGTAGTTACTTAATTTATTGTCCTAGCCATGACATAAAGATTGTTAAAATCGAAAATATAAGGATCATCGTAAATGGTGAAATCAGTAGGAGTGACAATCCACAAAATGTGAAATAAAAGAAATAAATTGTTTAATATGTCTCACTACCCGTAGCTTTTAATGAAGTAGTAGTTGCTCCTACTAGTGTTTCTCATAAAGTAAATATTGAGATATCTGTTAATACACCCATTAATAATTCACGAGAATTAGTATTTCAAAAACCTCGCAGTGAGAAACATGTTATACTTAATAATTTTATGGTATACTTATATGAGTCTAATTATAATATAAGGACATATATTAAAGATCCATTTTCTTATAATAAAATCATCAAAATGATAAGTTTAGGAACTATATTGATGTCATGAAAGATGACTTAAAAAATGGTTCAAAATAAAGTCTATATAATCTCGTTCAATTGCCTATTGATTTCAAACTCATTGAATGTAAATAAGTTTTCAAGACTAAATCTAATTCTAAAGGCAATATCAAATGATCTAAAATTTGACTTGTAGATTTAGAATTACATTAAATGAATGTAAACACTATTTTTTGTGGGAGTTTAGATGAATAAGTTTATATGAATCTAAAGGAATTTATAGTACAAGGAAATGAACACATAGTCTGTAAACTTAAGAAGTCAGTCTATGAATTAAACCAAGCTTTCAGTCAATGATATATTAAGTTAATGATACAATATCATCCTTCAAACTTAAGAAAAATATATCAATCGATGCATATATTTTAATTTCAGTGGGAGCAAGTTCATCATATTTTGATTTTATACACTAATGATGTTTTGCTTAACAATTGCGATCTTGGTAGGCTCTATGAGATCAAAGAGTTTCTCTTTCAAAACTTTGAAACGGATGATATACAAGAACAAAATTTTAGTTTTACTGTTGGCGTGTTAGGATGTTACCAGTAACCCTTGCATAGACCATTAGGGAGCTGCAAATAAGGTTTTATAGTATTTATAATGGACAAAAAATTACGTGCTCACTTATAATTAGTCTGATAACTTTAAAGTTAATGATTATTCAGACACATACTTTAATATGTGTCTTGACACTATAAAGTATAATTTTGAGTATGTTTTTCTTTTACTAATTAATGGAGAAATCTCTAAAGAGTGTTAAGCAAACAATTATGACTACTATTATGAAATACAAGGTTGTAGTTTAAAGCTACAAATCAAAGTTTATGCTTAATGAACTTCATTTTATGGGCTTGGTACTATTAACTCAATTTACAAGCCATTAACGATTCAATATGATAAATTCTGCGGTTGTATTTTTCTCCAAAAAAATGACCGTTTTTCAACTGGTATAAAGTGTATGATGATAAAGTATTTTGTAGTTAAAGAAGAAGTTCAAAAGAAAAGTGTCAATCAAAAAAATTTAGCACGGACTTTACGGTTGCGAATCCCTTGATGAAAGAATTATCACCAAAAGCATGAAGAACATGTCGACAGAATGAGCTTTGGTTGTAATTCCGAATGATTTTTTGGGATTTGATTATGTTTATGTTTATTTTATGAGATCTCATTTACCGTGTTAATTCTACTAATCTATGTGCACGCTTATACTTAATAATGATTGTAAGTGAATTTAGTCTTTGACACGGACAGGGACGAAGCAAGCATCCTAGAGTAAGGGGGCCAACTTTCAAAATAAAATCCAAATTTAAAGTACCTATGATACTTATTAAAATAAGAATATATTTTTATAAATATCATATTTATGAGATGGATAAACTAAACTCAATGGGCTTTGAGACATTGATAATGTACAAGGGTAGACGTATACGCCAAAAAAATGTGCATGGGTTGAGCTTTTTTATTCAATTGGGTGAGTGTGTACAAGGGGTAAGGCTCACATCTTTTGTACATCCCTTGCATATTATATGAGGTATGTAGTAATTACTAAAACTTTGAGGGGGGCCAAGGCCCCTCGACTCAGAGTAGCTTCGTCCCTGGACACGGACATTATGTTTTATGAATCATTTAAAATGAATTATTAAGGGGAAGCCCAAGGACTGGGCTGAGTTCAAGGGAAGATTCAACCAGAAGTATTTCCCTCCTTTGGTCAGGAACATGAAGAGGACCGAGTTTCAAAATATTCGGCAGGCTACCGGCGAGACAGTGATGCAGTATATGGGCCGATACTTGTAGTTGATGGACTATGTCGGGGGCATAGCTGATACATATACTGACCAAGCCTACTATTTCATGCATGGCTTGCTGAGTGAGATTGGGACTATGGTGGTGACCACAACTCCAAGAACTTTACAAGAGGCCTACGAGAGGAGTGTGGCTAGTGAGACCTTTTTGAGCATGCGCACCGGTGCAGTAGTAGCGGCTCCACCACCATCGCAGTCAGATGTCAGACCTAGAGGTGACGGAATGAGGAAGAGACCTATCAGTGGAGGTTGAGGGATCGAGCTCAGAGTGTAGGATCTGTTGCATGTCCACCTTATACAGCGCATACTGCGCCAATACCATATGTTCTAGTGCCGAGTTATGCCAAAGACACCACAAAGTGACACGGTCGGTCTTCAAAACAACGACGATCGTAGGGAAGGCAGTGGAAGTTGCCGGGGCAGAGGTAGTGGTCAAGGGCAGAGGTATGGAAAGGGTCATAGTTCCAATCAGGTACAAAGACGAGGACATAGTAATCTATCTAGATCGGGATTTCAACGTACTTGTTGAAAGTGTGGACAGCAAGTTCACTTCGTCAGTACATGTCAACGACTGAGCATAGGGTAGCCACAACAGAGCCAGGAACAGGTTCATGCTATCGCCGCGCTAGATCCGGTTGCTACTCGTAACTTGATTGAGGGTATGATTTATATTTGTAGTCATTTTATGTACACTATATTGGATTTTGGTTCTACGGTATCTTTTATTTCTGGTCGCATTGTTGATGAGTTGGGTTTGAAACCCATTAGACTAGAGAGAACAAGATATACCCGAACTTGTTGTGTGTTAATTGTTCGGTAGAGAAATATGGTCATGTTTTGCCAATAGGCTTGAAAGTGTTAGAGTTCCTAGAGTTTGATGCACTGTTGGGCATGGATTGGTTGAGTGCCCATCATGCACAGATCCATTGTTTCAGCAAGAGAGTTACATTTCAAATTCTCGGACATCCCGAGTTCAGTTTTCAGGGGACTTCGACTAGTTTACCAATCATAAGAAGCATAATAGTTTCTAGCGTAGATGTTGAGACATTCTCTAGCGTTTTGAGTACGACGGAGAGGGTCGAGACTAAGTTGGAGAAGGTACTTATCGTGTGCGAGTTCCCAGATGTTTTTCCTGCAAAGCTACCAGGATTTCCATCGCCTAGAGAGATTGACTTCATCATTGATTTGGTCCCGATGACCAAACCTATATCTATTCCGCCGTACCGGATGGCTCCGAAGGAGCAAGAGGAGCTGATAGGACAGCTTGATAAGTTGTTGGAGTTAGGGTTCATCCACCCGAGCATGTCACCTTAGGGCGTGCCAGTCTTGTTTGTTAAGAAAAAGATGGCAGCTTGAGATTATGCATTGATTATAGACAGCTCAACAGGGTTACATTGAAGAACAAGTATCCACTTCCTCGAATTGATGACTTATTCGACCAGCTGACGCGAGCACAGAGCAGAGGATAGGGAGAAGACTGTTTTTCGCACACGATACGGGCATTACCAGTTTACAGTCATGCCTTTTTGGTTGACTACTACCCCGGGGATGTTCATGGATCTCATGCATCGAGTGTTGAGAGAGTATTTGGATAGGCGTTTTGTTCAAGACTTCTAGAAGATTGCGGCACCAATGATTAAATTGACAAAGAAAGATACGAGTTTTCAGTGGAATGACAGTTATGAGCAAGCCTTCAGGACTTTGAAGGAAAGATTGACTACCGCACCAGTTTTGGTACTACCTGAATCAGGGAAGGGTTTGAGGGGAACACCGATGCTTCTAAGGTCTGTTTGGGTTGTGTTTCAATGCAGGGCGGTAGAGTGATTGCGTACGCATTTCGACAAATGAAGATTCACGAGAAGAACTACCCTACCCATGATTTGGAGTTAGCTACATGGGTCTTTGCATTGAAGATTTGGCATCATTATCTCTATGGAAAAAAATGTTTGAAGTACCTCTTCACTTAGAAAGAGTTGAACATGCGACAAAGACGTTGGCATGAGTCTCTCAAGGACTATGACTTCTCATTGGAGTACTACCCGGGGAAGGCCAATGTTGTTACAGACGCATTGAGCTGCAGAGGGGCGGACTTAGATATTGTTACTTGCCACATGACACACGAGTATGGGTTACTCGAGGCAGTCTAGTTGATGTATTATGTTGATGTCTCGACCAGTACTAGAGTGTTGATTTGTGGGCAGATGAGGACTCAGATAGTGTCGATTTAAAGTGTACTTGAGCGTCGGCAGGCAGATGAGCACTACTAGAGGTTCTTGGAGTTTTCTCAGAGTCCGGATCATCCAGATTGGAGTAAGTCGATAGACTCATGCCTGAGATTTAGAGGTCGATTGTGGATTCCATCAGTGGCTGGGTTACGTGATGAGATACTTGATGATGCTCATCGCTCACGTTTTACGATTCATCTGGGTTGAACCAAGATGTATGCTGATGTGCGTTGTCTTTTCTGGTGGCCGGGGATGAAAACCGCAATTTCTGATTATGTTCAAGCGTGTGAGGTATGCCAACGAGTTAAGGCTGAGCATCAGATGCCCGATGGGTTATTATAGCCACTTCCCATTCCTCGGTGGAAGTGGGAGCATATTGTAATGGATTTCGTCAGTGGCCTACCTCGATCTCAACGCGAACATGATAATATCTAGGTGATTGTGGACATGTTAACGAAGTTTGCGCACTTCTTACCGATCTCTACCACACATCAGATGCATAGGTTGACGAGTTTATATGAGCGGAAGATTGTTCGACTACATGAAGTCCCGTCAACGATTGTGTCAAACAGAGGGCCACAATTTACATATCTGATTTGGCGAGCATGCAGTCACAGTTCGGCACACGGTTGGATCTCAAGCCTATCATCCATAGGCTGACGGACAGTCAGAGAGACTGATTCAGATTCTTGAGGATATGCCTAGGATGTGTGCGTTAGAGTATGGTAGGTCATGGGAAGAGTATCTTCATTTGTGTGAGTTTGCCTACAATAACAGTTATCAGGCCAGTATTGGTATGGCATTGTTTGAGGCACTCTAGGGTAGACCGTGCAGATCTTCATCTTATTGGGCGGAGCCCGATGATGTAGTAATTATTGGGCCAGAGGTTGTAGTGGATCACACAAAGAAGATATGAATGATCAGATTGAGGCTGAAAGGTGCGCAAGAGAGGCATAAAAAATATTATGACATGTGTCACGATGAGTTAGAGTATGATGTCGTAAGCCATGTGTATCTGAAGGTTTCTCCGATAAAGGGTCACAAGAGGTTTGGGATTAAAGGAAAGCTTGCTCTGAGGCTCATTGGTCCGTTCAGAGTGAAGAAGTGAATAGGCAAGGTTGCGTACGAGCTGGAGTTGCCACCTCAGTTGTCTGGGATCCACCCTATATTTCATATTTCTAGGCTTTGACTGGCTAGGTCGAGAAAATGCAGACGACCGACAGTAGACTTGGGCCTGATAGACTTGAGGGAGGACATTATGTGACGGCCCGAATTTAATTCGTCATTATTAATGACGTGGTTGCAGATGTGGCAGACAGCTCAGATGCTCGCGGGACCCGTAGCTAGGCTAGGGCGCGCCTGAAGTTAGGTAAATAGTAATTTTGTGTGCTGATTTGTCTAATTTGCGATGTTTATGTTGAAATAGAGTAAACGACATCGCAATGTGTATATTTATATTATGTTTGACGTGCGAGACTGTGTGTTAAGTATTCGCCTCGATATGCGTATCGACGCGGGTACCGGGTAGGCTAAAAGACTAAATACTAGGTCAGGGGAAATAATACACACATGAAATGAATAAAATGGATTAAATAATTAATATGTAATGCCTATTTGATGGTTAGGGTCATGGTAGTACGCGTATGTTGCGATTCAGGACGCGAAAATGAGCGTCGAAACACCCGAAAGACGACTTTTAGGTTAAGAACAAGGGCGAGTGTGCCATTAGAGTCACATTAGGAGTCATTAGAGGTTGGAAAATAGAGCAAATAGTGCTCATTGGATGGCATAGGGATGCACAAGTGAGGAGAGATGCTTGCATGGTATAAAAAGTCAATTTGACTTCATTTCCACCACATTTTCTCTCTCCTTATCAAGAAATCCGAAAATTGAGACCAAGAAACAAAGGTTTTGGAGTTTCAAACTTTGTGAATTGAGGAGCTTGGAGTGGTTGCTTCATCAAAGCAAGGTGAGATTCACTATCACCTCAACTTTCTTCATCTTTTGGTACCATTTTTGAGGTGTTTAAGTGAATCCAATATGGATTGTTAAGTGGTTGTTATGTGGTTGTTTTGGTGGGTTTCAAGTGCTATGAAGTTAAGTAATATATGTTGTTGTTGTTGTTGTTGGTGGTGATGTTTCAAAAAAAAAAATTTCAACCAAAATGCTGTCCAGAGCCTCATTAGTGCGTTAATGAGGTCACCTAGCGTGTTAGATGACGATTAGCGCGCTAATTTTCTTCTTGTCGAAGAACATTTAACTGCCAAGAAATCTTGCGCGCTAATCCAAAAACTTAGCGTGTTAGATATTGCAGATTTTGGAATGTTTTTGCTAAGTAACATAAAATACATCCAATTGACTAAAAATCAATTATAAATGGAAATAGGTCATATCGGGCGGTAATTTGGATATCGGGGATTCGGCGGAGCTGGACCGGGGGTTATTTATCTGGACACGGAGTGAGTATCCCAACTGAAATTTCTTGAGCATTACCTTATTTTTTCTTTTGAATTCAAATTCTATCCTTCAATACTCTATACTTGGTTTTGGTTTAAATGGACGGACGTTGAGGCTCTCCCTCCATACCATTCATGTGTGTATGTCCACTAAGCCATAACACGTATGTTAGGGATCTCGGTGAATAGTTCAACCCGAGAGTCGTGTCGGGGCACGTGTAGGTGCGTTGTAGGTTCTACGCCTACTACCTAGCGGATCCAGATACTGGTTTTGCTTGAGTGGTACTCGCCGACAATATAATGTGGAGAGTCCGAAGTATGACACTAGTTTGACCCTAGGCTCTAGGAACACACTTTGAGCTTGCACAATTACTTATCCATGCGATGATCATAGTTGCCTGTATTTAATTCTGCAGTAGATAGTGGCAAAGGGTTGATCCCACAGAGATTGGTAATCTTTCTAGGGTTTAAGAAAGAGATTTAATTAACTAATCTAAATACGAGGAAAATAAATAAATAATGGAAATAACTTTGAAAACAATTAATAAAAAAATACCTAGGTCGAGACATACAAGTTCGGTTCGATAAAAGATTGGATTTGGTCTTTGATTTATGTAAAATATGCAAATCAAAATATCCTAGTTTAGCTATAGACCCGGTAACATACGCGGTTCCTCACGTTTCCTAATCTCGATGGTTAAGGTATGACAATGACCACTTCTCTAGTTAAACACACAACCCTAGACTCAAGCGAATTAGGTTTAATGCATTGACTGCAATGAGCTTCGTGAAGGCACTACACCTAGATAACCAGATCACTAGTGTGTCTGATTTAGCCTAGATTCCTAAGGTATTCAACCGGTCCCAAAAGAGGTCAATCTATTGGTAAGGTCAATTGTAACTAGTGTGGTCTTATTGCATAATGACATATGCTTACGACTTACTAGCAAAAGAATCAGAGTTTAAATATAAATTTAACTCTAATTATTCAAATAATATCAAAGAAAATAAAATAACAATGAAAAGCAATGAAATTAAAATAAATAAACCTCACAAATTCATAAATGAGCACATAGTCAAATCTTCCCAGCATCTTGCCTAGGCCACAAGTTTAGTCTCTCATGGAAGAAGAACACAAAAACAAAAGAAAAATATAGAGGAAGAAGAATGAGAGAGCTAGAAGATAGACGTCGGCCCTTAAATAATACCCTAAAGTCCTAATATAAAAACTACTAAAAATTGGTTTATGGAAGAGAGAGAAAGTGATTTCCGTGGCATCATTATTGACACGTGCGCCGAGGACAATCTGGTGGTTGCTCGGTGTTTTCTCCAGGTCTAAGACACGTGTCGCGAGTTAATTGGATGATCTGCTGACGTGTCACGCAAATTGGAGGAGAAAACACTGTAGTCACGCTGGGCGACTGAGAAGATGACACTTGCTAGTAGACTGGGTGTGGAAAAGCTTGCACAAAATCGTGCAAATAAGTGGGAGGGATCAGTCCACAAATCTCGAGGCTCGTTAAGGGCTACTGCTGACGAGGAGAAGAGCTGCGGCTGGAGGTGAGCTGGGCCATTGGGAGAGCGCCACGTGGCTGTCAGCTGAGGTGAAGAAAACGCACAAGAGAGACTGAATTAACGGGAGAACACACGAATCTCGAGAACTCATCGACGGTTGTGATTGCGAGTAACTAATGTGTGTCCGTGAGCTGCATCACATGGCCTGCAGTCAACTATTAGCGAACTGTGCAATGCGTGTCTCTAGGCCAATCCTCTGGTAGTTGTTCCACTGCATCAAAATACACAACTTTGAGTAGTTTTTCACCGCGAATTCAACCGCGCACTCCATTAACCCTAAAAATAACAAATAAATATAATTAGACTAATATTTTAGAGACTTAACAATAAAAATATATAAATAACCTATACATAATTACATAATTAATGGCTCAACAAATACCCCCAAACTTAAGAATTTGCACGTCCCTAGCAAATGTGTAAATGAAAAAACACACGTAAATTAGACTCCTAATATAATTATACACTGACTAAACTAATCATATCCCCGATCTAAAATTCATGGAGTCCCTTTGGTTTACATAGTCACCAAGTTAACAAGCCACTTAAGAAATTTCAGAATTATGATATATTAAGAACCGCAACCCAAACACAATTAAGATCATACTTTAAAGACATAGACTCGGTCAAGATGAAGACCATCAACTACTCACGAGTTTTTTTGGTCTATACATTCATGCACGCAAGTTTACAATCTCTCTTAATCTAGTTATAAGCACTCGAGCTAAATCTTTTTATTTGAGGAGTTTTCGTAGACTTTCGCCTTTATTCATTTTATATATATACTCTCTATTTTCTTCTCCTTTTTTTCAAGTAATACGGTTCCTGCTCCATTTCCTGTAGACCGTTTTTCTCATTTTTTCCACCACAAGATTCACTACTCCATTTCCTATAAAAATTTGTGGGACTCTCTATATTTAGAAAACTCCTGTTAGCCCTTCTCACTTTCACTATGATTAAGCAAATTCCCCAAAATGGGTTAAAACATTATCACTTGCACAATTTTGATCGTCTACCCCTTTTGATATCTAGCACAAGGCTTAACCGCCATACTAAGTCCCTAATCATGAAATCATAAAAAAATTCGAGCTACGGACTCGAGTTAGTGTTTCTCTTAGTTTCTCTCAAGTTTCAAGTCAAAAAGGCCACCATAATGTACTCATCCACAACCAAAGGCATGAAACAAAGTTTCGGGTGAATCTAAACAAATAAGAAAAATGAATATTATACTAAATACATGCATGAAAGTGTATCGACTCCTAATGAAATGAGAAAGAGAAATATGGAAGGACAAGAAATGGAATAAATGAAAGAATAAAAGGATGCTAAACACCACCATTACCATCCGTCAACTGCATATAACCACATATAATTGAAAAAATTTAAATGATCTCACCTGCAGTCTTTCACACGAAATCCATCCACTCAATCCACAAATCTTAAAGTACCCCAAACTTATTCCGAACCTTGTCCTCAAGGTTCAAAACAAGTCAAGGAATCCATGCAACAAAAAGAAAAAGAATAGTGGTGAAAAAGAACATGGATAAATAAATATGAAAATGATACAAATGCATACATTACAAAAGTCTCAAAAAACTAGTGAATGCACAAAATCTCTCATGTCTAGGTGACTAAGGAAACTATGGAAAGAATATCATCATAATAAGAGCAAGAACTAATAAGCATATGAGTTAACTCAAATGATTCCTATCAAATCTTGCGAGCCCGAAGTCTTTCAACTAAGGGTTAAATCAACAAGATGATGGAATGAAGTCTAGGGTTTTGGGTCCACTCAAAGACCCGCCACTAATATGGTGACTTAAGTTGGATATGTCCCAACCAAGTCTCAAAACACCTAAAATCCTATGAATATGTTAATTCCAAAAAATGCTTTAATCATGCCAAAAATGTAATCCATAGTCAAACCTAACAAAACTCAATGGGTGCTCTAATGCCTTCAGTGCTCATCAAACCTAACACCTGCAAAAATTCAAGGGACCAAGTTATGATTTATTAAACACAAAAAAACTAAAACTAAACTAAAACAGAAATAAATGAAAGAAATAAAAATAAAACAAAGCAGGGTTGCCTCCCAACGAGCGCCTTTCTTTTAAGTCTTTGGCTAGACTTGGCGTAATTCATCACGTGATGCCCTCTCCTTTCGAGATGTCAATAATAAATGGTGCATCTACATATTTGGGCAATGCAACATGCACGCTCTCCTTCAGATTTGGGAGCTCATTTGAGACCTCTGACATAAAAGAATCTGTCGAATCATGGTCATCCAATACAAACGTGTCGGTAGTGTAGAAAATCTGCGAACGCTCCTTCACTTCCACCTCCTTGTAAGGTCTAACAAACATGCATGGGAGGGTAGGTGATTTCACCAACATCAAAGACTGGCCTTCCTTGCTCTCTTTCTGCGGCCCCTCCGGCCTTTTTGAAATGACTTCAATTTCTTTCTCAACTTCATCATATGTGTTATATGTAATGCTAATGTTCGGCTCATGTGAAGAAACTTCTAGTGTTTCCTCTGGTTCACTCAAATACTCGTCCATAATTGAGAACTCATCAAACTCAACACTTTTTAATGTAGCATCATTCACGGTCTCATCTGAGTTAGAAACTGATTGTGGAGACAACTCTTTCCCATCCATCAAATGCTCAAGTATAACAATAACTTGAGTTTTTGGATTTTGCAACGTTGGGTTCATATGTTGCTTTGAGAAAGTGAGTCGGAGATCATATATCTCTCAATGTCTGCAATGGTTCTCCATTCATGTTGACAACTTTGTTGAAAATGTAGTTCTCTGAAGATCAAGTCATTCAACCTTTTTTCATGTTGAGGAATATGTGGACTTCGCCTAGACATACAGAAGTCGGGTTGTGGTGATGCATAGCTGGAACCATGATGATTCCTATACTTCGGATAAAGACAAGCATACGTGGGATGAAAATACTCCCCACAATTTCCACAACCTCCCTATTGAGCGAAAAATTGCGAGTTAGAAAATTGATGTCCATTATGTGACATACATACCCCATTCATACCATGATAATATGAGTCTTCGAATCGTCAGTAATTGTGGGCGTAGGAGGCCATTATGGAATTACGTGCAAAAATGTTAGATACAAAGGACTAGATACAAAATAAAAAAATAAAAAATAAAAGAAAACCAAAGAAAGAAAAAAAAACCAATCCCCTATAACGGCAAGCACGGTTGAATTCGGGGCAAAAAATTACGCAAAATCAAGTATTCATATGCCCCGATCCATTCTACACCAAAAACCGTGCTAGTGCGCATCCCGAAGCAAATTTGGTGGGGCCCACATGTGAGGAACAAAGGTGATGATGTGGCGAACATGGAATGGCGGCACATGATTGATGTTTGACCAATTAATAAGGTGGCGATTGTGTGGCGAGGCATATGGAGATTGATGTGCATGCATGGTATTTTCATGGGATCGGCCTCAAGAAACGTGCCATCGTGAGATGATGAAGATCAAGTGGAGTGGACATATTGATGCATTGCAAGATTTAAGAAAAAGAAAGATAGAGGGCTCTTTTTTGTTGTTTTGTTTGATTTTAGATTATTTTATTAGCATTAGATATAGATCTTTCTATGTATAAAAAGTGGAGATATGCATGAAAAAATGGAAATAGAGAGATGGAAAGAAACAAAGCAACGTACATAGAAAAAGAGAGGACCGACTTCTATTTATTCTCGACTCTCGACTTCTATTAAAGGGGACTATCTTCGAATTCAATAGGCTCTCAGGGGAATCGATGGCTCTTCTCTCGGCTATTCTTCTTCTCTCCCTCACTTCTATTTTCTATTCTTTTGTTTTGTGTTCTATCATGAGAGACTAAACTCATAGCCTAGGCAAGACTGCGAGGGAGGTTCGATTGCGCATATTCATGGATTTGTGAGATTTATATATTTTAATTTCGTTGCTTTCATTATTATTTTTATTTTCTTTGGTATTATTTGAATAATTAAAGTAAAATTTATATTTAAATTCTAATTTACTTGCTAGTGAGTCGTAAGCATCCGTCCTTATGCGACAAGACCACACTAGTGACAATTGACCATACCAATTGATTGGCCTCTTTTAGGACCGGTTGAATACCTCAGAATCTAGGCTAAATTGGACACACTAGTGATCCGGTTGTCTAGGTGTAGTGCCTTCACGAAACACATTGCGGTCATCATGTCAAACCCAATGCGCTTGAGTATAGGGTTATACGTTTGATTAGGGAAATAATGACCATCGAACCTTGGCTATCGAGATTAGGAAGTGCGAGGAACCGCGTACGTTACCGATTCTATAACAACACTAGGATATTTTGATTTGCATATTTTGCATGAATTAATGACCAAATCCAATCTTTTCTCAAACCGAACTTGTATGTCTTGTCTTAGGTATTTTTTATTAATTGTTTTTAAAGCTATTTTCATCATTTATTTTCCCTAGCATTTAGAATAGTTAATTAAATCACCCTTTTAAACCCCGATTTCTCTTTTTGTTGTTTTTGAACCTTAGAAAGAATCCCTTTGCCACTATTCTACAAAATAGTTGGTTTAGGTATTTTATTTTAATGACGCGTTCGGCGCGCGTTAATTTTTGGCGCTGTTGCCGGGGATTGGTCTTTTTCTTTCTTTGGTTATTTATTTGTTATTTATTTGTTATTTTTTATTTTGTATCTAGTCCATTGTTCTTAACATTTCTGCAGGTAATTCCATCATGGCCTCCTACACCTACAATTATGGTCGATACGAAGACTCATACTATCATGGTGTGAATGGGGTAGGTACGTCACATAATGAACATCAATTTTCTAGCTCACAGTTTTTTGTGCAACGGGGCGTGGTTTGTGGAAATTGTGGGGAGTACTTTCATCCCACATATGATTGTCCTCACTATCCGAATTATAGGAATCATCATGGTTCCAGTTATGCATCGCCACAACCCAACTTATGTATGTCTAGGCGAAGTCCACAGATTCCTCAACAAGAGCGAAGAACCATTGCAGACATTGAGAGAGATATGATCTTCAACAAGCTTTCTCAAAGCACTACTCAACATCCCTTGCAAGAGGATATGCAACATATAAATCCAAAGTTGCAAAATTCAAAAGTCAAGTTACTATTATACTCGAGCATTTGATAGTTTAGAAAGAGTTATCTCCTCAACTAATTTTCGACTCAGAGGAGACCGTGAATGCTGCTACATTAGAAAGTGTTGAGTTTGATGAGTTCTTAATTGTGGACGAGTATTTAAGCGAACTAGAGGAAACACTAGAAGTTTCTTCACATGAGCCTGACATTACCATTGCATAGAATAGAGATGATGAGGCCGAGATGAAAATTGAAGTCATTTTAGAAAGCCCGGAGGAGCCGCAGATAAAGAGCAAGGAAGACCAACATCTGGTGTTGGTCAAACCACCCACCCTCCCATACATAATTGTTAAACCTTACAAGGGGGTGGAAGTAAGGGAACGTTCAGAGATTTTCTACACTGCTGACACCGTTGTGTTGGATGATCATGATTCGACAGATTCTTTTGTGTTAGAGGTCTCGTATGAGCTCCCAAATCTAAAGGAGGGTGTGCATGATGCATTGCCCAAAGCTATAGATGCACCATTCGTTGTAGATATCTCGGAAGGAGAGGGCATCACGTGATGAATCACAACAAATGTAGCGAAAGACTTAAAAGAAAGGCGCTCTGTAATGGCCTGAATTTAATTCGGCGTTATTTATGACGTGTTTGCAGATGTGGCTGACAGCTCAGACGCTTGTGGGACCCGCAATTAGGCTTGTGCGCGCTTGAAGCTAGGTAAATGGTTATTTTTGTATGTTGATTTGTCTGAATTACGGTGTATACTTGAAAATAGATTAAACGTCATCGTAATGTGTAATTATTCCAGTTGACGGGTGAGACTGTGTGTTAAGTAGTCGCCTCGATATGCGTGTCAACGTGGGTACCGGGTAGTTTAACCGACTTAATTCTAGGTTGGGGGAAATAATACACCCAAATTGAATAAAATTGGCTAAATAATTAAAATGGAAAATATATTTGGTGGTTAAGGACATGGTAATACGAGTATGTTGCGATTCGGGACGCAAAACTGGGCGTCAGAACGCCCAAAACACCATTTTTTGAGTTAAATACAAGGGTGTGTGTGCCAACGGTGTCAAAATCGGAGTCAAGAGAGGTGGGAAACGAAGCAAATGGAGATGTGTGGATGACCTAGAGATGCACAAGTGAGTGGTGATGCAAAGTCACCTATATAAGTCAAGTTTGACTTCAAAACCACCACCTTTTCTCTCTCCTCAATATATCATCCGAGAATTTCAGTGAAGGAACAAGGGTTTGTTGATTTCTCTTAGTGATTCAAGGAGCTTGGATGGGTGAAACATCAAAACCAAGGTGAGAATCACTTACACCACACCTTTCTCTATCTTTTGATCATACTTGTAAGGATGTTGGTGATGGTTTTGGTGATTATTGAGTTGTTGTTATGATGAGTTTCTAGTGTTATGAAGTGTTGTTGCTGGTGTTAGGTTGTTAGGTGTGTGGAAAACCTAAAAGTTTCAGCAGTTTTGCTGTCCAAAGCGCGATTCGCACGCTAATTGCAGAATCTAGCGCGCTAATTGTCATTTGCGCGCTAGACCATAAAATTAGCGCGCTAATGTTCTTATGGGTAACAAACGTATAACTGTCTGGGCATCTAGCGCGCTAATGCCCAGACGTAGCGCCCTAATGCACCCCTGTTTTGACATAAGTTGTGTGAATTGACTTAACACACATACAAATGACTAAATAGCACTTATAATGCACCCCTATTTTGGATTCGATTTCTGTCTTTTAATACTCTATTCCTGGTATGTGTATAATGGACGGACGCTGAGGCTCGCCCTCCGTGCCATTTCTGTGTGTACGTCCATTAGGCCATAACACGTGTGCCATCTCGGTGAATAGGGCTACCCGAGAGAGTGATGGGCATGTGTGGGTGCGTCATAGGTTCCATGCCGACCACCTAGCGGATTTAGATATTGGCCTTGCTTGAGTGCTACTCGCCGACAGTAGTCTGTTGGGAGTCCGAAATATGGCGCTAGTCTTACCCTAGGGGCTAGGAACACACACTTTGCGCTTTCACTATTACATTTGCATGCGATAAGCACAGTTGCCTGCTTATATTTCCCACATGTTTATTTAATAGTTTTCTTTAAATTCCAGTATTTATTTTCAGTGTTGCTCACTTAATTTCTTTAGGAATACTCACTCTGGACTAGTCATTTGTCTTTTTGTGATGGCTTATGTGCAGATCCTAGTACGAGCCGAGGCAAGGGCAAGCTGCCGAAATACAAAGACATTTAGCCAGGCTTGTACGTTTGTATATACTTATTTTGTTTTTGGGATTTGGGATTTTTGTGAGACACTAGGACTCTGTAATGTTGATATTTTGATACAATAAGGTACATATGATATATGGGTTTTCCACACTAGGTATCAGAGTTAATTTCATGACTTACGATGTGATTTATTTGGGTTGAGAATGATCTAAACAGATGACTTGAGTCCAGTAACAATTTAAATAGAAAATTATTAACATTTGTGGTTCATAATGATTAAAATGGTAGATGAGTTGGCATGTTGGCCACAGCTGGCGCTGGTAGGCCAGGTTGTGGGCCCGCATCGGCCCTCGTGGCGGTCCATTTGGCAAGTGGGTCGTTACACGCTCATTGGGAGACAACCCAGCTTTGTTTTTATTTCTCACATCTATTTCAATTTTAGTTTAGTTATAGTTTTTTATGTTTAATAAAGCCCTAACTTGGTCTCTTGAATTTTTGCAGGTGTTATGCTTGATGAGCACCAGAGGCATTTGGCACACCCCCTGAGTTTTGTTAGGTTTGACTATGGATTACATTTTTTTGGAGTAATTTGAGCATTTTTTGGGAAATAACATATTATTAGAATTTTAGGCATTTTGAGACTTGGTTGTGACATATCCAACTTAAGTCGCTGCATTAGTGGCGGGTCTTTGAGTAGATCCATAACCCTAGACTTCATTCCATCATCTTGTTGATTTCACTCTTAGTTGAAAGACTTTGGGCTTGCAAGACTTGTTAGGAATCATTTATATTAACTCATATGCTTATTAGTTCTTGCTCTTATTATCATGATTATTTTCATAGTTTCCTTAGTCACTTAGACACGCGAGATTTTGTGCACTCACTAGTATTTGGAGACTTTTGTTATGCATGCATTTATATCATCTTCTTATTATTTATCCATGTCTTTTTTCACCACTATTCTTTTTCTTTTTGTTATGCATGGATTCCTTCACTTGTTTTGAACATTGAGGACAAGGTTCAAAATAAGTTTAGGGGTACTTTAGGATTTGTAGATTGAGTTGGATGAATTTCTTTGCGAAAGCCCGCAGTGAGACAACTTAAAATTTTTCAATTATATGCGGTTATATGAGGTTGACGGATGGTAATGGTGGTGTTTTATATCATTTATTCTTTTATTTCTTCCATTTCTTTTCCCTCCATACTTCTCTTTCTCATTTCATTAGGATTTGATACACTTTCATGTATGTATTTAGTATAGGTTTCATTTTTTATTGTTTAGAGTCACCCGAAACTTTGTTTCATGCCTTTGGTTGTGGATGAGTACATTATGGTTGCCTTTTTGACTTGAAACTTAGGAAAAATTAAGAGAAACGCTCACTCGAGTCCGTAGCCCGGCATTTTTATGATTTCATGATTAGGGACTTAGTATGATTGTTAAGCCTTGTGCTAGATACCAAAATGGGTAGACGGTCAAAATTGTGCAAGTGATAATGTTTTAACCCACTTTGGGGAATTTGCTTAATTATAGTGGAAGTGAGAAGAGCTAACATGAGTTTTCTTAATATTGGGAGTCCCACAAGTTTTCACAGGAAATGGAGCTGGGAAATTTGTGGAGGGAAAAAGTGAGGAAAGCAGTCCAGAGGAAAGGAAGCAGGGGTCGTACTACTTGAAAAAAATATGGGGAAAAAATAGAGAATACGAAAAAAGAAATAAAGGCGAAAGTTTATGAAAACTCCTCAAATAAAAAGACTTAGCTCGAGTGCTTATAACTAGATTAAGTGAGATTGTAAACTTTCGTGCTCGAATGTGTAGATCAAGAAAACTCATGAGTAGTTGATGACCTTTGTTTTGACCGAGTCTATGTCTTTAAAGTGTGATCTTAACTTTGTGTTTGGGTAGCAATTCTTGATATATCATAACTCTAAAATTTTTGATTGGCTTGTTAACTCGGCAACTATGTAAACCAAAGGAACTCCATGAATTTTGAATCGGGTATAAAATTGATTTAGTTAGTGCATGACTATATTAGGAGTCTAGTTTACTTGTGTTTGTCATTTACACATTTGCTCAAGACGTACAAAGTTCTAAGTTTGGGAGTATTTGTTGAGTTGTTAATTATGTAATTATATATAGGTAATTTACATATTTTTATTGTTAAAGTCTCCAAAATATTAGTCTAATTATCTTCACTTATTATTTTTAGAGTTATTGGAGTGCGCGGTTGAATCCGTGGTGAAAAACTATGCAAAATCGAGTATTCATATGTCTGGATTCGTTTTACATCAAAAATTGTACTAGCACGTATCTCGAGGCAAATTTGGTGGGCCCACATGTTAGAAGCATGTCATGTCATGGTGATTGATGAAGATCAAGTGGAGCATGAATCATGATGGCGTTGATGCATTAATGAATTATTCTGTTTTGGTTTGTAATATATAGGAAAAAAAAATATATATATAGATAAAGAAAGTGGAGATGAGATATGCATAGAAAGATGAAAAATTCACCAAAGTACACATGTATTTAGTTTTAATGAGGGAATTAGGGGTGAACATTTTTTTATTCCGGGTAGTAGGCAATAACGCCTACGTGGCATATGACGTGGCCAATTTTTTTTTTTTTTTTTTGTGGAGACACTGATAGCGCCTTCGCAGAAGGCGCTATCAGTGTACATGTCCACGTCGACATGTCCACGTGGACCGACGTGGACATGTACACTGATAGCGCCTTCGCGAAGGCGCTATCGTCCACGTGACAACAACGATGGTTTCCCCGTCCACGTGGATCGGATAGCGCCTTCGCAGAAGGCGCTATCAATGTACATGTCCACGTCGGCATGTCCACGTGGACCGACGTGGACATGTACACTGATAGCGCCTTCTGCGAAGGCGCTATCAGTGTCCACGTGGACGAAGAAGGGTTTTACCGGTCCACGTGGATCCACGTGGACCGGGAAAACCCGTGACAAAGGGGCGCAGATAGCGCCTTCTCAAAAGGCGCTATCTGCGCCTTCTCAAAAGGCGCTATCTGCGCCCCACTGTCGTCTTCCCGAAACCGACTCAGAGAATCTCTGCGTCGGTTTCGGCTTTCCCGTGAGGGTAGGGGTAGGGGGTAGGGGGTGGTAGGTCACGGGTTTACTGTGGCGAGTGGGGTGGGGCGGCTATTTAAGGAGGGGAGGGTGGGAGCGATCCGTGGAGAGAGACACCGAGGAGGGAGGAAGAAGGAGGCGATCAGATCGCGATTTTTGATCGGCGGCGGTGCATACGCGCGGCGGAGACGGAGGAGAGGAGGTGCGGCGGGGTCACCGGAGCAAGGAGCGGCGGCTCTCAGCAGTAGCAGCGGCAGTGGTACGTGGAGGCATTTGCGTGGCAGTGGTACGTCGAAGACGTGGGGTCGTTGATCGAACGATGCAATATCATTCTAGGATGATCCCATATCTTCGTTCCAGTGGGTTCTATGGGATATCTCGGGTAGCATTTTTCAGCCTTGATTGGGCTTTGATTACTGCGTTTGTAGAGAGATGGCGCCCGAGACGCATACATTTCACATGCATTGTGGGGAGTGCACCATTACACTTCAAGACGTGCAGGTACAGCTTGGATTACCTATTGAAGGTATGCCTGTGACGGGAACGACAGACACAGACTATGCTGATGTCTGTGAGAGGCTACTTGGACGAACTCCTGGTGGAGATGACGTCGTTGGATGTAAACTTAAGGTCGATTGGCTTGAGCGTAACGTACCATCAATAGATGATGATAGCGATGAGGAGTCGGTCCAACGGTACGTTCGATCGTACATACTACAACTCATCGGTGGTTGTCTTTTCGCCGACAAGTCTAATCGATTCGTCCATTTGATGTTCCTACCATTGCTGGAGGATTTCCAAGTAGCTGGACAATATAGTTGGGGGAGTGCATGTTTGGCTTATTTGTACAGGGAGTTGTGTCGCGGATCTCGCGCAGAGGCACATGAGGTTGCTGGCGCGTCAATTCTTGTACAACTGTGGGCATGAGACAGATTTCCATTCATAGCACCGCGACGCCTACGTGTTTCTAGAGCTCAACCGCGAACGGTCGATGGCCAAAATATGCTTATGGACGTTCCACTGGGACACATGTATTAAAGTCGTTTTGGCATTAATTTGATAAAAAATATTGTCCAATTCCATTTATCTTAACTTATTGTTTTCTACGCAGATGGCTCGATGCATTTTCGGTTTCACAAAGTGCGACGCACGTCGTATCGTCTTACCGTGATGCACTCGACTCGCAAAGGCATGAGGATGATGTGGTTTGGCAACCATATACTGAACTCATGGGGTCTCTTCCCGATTTCTGTACAAATGGTCACGGGAGTTGGCTATCGACGTGTCCCCTTATTTGTTTCCACATTGTGGAGTGGCATCGACCAGAAAGGGTTATGAGACAATTCGGCATGGTACAAGTGGTGCCACCTAATTGTGCTTACGACGCCTAACTGCACCGCCTCGAATTGCGTGGACATCATCATGAAAATTGGGTGACTTTTCACGCAAGATACATACACATGTGGGAGCATCGTGGGGACACCATTGCCACAGCGGCAGTTAATGAAGGCCACGATCACGAAGAATACATGACGTGGTATCGCTCGGTCACTAGGAGATTCATTGGACACGACGGGGCGTTACGTGACTACTCGGTAATCTCCTAACTATTTATTTTTCTCGAACATCCAATATCTTATATTGCGTGATTTGACCTCTTATATTTTGTATATCAGCGTAACTTGGTGCATCGACTGAGGTGAGTGTTTATCGAGGATGGGTATGAGCAAGGTCTTGCGGCGATTGATGAAGGGATTAAAATTTTAGATGAAGATGAAAGGCAACGGTCTAATCTTTCGCATGACGGAAATGACGACGAACAAGGCATAAATGAGGATATTGAACAGGAAGATGAAGAAGACGATCAGGGCGAACCAAACATAGAGGTGAGAAGAAGACGGACACGACCGGAGACTGTGCGGGAACGAACCAGACGTCCTCGTCCACCACGTCCATCTAACCAGACTGAGATTGGTGCAGAGAGTAGCAGACGTTCTCCTCCAGCACGTACATCTCGTTCGAGAGTGAGTAGAACAGAAACTGTCGGCGAGAGTAGCCAACGATCATCCCCACCAACTCATTCTTCTAATGGGTACATTCCTGCATCGTCCACACCCCAAGCAGAACCACAAATGTTTGTGCCCAGGCCGCCGAGTGTGAATCTTCCTCTTTACTATTTTGATCCATACGCACCTGGCCGTCGTCTTCATATGTGGACCATGGAATGCCTCATCCTCAAATGTATCCGTCACTGCCTCAGTACATGCCTAGTCCATATACTCCTACTCCTCATACTTACAATATGCCATATGGTGGAGATCCCTCATTTATGAACTTGTTGACCATGCCGCAGCCTCATGTTCCTTTCCCCCAACCCCATACAGGAAGCCAATATTTTGGGATGGTTCCACCTCCTATTTTTGGGAGCATGAGTAGCAGAGGTGAGTCGAGTGAAGCACCAGAGGAAACGCATCAATCTACTCGACGTAATTCAATGCAAGACCAGCCACCTCAACAACCTCAACCGGATGTACAAACACAACGTCCAACTAGACAAAGAGTACGTCCGGTTTGCATCACCGAGCAACAACGTCAACGTAACCGCCGAAATAGACCTGCATGATGAGTTTCTTGATGTCATGGTGATTTGTAAATAACTTATATATTGGGTTAACGGAGTACGTGTATACAACCTTCTCATTGAAAAAACATATTTCTCATGTTTTCCATATTATTATAATGTCGTATCTGTGATTACACTTCAATAGTTAGTTTAGTTTGTTAAGTTAGTTTAGATTATATGTTTAATTTAACATAAGTGGTTAGCTTAGTTAGTTAGGTGTAGGTGGTTAGGTTATATTACTTTAGTTTGGTTAGGTTAATTAGCTTAGTTAGTTAAGTTAGTTTAGTTTAGGTGTTGAGGTTAATTTAGTTTAGTGTAGTTGAGTTAGGGTATGTTGCTTAGTGTAGTTTAGTTAATTTAGTTTACATAGTTAGGTTAGGTTAGGTTATTCGAGTTTAGTTCACATAGTTACGTTAGGTTAGGTTGTTAACAAGTAACTATCGAGCTAGTTGGTTGTTTGTTTAGTTTCGTTTGGTTGTTTAGTTAATCGTTTCTTGGTTGTTCGTTTTGCTAGTTAAGTTAGTTATTTTAGTTTACTAAGTTTGTATTGTTTAGGTGGTTAGGTTAGTTAAGGTTAGTTAGGTTAGTTAAGGTTACTTAGTTTACTTTGGTTAGTTCCATTTAGTTAGTATGTTTAGTTTTCAATTAAGTTAGTTTATTTTTTGTTGTTTGTGTGAGAATCGTCACGGTCTTCATTGAACTTCAACACAAAACACACCACAATGTCATGCATTATTTTAGGTATGCAACACACGTGCTACTTTTGATTAGTTTACTTGATTCATGTTGGGCAATTTTAGGTTAGTATAGTTAGTTAGGTCACGCTTGTTAGTTGACTTAGGCCACGTCAGGTTATGACTCATTATTTGGGTAATGATTTACTTATTTTGGTTGTTTGTTTAGTTAGTTAAGTTAGTTATTTTAGTTTACTAAGTTTGTATTGTTTAGGTGGTTAGGTTTGTTAAGGTTACTTAGTTTACTTTGTTAGTTAGTTTAGTTTGGTTATGTTAGTTAGTTAGTTAGTTAGTTTACTTGAGGTTAGTAAGTTACTTAGTTTAGTTTGGTTTGGTTTGGTTTGGTTAGGTTAGTTAAGGTTAGTTAGTTTAGTTTAGTTAAGGTTAGTTAGTTAGTTAGTTTAGTTAGTTTGGTTAGGTTATTTTATGTTGGTTAGTTTAGTTTAGTTTAGTTAGTTTGTTTGTTAGTTAGTTAGTTAGTTAGTTAGTTAGTTAGTTAGTTATATTTAGTTAGTTTTGTTAGGTTAGGTTAGTTAAGGTTAGTTAG
The DNA here is from genome assembly GCA_039657325.1 of Stephania cephalantha. Classification (NCBI taxonomy): domain Eukaryota; kingdom Viridiplantae; phylum Streptophyta; class Magnoliopsida; order Ranunculales; family Menispermaceae; genus Stephania; species Stephania cephalantha. The sequence continues at coordinate 37,899,261 of CM077576.1, forward strand.
TTTAGTTAAGGTTACTTACTTATTTAGTTTTGTTTGGTTTGGTTAGGTTAGCTAAGGTTAGTTAGTTTAGTTTAGTTTAGTTAGGTTAGGTTAGTTGGTTAGTTAGTTAGTTAGTTAGTTAGTTAGTTAGTTAGTTAGTTAGTTAGTTAGTTAGTTAGTTAGTTAGTTAGTTATGTTAGTTAGTATAGTTTGGTTAGGTTAGTTATTTTGGTTTATTTTGGTTAGTTAGTTAAGGTTAGTTTAGTTTGTTAATTAGTTTAGTTTGGTTAGGTTACTTAAGGTTAGTTACTTTAGTTTACTTTGGTTAGTTAGTTAGTTAGTTAGTTAGTTTGTTAAGTTAAGTTAGATAGTTAGTTATTTAGTTTAGTTAAGGTTAGTTAGTTATTTACTTTATTTTGGTTTGGTTATGTTAGTTAAGGTTAGTTAGTTTAGTTTACTTAGTTACTTAGTTAGTTAGTTACTTAGTTAGTTAGTTAGTTAGTTAGTTAGTTAGTTTAGTTAGTTAGGTTTAGAAAATAAAGTTGAAGGTTGAAACCAATGTACATATATATATATATATATATATATATATATATATATATATATATATATATATATATATATATATATATATATATATATATATATATATTCAAAATTGGTTTTTTTTATACAAATATAAACTCCTTTGGTTGTAATTGTCGAGATCGCTCGACTACGACGACGATGACGGCCAACGGCGAGGGACGGAGCGGCCGAGTACAATGCAGCCAGCAGCAACGTCCGCGGGGACGTCGCGGACCAGCGGCAGCGGCGGTGGCGGGAAAAGAGGCGAGTCCATTTGGTGAGGTGGCGGTGACGTGGCGGCGGCATGTACAGATAGCGCCTTTTCAAAAGGCGCTATCTGTATTCGGCCTGCCACATCACCGCCACGTCACCGCCACCTCACCGCCATGACTTCTTACTGATAACGCCTTTTCAAAAGGCGTTATCAGATGTTGGTGAGTTGGCGGTGAGGTGGCGGTTACGTGGCGGCCACATGTACAGATAACGCCTTTTCAAAAGGCGCTATCTGTACAAATTGCCTCCACGTCATCGCCACCTCACCGCCAACCAAACCATCCACACCTAATAACGCCTTTTCAAAAGGCGTTATTGCCTACTTCAGTAATAAAAAAAAAACCTCCCTATTTTGTGAAATTAATTGTAAACCAACCCTACTTTTGGAAAAACACCATAGAAAGATGGCCAGAGAGAGAAACGGACGAACAAAAAAAATAAATAAAGGAGCGCACAGAGAAAAGGAAAGGACTGAATTGATTGGTGAAGGGGCCGACTTATATATTTTCCAAACCCTCTCTCGGCTACTATTCTATTCTTTCTCTTCGACTCTCCCTTCTGCGATAGAGGTTCGACTGCGCGTATTCATGAATTTGTGAGATTTATTTATATTAATTGCATTGCTTTTCATTATATTTTATTACATTTGGTATTGTTTGAACAATTAGAGTTAAATTCATATTTAAACTCTGATTTACTCGTCAGTGAGTCATAAGCATCCGTCCTTATGCGACAAGACCACACTAGTGGTGATTGACCTTACCAATTGATTGACCTCTTTTGGGACCGGTTGAATACCTTATGAATCTAGGCTAAATCGGACACACTAGTGATTCGGTTGTCTAGATGTAGTGCCTTCACGAAATCCATTGCAGTCATCGTAATAAATCTAATGCGCTTGAGTATAGGGTTATACGATTGACTAGGGAAATAGTCATTGTCGTACCTTGGCTATCGAGATTAGGAAATGAGAGGAACCGCGTACGTTACCGATTCTATAGCTACACTAGGATATTTCTGAATTGTATATTTTACATAAATCGAAGACCAAATCCAATCTTTTATTCGAGCCGAACTTGTATGTCTTGACCAATGTATTTTTATTAATTGTTTGTTAATTTATTGTTATTTAGATTAGTTATATTATTCATTTTATGAAAATCCCGATTTCCCTTTTTGTTCTTTTTTTTAAACCTTAGAAAGAATATTAATCTTCGTGGGATCGACCCTTTGCCACTATCTACAAAATAGTTGGTTTAGGTACTATATTTTATTGATGCGTTTAACGCGCTTCAATTTTTGTAGTATAGTGGTGAGTATTCCCACCTGTCACGTGGGTGACCTGGGTTCGATCCCCGACAACGATGCCAAAAATTGACGCGCGCCGAACGCGTCAATAAGATAATTTACCTAAACCAACTATTTTGTAGATAGTGGCAAATGGTCGATCCCATAGAGATTAATAATCTTTTTAAGGTTTAAAAATAACAAAAAGGGAAATCGGGGTTTGAGAAAGAGATTTAATTAACTAATCTAAATACGAGGAAAATAAATAAACAATGGAAATAACTTTGAAAACAATTAATAAAAAAATATCTAGGTCAAGACATACAAGTTCGGTTCGATAAAAGATTGGATTTGGTCTTTGATTTATGTAAAATATGCAAATCAAAATATCTTAATGTAGCTATAGACCCGGTAACGTACGCGGTTCCTCGTACTTCCTAATCTCGATGGTCAAGGTATGACAATGACCACTTCTCTAGTCAAACACACAACCCTAGACTCAAGCGAATTGGGTTTAATGCGTTGACCGCAATGGGCTTCGTGAAGGCACTACACATAGACAACCGGATCAATAGTGTGTTTGATTTAGCCTAGATTCCTAAGGTATTCAATCGGTCCCAAAAGAGGTCAATCAATTGGTAGGGTCAATTACCACTAGTGTGGCCCTATTGCATAAGGACGGATGCTTACGACTCACCGACAAAAGAATCATAGTTTAAATATAAATTTAACTCTAATTATTCAAACAATACCAAAGAAAATAAAATAACAATGAAAAACAATGAAATTAAAATGAATAAACCTCACAAATCCATAGATTAGCACAGTTAAACCTCCCTCGCAGTCTTGCCTATGCCATAAGTTTAGTCTCTTATGGAAAAAGAACACAAAAACAAAAGTAAAGTAAAGAGGAAGAAGAATGAGAGAGCTCGAAGATAGAAGTCGACCCTTAAATAATACACTAAAGTCCTAATATAAAAACTACTAAAAATCGGTATTTGGAGTAGAGAGAAATGTTGGGTTTTTGGGGTTCATACGCAACAAAAAATTCAAAATAAATTTTGAAAAACCCTAACAGGATCGAAAAATAAGTTCCATTAAACTAAATCTACGAAAGTAAATCATACCTTATTCTCGTGATTTCCTTTTGATTGTTCGATTTTCAAGACGTTGAAGTGCGCGCCCTCTATCTGAAATCCACACACGAATGGTGACCACAATTTGATTGAAAACGATTTTTCTTTCTCTCCCTAAATACAGAGAACTTGAAAATTGTAAAACGAGATTTTATTTCGTTTTTAGGGATCCACCCTTTATTTATATTTGTAGACAAGCCCTCACTTAAAATCCTATTCGTAATACAACTATTGTATTTATGCAGTTTAAGAAAATTACACATACGCCCCTATTAATAAGTTATCATATAACAAATTGTAAGGGCTTTTATGTCATGAATTTTATCATATAAAATTCATTATTTGGACCAATTGAAATTTGTGCAAAGTCATTCTTTGTGTGCGACCCAATAGGTTCATGCAACGTTGGCAGTGAACCAAAAGTCATTTTGGTACACAAGTCATAAGCGATCTTTAGCAAGGCATTATGACTTCCCAAGTAGCATGAATATCAACATCGATACAACTTAATTTATAACGTATATCATATCATTTTGTCGTGCGATATCCTTTGATTAAACATAAGACATGGAAAGTCACCCTTAATGTTCAATCGTACTAGTCTCGATCTTTAGGTAAACTAAAAAACATCCAAGTGACATTGATCATATCAATTCACATGGATTTGGCCAATATCAGTCTATGTTATCAAGGGATCCACTGATATCTCTCTCTATACGAGAGTGACAAATTCTATCTTGATTACACAATTTCACATATTATTCACATGGTAACTAATCACAATATTTATAATTGTCCGGTTAAAGACAACATTTGATTGTGTCAGATTATCATGCTCCTAATATTGAAGTCTATGGTAATCTCAAGTCGAATGACTAAATGATATACCTATCATGAGTAACACATATGACTTAATCCATGTGGTGTTCTCATAGCGGGTCGGTCCAGTATCTTATTCCATAATAAGTACTCATGATCTTGATTCGTATCCTTACATGCATGACCATCACATGACCATCAATCAAGATTCACACTAGTCTTAATTCATTATAGTTCCCAGTATAATGACCGACTAGGACATTTATGATATTTCAACAAATACCCATGGATCTTAACTATAAGGTAAACATGCAATCACTTATAATAAAACATAAAATAAAACATCTATTTTATTAACTAAAATTATAAGATAAACAATGTTTGTACATTGACTTAGGGCACATGCCCTAACATCTCCCACTTGCACTAGGGCCAATCATTCATGTATCTAATACCTAATGACCTAACATGACCATCATGTTTCGCTTGTGGAAGAGTCTTCGTTAAAGGATCTGCAACATTGTCTTCCGTATGAACTCTGCAAATCTTCACGTCTCCCCTCTCAATGATTTCTCCAATGAGATGAAAACGTCTAAGTATATGTTTGGATCGGTGGTGTGATCTTGGTTCCTTGGCTTGTACTATTGCCCCATTGTTGTCACAATACAAGCAAATGAGGTTAGCTATACTCGGAACCATACCAAGTTCAAAGATGAACTTTTTGATCCAAAATGCCAACTTAGCTGCATCGGACGCTGCAATATATTCGGCTTCAGTTGTAGAACCTGCAACAGTTTTTTGCTTTGAACTTTTCCTGCTCAGTGCGCCTCCATTCAAAGTAAACACATATCCAGACTGCGATCTAAAGTCATCTATATCAGTTTGGAAACTTGCATCTTTGTAACCACTTACAACAAGCTCGTCTTCCAAACTTCAATAGACTAAGAACACTTCTTTAGTCCTTCTCAAGTATTTAAGAATGTTCTTTATTGCTATCCAGTGACTCTCACCGGGATCGGATTGATATCTGCTTGTTGCGCTCAAAGCATATGATACATCAGGTCGAGTGCATAACATGACATGCATGATAGATCCAATAGCTTGCATATGGAATCGTATTCATGAGCTCTCGTTCATCATTACTCTTCGGACATTGAGTCGTACTGAGATTTATACCATGAGACATTGGAAATGATCCTCTTTTAGAGTCTTGCATATTGAACCTATTCAGTACCTTATCAATATAAGCACTATGACTTAGACCGATCAGCCTTTTAAATCTATCTCTATATATCTTAATCCCAAGGATGTAGGCTGCATCTCCTAAGTCCTTCATTGAGAAACACTTCCTTAAACAAGACTTGACACTCTGCAAGGTTGAGATATCATTTCCAATGAGTAATATATCATCAACATACAACACCAGGAAAACAACTACGCTCCCACTATGACCTTCTTGTATACACAAGGCTCATCTTTGTTTTTAATGAAACCAAATTCCTTAATTGCTTCATCAAAATGAAGATTCCAACTCTAAGAAGCTTGCTTTAATCCATAAATAGATCTTTGAAGTTTGCACACCTTCCTAGAAGTCTTAGGATGAACAAACCCTTCAGGCTGTATCATATACACGTCCTCAAGTAACTTTCCATTTAGAAAAGCTATTTTTACTTCCATTTGCCATATCTCATAGTCATAATATGCAGCTATGACAATTAGAATTCTAATGGATTTAAGCATGGCTACAGGAGAAAAAGTTTCATCATAATCAACACCTTGAGTCTGTTTGAAACCTTTTGTTACTAGCTGTACTTTATAAGTATGGACATTGCCATCCATGTCAGTTTTCTTCTTGAAAACCCATTTACATCCAATGGTCTTACCACTTTCAGGTAAATCAACCAAGTTCCAAACTTGGTTATCATACATGAATTGCATCTCGAATTCATGGCACTTAGCCATTTATCTGCCTTAGGGCTAGAAACAGCCTCCTGATAAGTAGTAGGTTCATTTTAATCCATAAGCAATACCTCACGATTATCATTAATTAGAAATCTAAATCTCTCAGGCTGATGTCTTACCCTATCATACCTACGAGGGCCTTGTGATACCTGTGGAGGATAAATAGTTCAAGACTTAGTTGATCTCCTATTGGCGGTTGAGTGTTTATTTGTGGTTCTTGAATTTCTTTAAGACTTACTTTATTCCCACTGTTGTCTTTTGAAATAAACTCTTTTTTCATAAAGACACCATTCCGAGCAAAAAATATTTTATTCTCAGCGGGACTTTAGTTTCTTTAGGATAACCAACGAACACATACTTGGTAGATTTGGCTGATAATTTTTCTAAGATTTTTCGTCGTACAAAAACTTCACGGCCCCAAATCTTAAGGAAAGACAAACTTGGTCTTTTCCCAAACCACATCTCATATGGTGTTTTATCAACCGCTTTAGAAGGAATACGATTTAGTATAAACGCAACAGTTTCTAAGGCATAACCCCAAAAGGAAATAGGAAGATCTGCATAAGTAATCATAGATCAAACCATATCCAATAAAGTCTGATTTCTCATCTCAGAAACACCATTACATTGTGGAGTTGTTGGGGGAGTTAACTGCGAGACAATCCCACAATTTCTAAGATGATCATCAAACTCTTGGCTCAAATATTCACCACCTCGATCTGATCGAAGTGCTTTAATAATTTTACCAAGTTGATTTTGCACTTCGTTCTGAAATGTTCAAAACATTTCAAAAGATTCACCTTTATGTTTCATGAGATATGCGTAACCATATCTACTGAAATCATTAGTGAATGTAATGAAGTACTGATAACCATATCTAGCCATTGTGTTTATAGGACCGCATACATCAGTATGTATTAGATCCAATAAATCACTTGCCCTTTCACTGTGTCTAGTAAAGGGACTTTTTGTCATCTTGCCTAGTAAAAAAATACACATGTTTCATATGATTTAAAATCAAATGAATCTAAAAGTTCATCTTTATGGAGTTTAGAAATGTGTTTTTCATTAATGTGGCCAAAACGACAATGCCAAAGGTAGGTTTGATTCAAATCATTTGACTTGAATCTCTTTGTATTTACATTAAGAATGGGAGTACGTGTGGACCTTTTCATGTTTAGAATATAAAGACCATCACACAAATCAACATTTGCATAGAAAATGTCTTTACGAGAAATGGAGCATTTATTATTCGCAATAATGAAATTAAAACCATCCAAATCCAAACATGAAACTGATATGATGTTTCTGCTCAAGCCAGGGACATAATAACAATTATTTAAAACTAAAGTAAGTCCACTAGGTAAAATTAACTCATAGAATCCTACAGCCAACGCAGCAACCTTTTCTCCATTTCCAACTCGTAGGATGACTTATCCTTTCTTCAGCTTTCTACTTTTGGTGAGGCCCGGCATATTAATACAAATGTGAAATCCACATATGGTATCCAATACCTAGGAATCACTAGTAGACAAGTTGACTTTAATAATATAAATAACTAAAGCAATAGTCGCACTACTCTTTTTTTTCTTTAGATCTTCAACATAGAGCTTGCAATTTCTGAACCAATGTCCAGGTGCATGGCAAAAATGACAATTTCTATCTTTTTCCTTTTCCTTCTGGGACTGTGAAGTAGAAGCAACAAGGGGTTTGACTTGTTCCATAAGCTTTGTGACAATCACAACAGCCTTGGTAATTTTAGCCTTGCCTTTGCCCTTTTTATTCAAAGCCTTTCATTTCTGAACCATCAACACATTAGCAATGAGTTTCTTGACATTTTGCTCAGCAATTTTAAGCATCAAATGCAACTCTGAGATAGACTTCTCCATGTTATTCATGTTATAGTTCATCACAAATTGTTAATAACTATCAGGCAATGAATTCAGGATCAAATCCGTAGCCAACTCTTGGCTTATGGGAAATCCAAGTCAGTCAAATGGTCAATATAGCCCTTCATTTTCAAAACATGAGTACTAACTGACGCACCCTCAACCATGTTGCAAGAATGAAGGTTCTTGACTGTCTCGAACCTTTCTTGCCTAGCCTGCTATTGGAACATTTCCTTCCGCGTCGTAGCCATGTCGTAAGCTTCCATGTGTTCCATGTCCTTCTGAAGTTTAGGAACCATAGTTGCCAACATAATGCATGCAACATCAGTTGAGTCGTTGACATGCTTAGTATGTGCATCCTTCACGGCTCTTAAAGTATTGGCTGGTGGATCCTCAGGAATAGGATCATCCAGGACATAGAACTTGCGTTCATGCTTAAGAACAATTCTCAAGTTTCTGAACCAGTCAAGAAAGTTTGTCCCAGACAACTTATCCTTCTCAAGGATGGATCGCAGTGACAAGGGATTAGTGTGATTTGAAAAGGCCATAGATCTACAACAAAGATTATGCAAAAGTTCATTTTAGTATAGAGGAATAAACTCCCACTAAATTAATAACCCTCTTTAAAAATACTATGCTAATTTAAGGGATTAAAATCCATGTTTCACCTAATTCCAAGACAGCTAAGGCAGGACACTTCGAATTAGGTTATTTATGTAGGTATCAATTACCAATTACATCATATGTAACTTTTAGTTATTTTATGAGATTATGACATCTTATGTCTTTACATGTTTTATCTCATCTAGTGCCTAAAGCCCAAAACTGTTTTGATAGCTTTATCAAGTCTAACCATTTCAAACAATAGAGTAATCGTTACTCAACTTACCTCACCAAGATTACACAATACACTATGCGAAGGCAGACCCATATTGATGTGATCGAAGCCTTGACAAGTGCTTAAGAATGGATGACACTTGACTTAAAATTTGAAAGAGGGATTTTTGTTTGTTTTAGTGATCATAATTAAATAAGATAAATATCATATATTTCAATGCGTGAATAATCACTAAAAAGTTAGGAAATCATACAAATATTGACTATTGTACAAATTTCAATTGCGAAAATTTAAAATCGCCTAAATTTTCTCATGATTTTAGTCAATCCAATCAACCAAAACTGCCACCATATTTTAATTTCGAAAATATTAATTAAAACATTTTTAATTATCTCGGGCCCACCATTAACTTAATATCTTATCATAATCCAATTAGAATTTAAGATACTTTGAATCCTTGTCCAATTAGGATTTGTTTTATATCTCACCTCTTATAGGATTTGTAATTCTAATTCAATTACAAGTCTATCTCCTATCTTATAGGAATATACTAACGGATTACTACAATGAAATATATTGTCAAAATCAATTTCGAGATATTAATAATGCAGTCAACATCAGAATCATATTAAATTAATCATATTAACCTAATCATGATTTCTATCATGGAGACATACATAATTATTGAACAAAAATGAAATATGTATCAACACCAGAATCACGTTAACCTAAACATGACTTCTACCATGAACATACAACATTCACATCGTTCAATATCAAAAAACATATGTTAATCAAAATATTATAAAAATAAATACTATCATTGAATTAAATCATGCGTATGTATCAATATACATGAATTAATAACATGCTTTAAAACCAATTCTTCATAACAATAATCACAGAATCTATATGTATATCGTATATGCATTAATCAAGATTATGTTTTCACACATATATTATATACACATCATTGAAAACATGTAAATGTTTAATAGAATCGAGCCTAATGCTCTGATACCACTGTTGAGTTTTTGGGGTTCATACGCAACGGAAAATTCAAAAAAAAATTTGAAAACCCCAACAGGATCGAAAAATAAGTTCCATTAAACTAAATCTACGAAAGTAAATCATACCTTATTCCGTGATTTCCTTTTGATTGTTCGATTCTCAAGACGTTCAAGTGCCCGTCCTCTATCAGAAATCCACACACGAATGTTGACCATAATTTGGAGTTATAGCCCCAAGAGAGATTGAAAACGATTTTTCTCTCTCTCCTTAAATCCAGAGAACTTAAAAATTGTAAAATGAAATCTTATTTCGTTTTTTTAGGGATCCACCCTTTATTTATATGTGTAGACAAGCCCTCACTTAAAATCCAATTCGTAATACAACTATTTTATTTACGCATTTTAAGCAAATTACACATACGCCCTATTAATAAGTTATCATATAACAAATCATAAGGGCTTTTATGTCATGAATTTGATCATATAAAATTCATTACTCTGGACCAATTGAAATTTGTGCAAAGCCATTCTTTGTTGCGACAATAGGTTCATGCGACGTTGGCAGTGATCCAAAAGTCATTTTGGTACACAAGTCATAAGCGGTCTCTAGAAAGGCATTATGACTTCCCAAGTAGCATGAATATCAACATTGATAAAACCTAATTAATAACTTATATCATATCATTTTGTCGTACGATATCCTTTAATTAAACATAAGACATGGAAAGTCACCCTTAATGTTCAATCGTACTAGTCTCGATCTTTTGGTAAACTGAAAAACATCCAAGTGACATTGATCATCTCAATTCACATGGACTTGACCATTATCAGTCTATCTTATCAAGGGATCCACTGATATCTCTCTCTATAAGATAGTGACAAATTATATCTTGATTACACACCTTCACATATTATTCACACTGTAACCAATCACAATCTTTATAATTGTCCGATTAAAGACAACGTTTTATTGTGTCAAATTATCATGCTCCTAATATTGAAGTCTATGGTAATCTCAAGTCGAAAGACTAAATGATATACCTATCATGAGTAACACTTATGACTTAATCCATGTGGTGTTCTCATAGTGGGTCGGTCCAATATCTTATTCCATAATAAGTACTCATGATCTTGATTCGTATTCTTATACGCGTGATCACTACATGACCATCAATCACGATTCACATTAGTCTTAATTTATTATAGTTCCCTGTATAATGACCGACTAGGGACATTTATGATATTTCAACAAATACCTATGGATCTTACTATAAGGTAAACATGTAATCACTTATAATAAAACAACAAATAAAACTTATATTTTATTAACTAAAATTATAAGATAAACAATGTTTGTAGATTGACCTAAGGCACATGCCTTAACAAGAAAGTGATTTCCATGGCATCATTATTGACATGTGCGCCAAGGATAATCTGGTGGTTGCTAGGTGTTTTCTGCAGGTCTAGGGCACGTGTCACGAGTTAATTGGACGAGCTGCTATGAGCTGCTGACGTGTCACACGAGGATTTGAGGAGAAAATGTTGTGATCACGATGGGCGAGTAAGAAAATGACACTTGGCAGCAAGCTGGGTGTGGAAAAGCTCGCACGAAATCGTGCGAATAAGTGGGAGGCATCAACGCAAGAGTCTCGAGGCTCGTCAAGGGCTGCTGCTGACGAGGAGAAGAGCTGCGGCTAGAGGTGAGCTGGGCTATTGGGAGAGGGCCACGTGGCGGGCAGCTGAGGTGAAGAAAACACACAAGAGAGACCAAATTAATGGGTGAACACACGAATCTCGATAACTCATTGACGGTTGTGATTGCGAGTAACTAATGTATGTCCGTGAGCTGTATTAGATGGCCTGCAGTCTACTATTAGCAAATCCACTAGATTGGCTCCATAGGTGCATATCTTATCTCCATCGTCAACTTCATATCCGAACCGCAACCCACCCGAACTCAACAACTTTGTAAGATCTATTTCTTTGGAGAATTTGTGTGTTTATGCTTAATGTGGTTCATGTTATGTTGAATGTTTCATTTTTTGTTAATTTGTTCTCACATGCGACTTTTGTTTTTTTTTTTTTTGTTATTTAAATACATTCTACTGTTTTTTTGTTTTTTTTTTTTTTAGCAAAAATCGCGTGGGCTGTTTTTTTGGAGATTTTGTATGTTAATGATTCATGTGGTTCATGTCATGTTGTATGTTAAATTTTTTTTTATTTTTATGTCTCACATTCTATTGTTTGTAATTTTTTTTTTAAAGGCTGATTTTATTTATCCGATTTAAATTGGGCTGTTTTTTGGAGATTTTATATGTTAATGATTCATGTGGTTCATGTCATGTTGTATGTTAAAATTTTTTTTATTTTTATGTCTCACATTCTACTTTGTTTTTTTTTTTATTAATTTTTTTTAAGGCTGATTTTTTTTATCCGATTTAAATTGGGTGTTTTTTTTGGAGATTTTGTATGTTAATGCTTCATGTGGTTCATGTCATGTTGTATGTTAAATTTTTTGTTATTTTTTTGTCTCACATTCTACTGTTTTTTTTTTCATTTTTTTTAAGGTCGTTTTTTTTTTTTCCGATTTAAATTGGGTTTTTTTTGGAGATTTTGTATGTTAATGCTTCATGTGGTTCATGTCATGTTGTATGTTAAATTTTTTGTTATTTTTTTGTCTCACATTCGGCTTTTTTGGAATTTTTCATTTTTTTTAAGGCTGATTTTTTTTTTATCCGATTTATATTATTACTTTTTCCCAATTAGTTGATGTGGTATTAATCAAGCAAAAATCCTCATATACATGTCAATACTTTAATAGAAAAATTTCGAAGAACTTTAGGCGTGCGCTTAAGAGATGAGACATTGGTGGTGGTAACTTTGTAAGGTTGCTTTAAGGGCTCTTATATTCTAAGCTAGCTAGGGTAGTTGTTTATAATATATAATAGTTATTTGCATATAATAGTTTCTTTGTTGCATAATAAGGTACTTAATTTGATCACTAGGCTATTTAGTTACATATATATATTAATAAATTTACCACTATACCAATTCTATTTGGGTCCATAAGCAATTTTATGAAGGTCATATTTATTTGAATTCTGTACGCAATGATTCATTATATTGTACATATATAGATTGAAGAATGAGTGATCAAAGAGTATCGTTGTTGTGTTATATGAATGGAGACATGGTAGAAGGAGCATCAGGAATTTCGTACACGAAACCCGATAAGGATTGGAGCGCAGAACATAGTGTTTATGTCTGCATGTGGAACGAACGTGCCTCCAATATTGCAACTGATGAAAGCTTAGAGGAGCCAATGGACTTTTACAACCCGTATATGCTATGGTATCGTCGCATTACACGACGATTCATGTCTCCTCGTGGAGCTATTCTTGGAGGCCTTGGTAAGTCCAATTGATTTTTTTTCAGTCATGAATCCTTGCCAAATAGTTGTTTTCCTCGTACTTTGGCATAAAACTTCTTCAATATTTCATATGTAGGCACATGGCATTACTTCAATTCATCGGTTGACACTTTGGGTGATGATGTATCTATTGCCGTATTAGAGATGTAGCGCATCGACTTTGATCGCATACACGCAGATTATCTGGATGCATAATATGCCCAGCCATTTCAAGCTTCTCATCATTCTTCCCATGCCGATACACCTTCGAGGCATGACACTCCATTGTATACTCCATCGCTGCCTTTCAACGAGTTTGGGACTCCACATACTCCTTCGCTCCTCCCACCATGACATTCGAGGCTATGGAAGCCTTTCCATTTGACACGGCACCTACATCTTCGCGCCATTTTCATGCAAGTCCAATAATGATGAATTTATCTGGGAGTACAAGTACTCAGGATGGCGGAATGCGGGACAACGATGATATTCAACCAGAAGATGCTCAAAATCCGGCTGATGTGGGTCATTCGGATATTCCACTTGCACGAAATCGTAATGTCCGAGTCGTCAAGAGAACACGGTGTGGGACTGGAAGTCATTATTTGGGGTCAGACTAGGACTTTTTCTATACTGTTATAAGTCATTTCCTCCTTATTCATTTTTGCCTTGTAGTTGATCACCAACCAATTTCATCATTTATATCAATTCAACTTTCAAGTTCATTATTTTTTATGAGTTTTAACTACGTTTTTCTTGATGTGTTGAACCTCTTGTATTGAAAAGTTGTGTATGCTATTATGTGTATGAAAAAGGTACTAAAGTATTTGGTTTCTCAATGGTCTCCTCTCATGATTCATAAATAGCTTTGTCATCATTTTTCATGAATTAGTAGCGTGGGAGCACAAGAGCAAATTGGTTGGGAAAATGCATGCTTGTGGACATGATTCATGTGGCCTTGCTCCTTGGGGCTGCAAGGATATCACGACATCCATGGCATGGAAAACGTGACTGTGCAATGCTTTTGTCTCAAAAGGTGTGGATTGGGAAATAGTTTGGTGGGTGTGTTGGATTGATAATTTTTCCTCCCAAACGATCCTCATTAGCAAATTGTAGTTGTTCCACTACATGAAAATACATTACTTTGAGTAGTTTTTCGCCCCGTATTCAACTGTGCACTCCATTAATCCTGAAAATAACAAATAAATATAATTAGACTAATATTTTAGAGACTTAACAATAAAAAATATATAAATAACCTATATATAATTACATAATTAACGACTTAACAGATAAGTTTGATTCAAATTATTTGACTTGAATCTCTTTGTATTTACTTTAAGAATAAGAGTATATATTGACCTTTTCATGTTTAAAATATAAAAACCATCACACAAATCAGCATTCGCATAGAAAATGTCTTTACGAGAAATGGAGCTATTATTATTCGCAATAATGAATTTAAAACCATCCAAGTCCAAACATGAAACTAAGATGATGTTTCTGCTCAAGACAGGGACATAATAATAATTATTTAAAACTAAAACAAGTCCACTAGGTAAAATTAACTCAAACCATCCTACATCCAACACAACAACCTTTGCTTCATTTGCAAATTGTAGGATGACTTATTCTTTCTTTAGCTTTCTACTTTTCATGAGACCATGCACATTAATATAAATGTGAGATCTACATCTGGTATCCAATACCCAAGAATCACTAGTAGACAAGTTAAATTCAATAACGTAAATATTTGAAGCAATAGTTGCTACTTTTTTTTTTTTTCTTTAGATCTTCAAGATAGATCTTGCAATTTATGAACCAATGCCAAGGTGAATGGAAGAAATGACAATTCGTTCTTTCTCCTTTTCCTTCTGGAACTGTGAAGTAGAAGTAGCCTTAGGCTTGACTTGTTCCATAGGTTAGTGACAGTCACAACAGCCTTGGCAACTTTAGCCTTGCCTTTGCCTTTCTTCTTCAGAGCCTTTTCTTTTTGAACCATCAACACATTAGCTTAGGGTTTCTTAACATTCTGCTCAGCAGTGTTAAGCATCAAATGCAACTCTGAGATAGACTTCTCCATATTATTCATGTTATAGTTTACCACAAATTATAAATAATTGTAAGGCAATGAATTTAGGAACAAATTCGTAGTCAACTCTTGGCTTATGGGAAATCCAAGTCTGTCAAGATGGTCAATATAACCCTTCATTTTTTTAGAATATGAGGACTAATGACACAGCCTCAGCCATTTGGCAAGAATGAAGGTTCTTGACCGTCTCAAAACTTTCTTGCGTAGCCTGTAGTTGGAACATTTCCTTCAGCATTGTAGCCATTTCATAAGCTTCCATGTGTTTTATGTCCTGTTGAAGTTCATGAACCATGGTTTCCAACATAATTCATGCAACATCAGTTGATTCATTGACATGCTTAGTATGTGCATCCTTCATGGCTCTTGAAGCATTAGCTGGTGGTTCCTCAGGAATATGTTCATTTAGGTCATACAACTTGCGTTCATCCTTCAAAACAATTCTTAAGTTTCTGAACTAGTCAAGAAAGTTTGTATCAGACAACTTATCCTTCTTTAGGATGGATCGCAATGACAATGGATTGGTGTGATTTAAAGAGGCCATAGATCTATGACAAAGATTACAAAAATTTCATTTCAGTATAGAGGAAATAGACTCCCACTAAATTTGCAACCCTCCAAAAACATTATGTTAATTTAAAGGACTAAAACCTATGTTTCACCTAATTCCAAGATAGCTAAGGCGTGACACTTTGAATTAGGTTATTTAGTTAGGTGCCTATTATATTACATCATATGAAAGTTTTAGTTATTTTTATGAGATTATGATATCTTATGTTTTAGCATGTTTTATCTCATCTTACGCTAAAACTTAAAACTGTTTTGTTAGCTTTATCAAGTCTAACCATTTCAAATAATAGAGTAACCGTTACTCAACTTGCCTCACCAAGATAACACAATACACCCATATTGATGTGATCGAAGCCTTGACAAGTGTTTGAGAATGAATCGCACTTGACTTAAAATTCGGAAGAGGGATTTTTATTTATTTTAGTAATCATAATTTAAACGAGATAAACATCGTATATTACAATGCATGTACAATTACTAAATTAGTTAGGAGATTTTATTAAAATTGACTACTATACGAATTTCTTTGAGTCAAGAATAGTTAGCGGCGGTCCAACTGACCAGTCAACGGGTGGTGGTTCCGCTGACCGGTCAGCGGATAGGGGTACGAGGCCAGCGCCTCCATTTTTTTAGACAACGAATTCCAGTTTCGAAAATTAAAAATCGCCAAAATTGTTTATTATTTTAGTCAATCCAATTGACCAAAACTACCCCATATTTTAATTCTGAAAAATGTTAATCAGAACATTTCTAGTTAACTCGGACCCACCTCTAACTTAATATCTTATCCTAATCCAATTAAAATTTAAGATATTTTGAATCCTTATCCATTACGAATTTGTTATATATATCACCTATCTTAAAAGATTTGTAATTCTTATCCGATTAAAATTTACCTCATATCTAATAGAAATATACTAACATAACCACAATAAGATATACGAACAAAACCAATTTCGACTCTTATCCATACAAAACAAGCGATTGAATTAAGAAATGAAATATTAATCAAACATTCAACACCAGAATCATATTAAATTAATTATATTAACCTAAACACGATTTCTATCATAGAGACACATATAATTATTAAACAAAAATGAACTACGTATTCAACACCATAATCACATTAACCTAAACATGACTTCTTCCTTGAGAACATATATAATTTGCATCGTTCAATATTAAAACATATGTCAATTGAAATATAATAAACCTGAGTTCTATCATTGAATCAAATCATGTGTATGTATCAAATACATGAATTAACAACATGCTTCAAAACCAATTCTTGATAACAATTATCACAAAACTTATATGTATATTATATATACATTAATCAAGATCATATTTTCACACATATATCATATATATACATCAGAGAAAACATGCAAACATTTAATAAAATTGAGCCTAAGGCTCTGATACCACTATTAGGTTTTGCGGTTCATTTGTAGTAGAAAATCCAAAGCAATTTTCAAAAAACCCCCAACAGGATCGAAAATAAGTTCTATAAGACTAGATCTACAAAAATAATTCTTACCTTAATATGTGATTTCCTTATCTGATTATTCAATCTCCAAGATGTTCAAGTGTGTGTCCTCTATCGAAAATCCACACACAAACGATGACCACAATTTGGAGTTCTAGCCCCAAGAGACATCGAATACATTTTTCTTTCTCTCTCAAAATCCAAAGAACTCAAAAATAGCAAAAACAAAATCTTATTTTGTTTTAAGGTTGCAACCTTTATTTATATGTGTAGATAAGATCACTTAAAAAACATATTCGTAATACAACTATTTTATTTAGGCAATTCAAGCAAATTACACAAATGCCCCTATTGATAAGTTATCATAAACAAATCGTAGAGCTTTATGTCATGAATTTTATCATATAAAACTCATTACTCTGGAAAATTTGAAATTGCACAAAACCATTCTTTGTGTGTGACCAAATAGGTTCATCCGGCGTTGGCAGTGAATCAAAACCATTTTGGTACGCAAGTCATAAGAAGTCTCTAGGAAGACATTATGACTACCCGAGTAGCATGAATATCAAAATTGATACAACCTAATGAATAACATATATCATATCCTTTTGTCGTGCGATATCATTTTATTAAACATAAGGCATAGAAAATCACCATTAATATTCAATCGTACTAGTCTCGATATTTAGGTAGTCTAAAAACATCCAAATGACATTGATCATATCAATTCACATGGACTTGGCCATTATCAGTCTTTCATATTGAGGAATCCACTAATATATCTCTTTATACGAGAGGGACAAATTCTAACTTGATAACACACCTTCACATATTATTCATATGGTAACCAATCACAATCTTTATAATCATCGGTTAAAGGCAACATTTGATTGTGTCAAATTACCATGCTCCTAATATTGAAGTCTATGGTAATATCAAGTCGAATGACTAAATGATATACATATCATAAGTAACACCTATGACTTAATCCATATAGTGTTCTCATTGCGGTTCAGTCTAGTACCTTGTTTCCTAATAAGTACTCATGATCTCAATTCGTGTCCCTTTACGCATGATCATTACATGACCATCAATCAAAATTCACACGATTCGTAATTCATTATAGTAACCAAGTATAATTACCAACTAAGGCATTTAGATATTTCAACAAATACACATGGATATTATTATAAGGTATACATGCAATCACTTATGATAAAATAGTAAAAGAAAAACTCTATTTCATTAACTAAAATTATAAAATAAACAATGTAGAATGACCTAGGGCACATGCCCAACAAGAGTTATAATCATCTCTATGTTGAGAACTCTGATTACATACTCAGGATAAATGGTGTAGTTTGACTCCCATAGTATAAGAGGAAATGCTCCTAGAGTCAAACTTGGAGCTAGTAAAGAAGGTTTTTGTGGTAATTAAGGACTTGATTAGGCATCCTAATAAGGATAAGAAATAGGCATGTTGTTTGCAGATCAGAGTATCTTGAGACGCGTGACTCTTTGAAAGATCGAATATGAGACAAGCAAGGTAAGTTCAGGAACAGGGAATATCCAACTTACTTCGAACACACCCAACGAAGGGCAGGATCAGACATTATTATGGCATATTTTAAGATAAATGAGCATAGTGCTCTTCATGGTCGTGGTCACAGACTTGTTAATTAATTCCACTGCCTAGGCCTTGACATGTGCCTAGATGAGAGCATGGTTTATCTCTATTCGATTTGAAAATGAAAGTCGATGATGATTACTAATGACAACAATCAAGGGAGTTGACTTAGAGTACATATCACTTGAAGCTAAGGGATTTCCAAATTACAATGAGATCATGCGACAAGCTACTAGTCCCTTAAAAGGATGACGCACGTAATAGAATACCCAAGGATACCAGAGGCATGTTATGGTATTAAATCATGCATGATTTATTGGAAACATGGCTAGAGGAGTCCATGTTGGGGGCCAAGATGAGGGCGAACACTTTTAGAAATGCTCGAGGAAAATATGGCTATCATTGAGGACCTAGATTGAAATTACAATGGATTAGTCATGTGTGCCTTGGTATTAGAGGGATTTGGATATTACCCAAGTGATAGGGAGCCAAAATGGCAAAGGAATGTATGATTGATATTTTCATTCAATAGTGAACTTGGCAAGTTGGATGTTCATGGAAATGAGCCTTGAGGTTGAATGTCATGGGAAGTGTCATCAGATGTGATGGCTAATCGCGACAGATAATGTGTCGTCATGGAGGTTTGATACCGTATTAGCTTTAGCACTTATATAGCATCCCATATCTAGATTAGGGCAATACTCGGCCTGAAACCCAAATTAAGCCCCGATAACCCTTCCAGACTTAAGTAGAGCTAGCAGTTTTTCCTTCTGTACTTAATAAACTCAACCTGTATATAATTATCGAATTAAGAATTGAAAACATACATAGCGGACAATTAAAACTTTTTCAATAATTAAATGATATACATAATACATAGTTTATCAAAACCCAAAACGCGATTATAAACCTCCCAACTCTGTTCATATTCATAAAGTAACTCAAACAATGTATATATATACATGAATGTTTATTATATCGTTGAGAATATAATAAGACTCCTAAATCTTCTCTTTTTCCTTTGTCGAACCACTAGGCTAAAAACCTGAAATATTAAATTTAGGGTGGGCGCTCCAACTTGCTCAGTAAGTAAGGATTCACAAAGCCATCAACATTTCATATAATAATCAAAAGTAATATGTAATAACAATATGCACCAATGATAACTAATGGGATTATGAAAAATATATAATTCAATAAGTAACGGATGCAAGTCAAACCGCCACTGACTATAACATTGTGATTTCCATTTTATTTGTAAAACTAGGGTCGATTAACCACTGACACCATTAATGCGATTGCTAGACCCACACATTAGTCGATGTGATGTAGCCAATCCATTAATGTTCAATGGTTCTATCCTAAACCCTCTAGTGAATATGTACTCCACGCAACCTATCTGATTGAGTAGAACATAACATATAGGCTAGGAAATCAAACCTATACCCTATATAACATAATCTCAATTCTAGGAGTTTCTCTCGCCGATCACATTAAACATCATTTTCCTTTTAGTAAATATATATCACTGTGTACATAGTCCCCTATTCAGTCCATAAAATATATGAACTACAAATACTAACATATCCAGGCAACATTGATAAATTAGCAAATCAATACTTACCTCGGTTTAGGTTTCCAGATTTCCTAACTTACTAGGTCACTCAAGCTCTCCCGGTGATCCAACAACTATAACAGACCATTTGTGGTTAATATAGGTCTAATACACTATGTTTAGAACCCCAAAGTCAGTCCTTAAAACCTTTGGAAATTCTAAGTAAAAACTAGAACAGTCGTTGTTTTCAAGGGTGGGAGCGCGCTCCCTCACTTGGTGGGCGCACTCCACCAACTGGGTTCATCCCAACTGATGAAGGGAGCGCGTTTCACCCTACACTATCTCAATAGTAAGCAGGGCAGCAGCCCTTATTCAATCCATCAAACCACCAAACAATATCGAATACTCTCCCAAAACATCAGGGAGGACCTCTTGTGAGGTTTAATTCCAATTAAAGTGATTAACAACAACAATTCACAGAGAAATCATCACCAACACATTGAATTAAACTTGAAACTCAAAACTACACTTACTGAGATGATGATAACTGAACTACAGTGATTTAATCACTTCGAATCACACTCGAACAACTCTCTTAGATTGATTTCCTCCAAATCAAACCACTAAAACCTTCAACTGCTTGTCTCTCACTCTCTTAGTTGATCAATGAAGAGAAATTTGAAGGTTTTGATTTAAATATATGGATTTTCTAAAAGATTTGCATCGCACTATCATGAGGCTGATCAAGTGAATGATGTGTTAATGTGACACCTCCTAAAGAGACACACATCTTGACCCCATCAACACTCACACTCATCTTGAGGCGATCCAACGATCCATATAATTCAAACCAAACTTATAATTATATATATATATATATATATATTTATAGATCAATTATATATAAATATATATACACTTTGTGTATTTTCTCGCCCCTAAATTCACTAGATATGCCTACGAGCACTCTAGAGTGTGCAAATTTATTTCATGACCTTATCATCGCATTTAGTGTACCGGCTATTTATTGTTTAACTATTTATTTTCGAGTTATAGGCTTGTATATAAATTCCATTTTTACAACCTATAAAGTCAACAAATATTCCAAACAAATACTAGTCATTACACAAACTCATTCACACGCTAATTGAGGTATGCTAGACCTAACCACGAGCTTAACTGAGGTTAATTAGGATTCAAATTAACACTAATCACCAGCTTAAGGTAATGTGTCATTACAGTCTCCCTAATTTAAAGCAATTTTGTCCATGAAATTAAAGTAAACATAAAATTACCTATAGTTTTGAAGAGAAATGGAAACTGCTCCTTCATATAAGACTCATGCTCCGAGGTTAGTTCCTCATCTCCGTGAAAGTGCTATTTCACCTTAACTAAATGAATCTCGTTAGTTCTCAGCCTCTGAATCTTATGATCAAGTATCTGAATTGGCTGCTCATTGTAGGATAAGTCTTCCCGAAGATCAAATTCATTCCAATCAATCCTTGGAGTGAATCGAGTCTCGATTTTGTGAAGCATAAACACATGGAAGACATTATGAACTCTAGCTAGCTGAGGAGGTAACTTTAACCTATAAGCAATGGGACCAACTCTTTCCTGCACTCTGAATGGCTTAATATACCTTGGAGCTACCTTACCTCGCAATCTAAACCTATATAGTCCTTTCATAGGAGAGACTTTTAACAGGACGAGATCATCCTTTGAAAACTCCAAAAACTTATGATGTTTATCGACGTTTCTCTTATGTCTTAGTTGTGGCGTAGTCAAATGTTGGCAAATTTACTGAATTCTCTCTGTGTAGTTCCAAATCAACTCTAGCCCCAATAAAATTGTATCTCCAACCTCTATTTAACACGCATGTGAACGATAAGGTTGACCATATAAAGCTTCAAAAGGAGTCATTCCAGTGCTAGCCTGATAGCTATTATTTAAGAGAGACTCACATCGAGGAATGTATTTCTCCCAGTTACCACCAAACTCCAAGACACAAGCTCGAAGCATATCCTCTAGCACTAATATCAACCGCTCATTCTGTCCATCAATCTACGGATGGTATGTTGTACTGATGTTAAGAACAACTCCCAGCCGTCTTTTCAATTCACTCTATAGTCTAGATGTGAACCTCGGATCTCTATCTGAAGTAATCAACATTGGAACTCTATGAAATCTCAATACCTCACATACGTACACCTCACATAATCGGTCAAAAGGATCTCGCATGGAAACTATCAAGAAATGTGCAGACTGTCAACCAGTCAACTATAACCCATACTGCATCGTGCTTATGCTGACTCAAAGGTAGATAGGAAATAAAACATATTGATATATGTTCTCATTTCCACTCAAGAATAGGTAGAGAATGCAACTCCAAGATTCCTACGCTCAGCCTTAACTTGTTGATATATCTCACATCTCTTCATAAACTCAGCAATATCAGTGACGCGCACCGAACGAGTCAATAAAATATATTACTTAAGCAAACTATTTACATAATAGTGGCAAAAGGTTGATCCTTTAGAGATTGGTAATCATTCTGAGGTCAAAAACAACAAAAAAGGGAAATTGATGGTTTTAAGAGAATAAACAAATTAACTAATCTAAATAACAATAAAATAAATAAAGCTATGGAAATTATTTTAAAATCAATTAACAAAAAATACCTAGGTCAAGACTTACAAGATCGGTTTGATTAAATGATTAGATTTGGTCTTCGATTTATATAAAATATGCAAATCAAAAGTATCATAGTGTAGTTATAGACCCGGTAACATACGCAGCTCCTCCCACTTCCTAATCTTGATAGCCAAGGTACAATAATGACTACTTCCCTAGCCAATCGTATAACCTTATACTCAAGCGCATTGGATTTAACACGATGACCGCAATGGGTTTTGTAAAGCCACTACACCTAGATAATCGGATCACTAGTGTGTCCGATTTACCCCTATATCCCTAAGGTATTTGACCAGTCTCTAAAGAGGTGAATCAATTGTAAGGGTCAATTGCCACTAGTGTGGTCTTATTGCATAAGGACTGATGCTTATGATTCACTGGCAATTAAATCAGAGTTTAAATATGAATTTAACTCTAATAATTCAATCAATACCAAAGAAAATAAAATAACAATGAAAAGCAATGCAATTAAAATAAATAAATCTCACAAATCTATAGATGAGCATAATCGAACTTCCATCGCATTCTTGCCTAGGCCGTAAGTTTAATCTCTAATGGAAAAACACAAAACAAAAGAATAGAAAAATAGGAGTGAGGCGGAGAGAGAGAAAAAAGTAGCTGGGAAGAAGCACCATCTCGAAGTCAAACTCTCTATTTAATCCCTGAAGTCCTAATATCAAACATGACTACAATTGTTCTTTGGAGGTAAGAGAAACTGCATCTCGTTGGTTTCTTTTTGACACGTGCACCGAGGACAATCCATGGCTGCTGGGTGTTTAATTTTAGGGCTCTGACAAGTGTCACGAGTTGATTGGGCAAGTAGTCGGTGAGCTGCTGATGTGGCATCAGATGATTGGAAAAAGGAGTTGATGATGATGTGGTGGACAACTATGGTGATGACACATGGTAGCAGCAGGCAAGGTGAGAGAAGCATGTAAATTCGATAAAGTAGTGGAAGAGAGCACCTGCATAGATCTCGAGGAGGATCTGAAGGCTGCTGAAGTGACGAGTTGCTGATGAAGTGTGCGTGGAGAGCTGGACGAATGAGGCAAGGGCACGTGGTGGGCAGCTGGAGGAGATGAAGCTCTCAAGGAGAAATCGTATGAACTTATGGGAGAGTGCACGGGCACGAAATCGAGGCATGATGATCGGCTGTGAAGACGCAGTGCCTCAAGTGCATGTCCTAACTGTGTTTCTTAGTTATTATCCAACACTTCATCCACTGTGCAGTGCGTAACTCGAGGCAAATCCTCTTGTAGTTGTTCACTACATGTATATACACCATTTCGCATAGTTTTTCACCCCAAATTCAACCGTGCATTTTGTTAACCTTGAGAAAAACAATAAATATAATTCGACTAATATTTTGGAGACTTAATAATAAAAAATATATAAATAACCTATATATAATACATAATTAACGACTTATCAATCAGTCTTCATCTCAGGCCACCAATAAACACGCCTCATATTGCGGTACATCTTAGTGTTAACTAGATGAATAAAGTAAAGAAATCAATAACATTCCCATAGTAACTCCTGCCTCAACTAATCCTAAGCTGGAATCCACAATCTATCCGTGAACCGTAACGCACCATCATCAGAAAATTACCAATCAAGATGATCCCCACTAGCTGCTAACCTTTGGTGCACTTTATAATCGTGATAAGCTTTCTGACAATCAATAACTCGCTTAATCATCCCCGGTTCAGCCTGAATCTAAGCATGGAAGAACATATTAGTAGCTTTCGAACTAGCTCTCTAGGTTGATGATGTGCTAGCCAGACATTCACGAATCATCATCACATACGCTTCCTCAATAAATAGAAACTGAGAAGTTATGGCAGTAGCTACATTCTCTCTACTTGTTCTTCTCCTACTCAAGGCATCATCAACCACATGTGCCTTGCGTGGATGGTACTCTAGAGTAAAATCATAATCCATGAGAGACTCAAGCTATTTAATATGCCTCATATTCAATTCACTCTGACTAAACAAATATTTTAGACTCTTATGATCTGGAAATATTGTAAGTTTCTCATCATACAAGTAGTTCCTCCAAAATTCAAGGCAAACACAACTGCAAGTAGCCCAAAATCATGAACTTGATAATTTCTTTCATGAATCGTGAGATACCTTGAAGCATAAGCTACAACCCCGCCTTTCTACATCAGCACACAACCTATGCCTAAATGAGAAACATCAGTATAAATCACTAACTCCTTCCCCAATTCAGGTAATGTAAGAACATGCTTTATAGTCAAACTACTCTTCAAATCTTTGAAGCGGCCTTCCACTTATAAGACCAAAAAAATTTAACATCTTTTCATGTTAGCCAAGTCATTAACAGTGCAATACGAGAGAAATGATCAACGAATCATCTGTAATAACCCGCTAACCCCATAAAACTCTGAACCTCTAACACTGTGGTAGAAGTAGGCCAATCTTGAATTGCCTTAACCTTTACTTGGTCAACATATATACCCTCAGCATTAACCACATGTCCAAGAAATCTGACCACTGAAGACTAGAATTCGCACTTACTAAACTTGGCATACACCCGATTATCCTTCAGAATCTACAATATAACTCTGAGGTGGTACGAATGCTCTTCCTGCATCTTCGAATAGATCAAAACATAATTGATAAACATAATAATGAACTGGTCAAGACAGGGTTTAAACACCCTATGCATCAAGTCCATGAACATAGCAGGAGCATTAGTGAGCCTAAAGGCATCACTGTGAACTTAAAATGCCCAAAGTGGTACTGAAAGCCATCTTCGAGATATCATCTTTGATCCTTAGTTGATGATAACCATACCTCAAATCAATATTCGAGAAATATTTGGCACTCTTCAACTGATCAAAAAAATCATTGATCCTGGACAATTGGTATTTGTTCCTGATAGTCATCTGATTAAGCTATCTAGAATCAATGCACATACGCAGGGTTCCATCCTTCTTCTTTACAAAAAGAACTGGTGCTCCTCACGGTGACACACTAGGATGGATGAATCCTTTCTGTAACAACTCCTCAAGCTGAGTTTGCAACTTACGTAATTCCTTCAATGCCATACAATACGAAGAAAAAGAGATAGGTTTAGTACCATGAATAAGATTAATGATGAAGTCATTGACACGTGGCGATGGAAGACCAAGCAAGTCAGATGGAAAGACTTTCAAAAATTCACAAACCATTGGTATCTCAATAACATTAAGTTCCCGAGCAGGCTCTCCGAATGTAACAACCCCTGTCGTAACCTCTAAATCTCGAGGAATATCTTCCATTCTACGAGTTGCAAGTCGTGAAGGATTATAGCCTTTATAGACTATAATTTCAGAAAGGCTAAGGATCTGAAAGATTACCCTCTTATGAAAATAGTCAATACTGGCATGGTATGCTGATAACAAATCCATCCCTAGTAGTGTATAATACTCCGGGAACTCCATTACCCTTAGATCAATTGGGAATTCATTCTCCCCAATTTTGACTGCACATCCCTCGCAAACCAGGTTTGGATAAACCTTCTCATTTACTACTGTGCTTAAAATTAATAATGTACTGGTTCTACCAGGTTTCAATTTCAACTCATCAACCATTGCACAGACAATAAAGGAAAATGTAGAGCCAACATCAATCAATACATGCATATCTCGATCACAAGTGTTTAAAATACATTCCACAAGCCTCTTATTAGCCTTTGGATCTGCCCTAGCCACTGCATAAGTCTGTCCTCGTACTGGCTATATTGTACTGCCTGTCGATGTGGCGGTGGCGTGCAACACTCTATCTGAATATGCTATGCCTGCCCACACTAATAGCATATCATAGAAGCTCTTTGAGAAAAAATCACTAACCTATGGAAGCTACCCAGATCCACCCACTTTCTGTGATAACTGTGCCCTACTTTTGCCCTTACCTCTAGATTGTGGTGGTGGCAAATGTGGTTTTTCTATTGAAGCCTAAGAAATAAGTGGAACTGGTGCAGTGACAAATGTCGTCCCTACAGACCCTGTCTGTGTCGCTACTACAGCTTGCACTCCTCTGCCTTTTCTTTGGATGAAAATAAGCAAATTCATGGATTCTTTGGCTCCCACGAATTGTGTTACTAGTGGTGGCGTAGATACTGTTTCGAAGGATTTGGCTAATATAGTTTCTTCCACCTCCATCGCACTCTCAAACATGAATGCATAACTAGTGCGAGGATGAGAGGAAACTACAGCACGAATCTCATAATTCAGCCCACAAAGAAACATATATGTTTTGTTCTCCACTGACTTTACCATCTCAAAGCGAACTCACTCAACTCAGTGAACCTCTCCTTGTATTCCCGTACAGACATGGACCCTATTTCAATTATACAAACTCAGCCTTCTTCGTTTCTTGACTGATATTGGTAGTATTGTTTGTAAAATAATGTCCTAAACTATGGCCAAGTGATGACAGTCTTCCTATCTGTAAGGAATTCCACCACTTCCGAACAGAATTAATCAATAAGAAAGTGGCCAGTTTAACCTTAAACCAGTTTTCAACATCCACAGCAACAAATCGTTACTCCATCTCCAATATCCAGGCCTTAGCTACCCTTTCCTCCATCGTCCATTAAACCTCATAATGTCAAATTTCATAAAGTCCTTGCAGGTTTTGAGAAATATAGCCTTCTCAAAATCAATTAACACGGCAACAGCTATTTTCAGCACCTAAACATGTGCTAAAATTGGTTGAGTAGAAGATGTTTTTGTCTAAGCTCCTCCCTCTTCTTTGATAACCTCAGGAGTAGTTACAGGCTGTGCCTCAAGTCTCTGTACTGATGATCCTATCTGAGCCATCAGCATTGCCATAAGCTCATTTAAATATTCATTTTAGATTTCCATTGATCATCAGTTTCCTTATTACCTTGAAATCCAAGACTCTATGAAACTTCTCCCTAATTCGCCATTAAATTATGAAGTCAAAAAAGAGATAAGATCATTAGGGTAACATTCAGAGAAGATAAGAAAATTATATCTATACAATAGATAACAATAAGTGCAGAAAATAACGTATAATAATGTTTTGATTTTCATTTTTCCCCTAAAACATGATGAAAAGTATTTATCATACCCTAAGCTTATTCATAACTCCAGACAACTCTCAAAGTTAGTAAACTTAGGTTTCGGTATTAAAGAAAAGTTATCACTTATTTCAAAACCCATTCAAAAGTGAAAATGAGGTCAGAGCCTCGTCTCTGATATCAAACTGTATCAAAGTTACAACTTAATTCGAAAGTGATAAACCTTAGGTTCTGATACCAATCCGTATCAGAGCTAATAACCTTAGGCTCTAAAGTAGGCTCTGATACCAAGCTGTAGCATCCCATATCCCAATTAGGGTAATACTCGTCTTGAAACCCTAATTAAGTCTAGGTAACCCAGCCAGACTTAACTAAAGCCAACAACTTCTCTTTTAGTACCTGATAAACTCAATATGTATATCATTATTGAATTAAGAATTCAAACATATGCAACAAAAAATTAAAACTTTTTCGATAATTAAATGATATACATAAATATAGAGTTTATCAAAACCTAAAACTTGATTATAAACCTCCCAACCATGTTCATATATAATAAAGTAACTCAAATAGTGTGTATATATATACAAGAATGCTCATTATGTCGTTGAGAAGGTAATAAGACTCCTAAATCTTCTTTTTTGCTTAGCTGAAATGTTAGGCTAAGAACCTGAAATATTAAATTTAGGGTTAGCGCTCCAACTTGCTCATTAAGTTCACAAAGCCATCAACTTTCCATATAATAATCAAGAGTAACATGCAATAACAATATGCATTAATAATAACTAACGTAATTACGAAAAGTATATAATTCAATAATTAACGGATGTAAGTCGAACAGCCAATGGCTATTATAATGTGATTCCCATTTTATTTGTAAAACTAGGGTCGATTACCCACTGACACCATTAATGCAATTGCTAGGCCAACACATTGGCCAATGTGTTGTCTAGCCAATCCATTAATGTTCAATGGTTCTATCCCAAACCCTCTAGTGAATATGTAATCCACGCAACCTATCTAATTGAGTAGGACTTAATATATAGGCCATGAAATCAAACCCATATCATATATAACCTAATCTCGATCTCAAGAGTTACTCTCGCCGATCACATCAAACACCATTTTCCATTTAGTAAATATATCATAGTGTACATAGTCCCCTATTTAGTCCATAAACTATATAAACTACATATACTAACATATCCAGAAAACATTGATAAATAAGCAAATCCATACTTACCTCAGTTTAGGTTTCCTAATTTCCTAACTTTTTAGGTCACTCAAGCTTTCCCAGTGATCCAATATCTATCAAAAACCATTTATGGTTAATATAGGTCTACTCACTATGTTTAGAACCTAAGTCAGTCTCCAAGAACTCAATAAATTCTAAGTAAAACACAACAAAAATTTTTTTTTGGAGTGGGAGCGCGCTCCCTTACTTAGTGGGGCGCGCTCCACCAATTGGGTTCATCCCAACTGATGAAGGGATTGCACTCCATCCCTACAGTGTCTCGACAATAACCAGGGTAGTAGCCCTTATTCAATCCACCAAACTACCAAACAACATAAAGTACTCTTCTGAAACATCAGGGAGGACCTCCATTGAGGTATAATTCCATTTACAGTGATCAACAACAATAATTCACAGAGAAATCATCACCAGCACATTGAATTGAACTTAAGACTACACTTGCCAAGATGATGATCTCTGAACTATATTGATTTAATCACTTCTAATCACACTGGAACAACTCTCTTAAATTGATTTCCTCCAAATCAAACCACCAAAATCCTCAGCTGCTTGTCTCTCACTCTCTCGGCTGATCAATGAAGATAACTTTGAAGGTTTTGATTTAAATATATGGATTTTCCTTAAGATATGCATCACGCTATGTTAAGGCGGATCAAATGAATAATGTGTTAATATGACCCATCCTAAATTGACACACATCTTGACACCATAAACAATCACGCTCATCTCGAGGCGATCTAACGATCCATATAATTAAATTCAAACTTATAATTTAATTATATATTTATATATCAATTATATATAAATATATGCACTTTTCATATTTTCTCACCAATAAATTTGGCGGACATCCCTACGCATACTCTCGGGTATGCACATTCATTTCATAACTCCCTCGTCGCACTTGGTGTACCGGTTATTTATTGTTTAATTGTTTATTTTTCGATTATAAGCTTGTATATAAATTTCATCTTTATACTAAAACCTATAAATTCAACAAACATTCCAAACAAACATCAATCATCAGATAAACCTACACACACGCTACTCGAGGTATGCTAGACCTAACCATGAGCCTAACTTTGGTTAATTAGGATTCAGATTAACACTAATTACCAACTTAAGGTAACGGGTCGTTATGACTTACCTACATAACCGTACAATATTATGTTCCAGATTTGGATGTAGGGATTGGTTAATATGCCCATATACATTTTCGTAGTTTAGTGGTCCATGGAAGAGATTCGCGTTGTTATGTGACATTTACGATATAATTTACCAATGTAAGATTGGTAGAATATTAATGAGGCTCAATAGTAAAGATCATATTAGGGTCTATTATGATGTTAGACGATCCACAAAGGTTGAGTCAAAAGTTAGCGTCAAGGATATGCAAGGTCACATAGGGAGGAATTAGGTATTTCACTAGCATTTTAAAGCTGCTAAAACATGCAAGAAAGGAAACATGGATCAACACCAAGACGGATTAGAGTATGATGAGGGTGACTATGATATTCGAAAGTCTCGCCTCTTGAAGGGTCCTAGACGGTTCAAAATTAAGGAAAAACTCGCGCCGAGATTTATATGTCCATTTAGAGTTATATTTGCACGATAGCTGCCTTTCCTATGTTGATTTCGGTAAGGGTTTCATTTAAGTTATTTCAATTTCGAGGATGAAATTCTTATAATTTAGGAAGGCTGTAATGACCCCAATCCTACATTGCGCACTTAGTCAACACTCGAGCGTTGACACCGAGATAATAATTAAAATGATTTATTTGTGTTTGATCCCATGTAGTACATTATGCCTTGTGGCGGCCCTAAATTTTGAGGCAAACCGGGCACCGCCACATCACCGGACACGCCATGAGGTTATGCCACGTCACTTGCACACATGTCCAGGACAGCCCACGGCATCTACTTAACCTTTTTTTTATTGTCCTAACTTATCCAATTATTCCATCATTTAATGAGAATTTTGTGTCTAGTTAAACAAGTTAGGCAATTATTAGCTTACTTAGTCGATTAACAAGTTATATAGAAGACTTCCATTGTTTATAAACTAAGTGTTAGCATCTTACAGCTTATATGTGTGATTTAAAGTTGTATAAGTTGTTAAATATAGCGGAAGTATTAATTTATTATGCAAAAGTAAGTAATTTATCAAGTTATTGCATTTAACAAACCTACAGGGTGGAAACCCAATAATAAGGACATCGTGTATATCTATAATGGCGACAAAATAAGAAAAAATGTCGATATACATGTATCAAGTAATAAGTCTCCCAAAATGATCCAAAAAATAGTGTATATATAAATACAAACACCTACAAGGTCTGCTGGAGGGGGCTCTTTATGAGTAGATGTAGTCACCAAGCTTAGCCTCCCCCAGCTTGTTGTAGGATCTGCACTAAGTCATCCATGCAAAACAGTTGATCACAATGAGTCCAGTAGGTATAGCCCTCGAAGAAACACAATTCATATTCAATAAGATATAAATAAAACGACTATAAATCATGCTAGGCAAGAGAAATACAGTAAAAAGGGATTGAATAGCATGAGGAGAAGTCGTTGCGATACAAATATGCTAGATGTGAGTGTGGTGTATATATGCCGAATACTGGGACATCTGGGCTAAGATTGAGGAGGATCTGGTGACGAGGTGAGCCCGGCCACTGCACCAAGGTCGATAACAAACTCTATTGGTCAGAGTTTTAAGACTCCTGGCCAACCTACTCTAAGGAGAGGAATTTGTGTCGAGGGCAAGTCATCATGAACACCCACTCTCAAATCATCAATTCACGGAGATAAATCTCACGGTTAGTCTAAGGTATGACCAACACTGTCGCTAAACTTAGATTGTCGTCTACAAGAGTGCAGGAAATGGTTACACTGTATCATCGACTATACACTGACACACGCGGGAGTGAAGTAGTCAAACAAGTACCAAGTGGTATTTAAATTGCATTATAATTGAATTTAACGCAATAAGACTACCAAGTGTTTTTTGGTGGGGTTTACTTACCATGAACAATCGCAAATCACCTTCAAAACGTCCCTCTCACACCTCAAGACGCGCACTCGACACTTGACTATGGTCTCCCAAGTCCCTTGTGTTCTTTTGTATCATTTTAATTTATTTTGAGCCATATTAAGTTGATTAATTAAATTAAACCAATATTCTAAATTTCCAGTTGTGGCATATTTTGCAGGTCATAACAGGGTGCCAAATAATCGAAAAAGTCTCAAAACTCAATTTTTCTACCTTTTTCCAATTTCTCCTATTTTCTCTGATTTTTCTGAGTTCTTACATAATTTTCTATCTATTTTTCATATTTTGCTATAATTTATTTGAATTAAAATTATATTTAACCTGTTTTTAAAATATAAATTATTATTTAATATTGGGTGGAACCCCGGGTCGAGTCTGGCCTGACCCAACCATTTGGTCAGGACATACCCTGACCAACAGGGCCCATTCGGATCAGGCCTGACCAACCCATGCTCGGCCTGCGTAAGTTTGTCTCCTCCAGAGACGAACGAATTCGTCTCTAGAGGGGACAAATTCGAGCAGCACGCTCAAATCAGTTTCATTTTTTTTTTTTTTTTTTCTTTTCTTTTCTCATATTTTCCCTTCAAATCATTATCAACAACCCAACAACAATAATAACAATTTATCAAATCACCATCATCATTAACATGCATGTATGACCATTAACACACATTGAATAAAACTCGATTAGAACTTTAATTAATGGAAATCAGAGTTGTAATTCAACACATCGAGTCCAAAAATAGTAGAAGATTACTTGAAATTCATTTTTTTATCAAAAACCCCAAAGTTTGAGCTACGTATTGATGCACTTAAATCATTAGTAAATTTAAGGAAACAACAAGAGTTTTGTTTACCCAATTTTTAATGTGCTAAATCCTTACAAAACGACTCTTTAATGAGTCTTTAATTCGAAAAGTCCAACCAATAAAATTCCTTTTGCCTTTATTTGAGCTCAAAAACTAGATTTCTTGCATCCTCGAGTGAAAAATGAGGCTAAGTCCTCTATATATACTATTACACTTCATTAAGCTTCACACTCTTCTCGAGGTCCATTTAAGGTTCCTTATTCGGTCCATCCAAACATTGTGTCTTCAATGTGTTAGTTTAAGTAATTTAAGTCAAGTAAACTTAGTCAATATTTCAACCTAGGCACATTAGTGACTTATTTAGCTTAGTCTATTGTTTAATAATTTAAATACCATATTTAGACTAAGTTCTTGCTTACTCGGCTACCCAACATCGTCCCGCATCACGAGGCTTGTTAGGTCCATTCTTGGCCTATTGGTATTTTATTCAACTTAGTTCAAGTATGTTCGATTAATAGCTTAGAGTCTTATTGTACATTTATAATTTATTTATCTAAGCTATTATGTCTTCGTACCAGCATCGCACACATCTCGAGGTGCTACCCGCTGCATTCGTAACTCACGCAAACGCGATAAACATTGGGATACATGGTGTATTGCTAATTTTTTTAGTAAAAAACACAACATATAAGCAAGCATCATGCAAATATAATAATATTATGCGGTTCTTGCGCTCGAGTCTTATTCGAGATTTACACGTCATCCTTAATTATGGTTGGTTAATCCTAATTATTATGGCGTAATCTGGTTTAATTAATTCGTCTATCACAATCTTCCCAACTAAAAGAAATGTCATCTCGAAATTTAAATTTAAGGAGTTTGCCCAATCCAATAGGACATGGCAAACCTATTTTCACACTAGGTGTTTCCTATTCTAACTATAGCAGTTAGTTATGCCTCAATTGCAACTCTCCTTAAAACTTAAACATGTATACCCTATAGAGGTGGGAGTCTTCCACTCAACTAGGATTTAGATCCCATAATCTTGACTTCTCTCAGTGTTATAACAAAATCCTTTTCCTATTTACCTAGTAGTCTAGAATGTTAGCGTATGTGTCTGATCTTACTTATATGACCCGCATATTTCTGAGGCTCTACCTTGACTCAAATGTTAAGTATCGTCTAATATCATAGGAGACCTAAAACATCATAAGAAACCTACATCTAGTCTTAACTACAAAGCCTCCACAAGTTTTCAACAAATTCACGATTGGTAAATCTTATTTTAAGCGCTCACACAACTAATTTCTTTCCTCCGATCACTTGACTCCAATTGGTTGCCCTGGACATATACAATGACCCCTTGTATCTGAATCTAAGTTAGGAGTATTATAAAGAGATATAGGTGCATGCCAAGTGACCCGATAACAAAACTTTCATGGCGTTACCTTTGCTCTTTTGTCATCTCTTTTGGCAATCCTGCAACTTGCAATCTTAGCTCATGTCCTACCCAAGGAAATGATGTCAATCTCTGGACCATGATGGAACATACTATATCGCCATTTTCACTTTTCTTATCACCTGTAAGATACCCAAAACTCATATGCGGTGCTAAATAAGTATTATTAGCAATCGTACTACACTCTGAAACCCTATATGTTCGAGCTCACCTAAAAAAAACTTTAGATTCACGAATCTGGCTGAAAATGCCTATCCACATGCTTGGCCTCAAGCACCGGCTTGTCTAGGTGTGCTTCCAAAATTTATATCTGAATGCATACCACAATTATGACCATAATTTCCCTAGAGTGTTTTATCACATACATAATCTCAAGTGAGATTAGTAATTTACACATAGTTAAACTTGTTTAGATACTTAAAACTCTAGTGATACAAATCTAGATTCGACTCAATAGGCCACTATTAAGTGTCCATCGGCGACTCCAACTTATGCCTCAGTAGATGCCAAACAATGCTCTTCTATGGGCATACAATTGCGCTTAGGCAATAGAAAGAATACTCTGACAAGTCTATGACTACAACCGTCATGAGTAATGTCAAATCCTAAAATTTTTAAATCGATAAATTAAGGCTAATCAGGGATTAACGAAGCCTAATGATGGTTTTGGCCTCGAGCTGAGAGTTAAAGACCAGTGAAATTGAGATTTTTAATTAATTTTATTTTTCTATGATGTGTGCCTAGTGTTGTGTACTATATATTATTTTATTTTGCGAAATTAAGTTGATCGAGTAAATTCGAGATTTCGCTAGGTATTGTCTCGAAATACATGTCGAAATGAGTGATGAGATAGTAAAAATGTTGAACTAAACTATCGTTTCGGATTTTGTGAAAAATAATTGTGTTTAAGTTTAAAATTTGAATTTTTACATTTAAATCGGACGTAACGAGCTGACATGGATCTCACACCTATATTTTCGTAAGAATACGAGTTGTTCAGGAGTTTTGGAATGCAATGGGAAATTCTCCAATTTTTGGCGAAATTAGGGTATTTTTCGAGGTTTAATTCGGACTCAAAATTGAAGAGGTAACTATGAAAAAAATTGATTAAAAAAACATTGAAAAAAAAGTAGCAAATTACATGAAAGGGTACTAGTCATATATTGATAAGGATAATAAGTAAAGGGTAAAATGGTCATTTGACCAAACCATTTTAATATACAAACAAATCGAACCATGGTCTTCATCTTCGTTTGTTTCCATTGTTGTTAACTAATTTCTCTCTCTCTTCTCTCTTCTCTCTTCTATCTTTTCTTTCTTTCATTAATGTCTTTCGAGTATGGGAATCAAATTGAAGAGGTTTTTGTTTATCGAATTGAGAGATGTGGGTGGCTATGGTGGCTACCGTGACGCTAAGGTGAGTAATGGTTTTGGTTTCAAATCAAAATTCTAGATTTTAAGGATTGGTGACTGTGGTGATTGTAAGGGACTAGTTTATAGGATCGAACTTGGGTTTATTGGTGGTTGTTGGCTATCATGCATTCACGAACATGAGATGAAGGAGGCCTTTGATGGTCCAATTGTGTTCATTGGCTATATGTGTGGTAGGATGAACACCGTAGTGCTCTGCAGTAGGAGTCACTGATCGTTGTAGACACTTGTTTAGAATGGGTTGTGATGTTGTTCAGGATCATACTCCATGGAGAGTCGAGGGCGTGGTGTAACGGCCCCAATACCACGTCACAAGTGGTATAAGAGCGAGAGTTCGAGGAACCTCGGGAAATTAACTAAAAGAGTATACGACTTAAAAATTTAAAATTTTAGATGTGGAAACCCGATGTACTTGTCTTAGAACTTTAGTTGGGAAGCAAAGTGAGCGGGTAGTACTAAGATTATATGTGTATATATTGATTGTAATACTTATATACACGTAGTACGACGCTGACATGCGACACGTTCGTGGTTTACTCATTCGACATGGACGGACGACAAATTCTTCATGCGAATAATGGGGCTAGACGAGCAGTGCAGTATGGTGGACCGCCATACAGCTGCACACGGAGAGCCGAGTACTTGGGCAGAATTCAAGGAAGTATACCCCGATCGAGATTCAGCTGAGATTGAGAGATGAGTTCTTGACGCTGAGGCAGGGTGGCCGGACGGTGTCAAAATACATGGAGAGATTCACATACCGACTTACTTTTGCGATGGACGTAGCTGAGACCGAGCGACTTCATGTCCATTACTTTATTCGAGGATTTCGACCAGAGATTTAAGGAGCGCAGATTGTACGCTAAGTTCAGTAAATGCGAGTTTTGGCGTTCGGAGGTGAAGCCCTTAGGACACGTGATCAACGACAGAGGTACTTCAGTGGACCCGAGTAAGATTCACGTTGTCATCGACTGACCTACACCAGAGTGCACGACATACATCAAGAGTTGTTAGGATTGGCAGGATATTATCGACGCTTGTACATGATTTCTTCAAAATTTCGCGCCGATGATCAAATTGACCAAGAAAGATATGATTTTTTTTCATTTGGTCCAGTGAATGCGAGGTGTCATTCACATAGTTGAAGAAGAAGTTGACTTTTGCACCGTTATTAGTGTTGTCAGAGTCGGACTAGGAGTTGACTGTTCATACGGATGCTTGTGGCACCGGATTGGGATGTGTACTGATGCAGAGAGACAGAGTGATAGCTTATTTATTGCGTTAGTTGCGGACTCATAAGAGGAACCAGACAGTGAGATAGTGTTGCTAGATGACATACGAGTTTTGTTTACTCAAGGCGGCAACAACTATGAGTTTGTCAGAGGTTCCAGATGCTGCAGAGGCACATATTTACAGACAAATGAGAGTACCGACAATATCCATTCCGCACGTGTTGGAGTGTCGGCGAGCTGATGTGATGTATTAGAGGTTCAAGGACATGACACAAAGTCTAGATTTTTCAAATTGGTGCTGAGATACATAAGACCGTTCAGAGTCGTAGCATGAGTTGGCAGTGTGGTTTACAGATTTGACTTGCCAGAAGAGTTTGTTGGGGTTCATCCGACATTTTTCATTTCAACGTTGACATTCGACAGGTCAGGGTCGTGATCGACGATTGAGTTGAGACAGGTGAAGATACAGTCTGACGTGACCTATGAGGAGAGAACGATATAGATTGTCGACCGTCGGGTACGGATTCTCCTGAACATGGAACTCGCGAAGGTCTTAGTTCGTTGGCAGCATCGTATAACGAAAGACTCACTTGGGAGCTCGAGTCGACGATAAGGACACGTTACCCTCAGCTATTCTCTGGTATAGGATTCGGGTTACAGTTAAATTTCGGGACGAAATTTCTTTTAGTTGGGAATCCTGTAACGGCCCGAAAATTCGACTCGTGTCATGTGTAATTTTAGGGTCGTATGTGGGACCCACTTGTCGAAATGCGTATGCTTGATTCTCGAGTGGAGATGTTAATTGTTGAGAAACGTATACGCGGAGAATTCGGGGAGCCGAAACACGAACGGGGACGCACCTCGAGTCACGTGCCAACGTGGGACCGAGATAATCGCGTTATGTGGTTTTAATGTGTACATTAGATACGCCTCGTGATGCGTGTATCGCGAGTATCAAAATTTTGAAAATGAGGTGGGTTGATGCCTCGAGATGCGCGTTGCTCGGATTTTTAAGGAAAGCATAAAAAATAAATATGTTTTTGGATGTGTCTCGAAATACGTAAATTTGCACGACTCGAGACAACTTTGGTCAAGCATAGAGGCGGTGGACAAAGAGGTGAAATTATTGAGGTTGCCTCGATATTCGTGTTGCAACACGAATCTCGAAGACACTTTTGATTTGAAAATCAAAAAAATGAAAATGTAAAGATATATATATATATATATATATATATATTATGAGAGAAAAGACAAAAGAAGGAAAAGTAAGAGAGAGAGAATGAAAAATGAGACAGAGAGAAGAAAAAAAAAAAAGAGATCCGAGAGAGAAGAATAAGAAGAGAGAAAGAGAGATCGTGAGGTGCGGGAGGCGGCGACGCAGCGAGGACGCCGATGACGACGACGACGCGACCGGATCCGCGACGACGATGGCGCGCGACACCAGCGCACAGCAGCAGCGCGACGCGCAGCAGCGGCGACGCGCGCGGCATCGGCTGGCGCGGACGGCGCAGCTCGCAGCGGCGGCGGCAGCGCGCTGCAGCGAGCGCGCGATAGCGGCGAGCAGTGGCGAGCAGCGGCGAGCGACGGCGCGAGCAGCAGCGCGCGAAGAAGCGGCGGCGGCGGCGCGCGGCGGCGACGCGGACGACAGCAGCAGCGGCGGCCGCGGCGGCGAGCAGCGAGAGATGGATAGCAGAGGCTGCGGTGTTGCGCGCAGCGCGAGCACGGCGGCGGCTGTGCGTAGCTGCGGCTCCGGCGCGGCAAGGGTTGGATGTCGGAGCAGGCGGCGCGGCGGCGGAGCGGCGGCGCCGGCGAGCGGCCGGCGGCGCGACGGTGACGCGGCAGCGGCACGGTGACGCAACGGCGGCGTCGGCGCGGAACGACGTCGACTTCACGGCGGCGGCTCGGCAGCGGCGCGTGAACACGCGATGGCGTTGTCGGACCGATCGGAGGCGTGAATCGACGAATGTCGACGACGCGATTGAGGTGAGGTATATTCACCTAATTTTATTTGCGACTTGCATGATTTAGTAATTGAAATGGTAAAAATGGACACCAGGGACTTATGATGCTATAGTCAGGTGTCAGGTGCGCATATCGAGACGCAAGTGAGTGCGTTTTTGAGGTATGTAAGATTCCTTCTAAAAGTCATCGAGGGTTTACTTTTCTATCATTGAGTTCCTATTCGTGATTATTGGATGTTATGTCCCTATTCGTGCTGTTATTGATTTTCGT
This sequence comes from Stephania cephalantha, assembly GCA_039657325.1. Lineage (NCBI taxonomy): Eukaryota > Viridiplantae > Streptophyta > Magnoliopsida > Ranunculales > Menispermaceae > Stephania > Stephania cephalantha. The sequence goes on from CM077576.1 coordinate 37,938,980, forward strand.
GACACATTTGGGGTGGGGATCGAGACTTTTGCTATTCGTGTTGTACTTATGGCACACTAGGGTGTACGCGGGTAACCGGTGAAAGGAAGTGGGTGTTTCAAGCAACCGAAAGGATCTGTGCGCCCGGTCAGTAGGTTTCGGGGCTGCGGGTACTGTCGGCGGGGCTGGGCGTACCGGGTGAAAGGAAGTGGGGCACTCACTTGAAAGGATCCTGGGGGTTTGTCGTACAGTTTAGTGTGACCGGGAGGAGTACACGGTTTGTTTCTCATGTTATTTACTCATGTGATGATCTTAGCACAGTTGCATGTTTAGTTCGCATGATTAATTGACATGTTTATTGATATCGTCTATATCTCTTATAAATGCTCGGTGTACTTTGTTGGAATCTTACTAACTGTACTCCCCATCTTCCTTTTTTGTGATGGGCGAGTGCAGACCATGCTAGTAGGGGCAAGGAGATTTTGGACGACTTTATCACTGCCTGCGGTCAAGGACTTACTAGTACGTGCGATTTTGATATTTTGCTTACTTTTGGGACATGGGAGACTGATTAGATACTGTATTTGTAGATATTACTGTTTAATCTTGTCGCATATATACATAGTACTTTTCCCGGGTTTTCCACAATAGGAGTTGCTCTTATATAAAATAATGATTTATACGATGACAAATTTAAATTGTTTTATTTGTTTTTAATTTGAGACTTCTTCTGTTGTTTATAATGTTACAAAAAATGATTAAACTGTCGAACTAATTGTTTAACGAAGGGAGTTAACACGCGTATCGAGGAGACGTGTTGTGGAAAATGGCGTCAGTGGCGCGTGGGACCCAGTGGGTCAAGGATCGGACGGGACCGCTGGGCCGGCGCCTCCCCACGTGGCGACCTCGACGTGGCGACCTCGGGATTTGGGGCCGTTACAAATTGGTATCAGAGAATTGTCGACTCTGTTGGAGGAAGCGTAGGTGGACAGTGATACCACATTACAAATTGGTATCAGAGCATGGTCGACTCTGTTGGAGGAAGCGTAGGTGGACACTGATACCACGTTACAAATTGGTATCGAAGCATGGTCGACTCCGTTGGAGGAAGTGTAGGTGTGCTTAAACTGATACCACGTTACAAGTGGTATCAGAGCTTAGGTTCAAGCGAACCTAGGGGAAAGTTTAATGGCTTAAGACATTGTACTATGTATATATGCGACAAGATGAAACAGTAATATCTACAAATAAAACAATTTAAATTTGTCATCGTATAAATCATTATTTTATATAAGAGCAACTCCTATTGTGGAAAACTCGGGGAAAGTACTATGTATATATGCGACAAGATGAAACAGTAATATCTACAAATACAGTATCTAATCAGTCTCCCATTTCCCAAAAGTAAGCAAAATATCAAAATCGCACGTACTAGTAAGTCCTTGACCGCAGGCAGTCAGATAAAGTCGTCCAAAATCTCCTTGCCCCTACTAGCAGGGTCTGCACTCGCCCATCACAAAAAGGAAGATGGGGAGTACAGTTAGTAAGATTCCAACAAAGTACACCGAGCATTTATAAGAGATATAGACGATATCAATAAACATGTCAATTAATCATGCGAACTAAACAGGCAACTGTGCTAAGATCATCACATGAGTAAATAACATGAGAAACAAACCGTGTACTCCTCCCGGTCACACTAAACTGTACGACAAACCCCCAGGATCCTTTCAGTGAGTGCCCCACTTCCTTTCACCTGGTACGGCCCAGCCCGCCGACAGGTACCTGCAGGCCCCGAAACCTACGGACTGACCGGGCGCACAGATCCTTTCAGTTGAAACACCCACTTCCTTTCACCTGGTTACCCGCGTACAGCCTAGTGTGCCATAAGTACAACACGAATAGCAAAAGTCTCGATCCCCACCCCAAATGTGTCACGAAAATCAATAACAGCACGAATAGGGACATAACATCCAATAATCACGAATAGGAACTCAATGATAGAAAAGTAAACCCTCGATGACTTTTAGAAGGAATCTTACATACCTCAAAAACGCACTCACTTGCGTCTCGATATACGCACCTGACACCTGACTATAGCATCCTAAGTCCCTGGTGTCCATTTTTACCATTTCAATTACTAAATCATGCAAGTCGCAAATAAAATTAGGTGAATATACCTCACCTCAATCGCGTCGTCGACATTCGTCGATTCACGCCTCCGATCGGTCCGACAACGCCATCGCGTCGTTCACCGCGCCGTTGCCGCTGCCGAGCCGACGTCGCTGCCGCGCCGACGCTGCCGTCGTCACCGTGCCGCTGCCGGTACCACCGTCGCGCCACCCCCGGCCGCTCGCCGGCGTCGCCTGTCCCTCGCTGGCGCCGCCTGCTCCGACATCCAACCCTTGCCGCGCCGGAGCCGCAGCTACGGGCCGCCGCCGTGCTGTCGCTGCCGCAACACCGCAGCCTCTGCTGTCCATCTCCTCGCCTCGCAGCCGCTGCTGCTGTCGTCCGTCGCCGCCGCCGGAATCGCTGCCCTTCTGCTGCTTCGCGGCGTCTCCTCGCCGCTGCCTCGACTGCTCGCCGCTATCGTCCTCGGCCTCGCAGGCCGCGCCTGCCGCTGAGCCGCGAGCCGCCGTCCGCGATCCCTGCGCGCGTCACCGCTGCTGGCCGCTGCTGGTGTCGCTGCGCCATCGTCGTCGCGGATCCGGTCGCGTTGTCGTCGTCATCGGCGTCCTCGCTGCGTCGCCGCCTCCCGCACCTCACGATCTCTCTTTCTCTCTTCTTATTCTTCTCTCTCGGATCTCTTTTTCTTTTTCTTCTCTCTGTCTCATTTTTCATTCTCTCTCTCTTACTTTTCCTTCTTTTGTCTTTTCTCTCATAATATATATATACATATATATATATATATATATATATATATCTTTACATTTTCTTTTTGATTTTCAAATCAAAAGTGTCTTCGAGATTCGTGTTGCACGAATATCGAGGCAACCTCAATAATTTCACCTCTTTGTCCACCGCCTCTATGCTTGACCAAAGTTGTCTCGAGTCGTGCAAATTTACGTATTTCGAGACACATCCAAAAACATATTTATTTTTTATGCTTTCCTTAAAAATCCGAGCAACGCGCATCTCGAGGCATCAACCCACCTCATTTTCAAAATTTTGATACTCGCGATACACGCATCACGAGGCGTATCTAATGTACACATTAAAACCACATAACGCGATTATCTCGGTCCCACGTTGGCACGTGACTCGAGGTGCGTCCCCGTTCGTGTTTCGGCTCCCCGAATTCTCCGCGTATACGTTTCTCAACAATTAACATCTCCACTCGAGATTCGAGCATACGCATTTCGGCAAGTGGGTCCCACATACGACCCTAAAATTACACATGGCACGAGTCGAATTTTCGGGCCGTTACACGTGGCTTCTCGAGGGACTTCCTCTCAAACTCATGAATCTTTATTACTATTTACCTACCACTTTTAGAAGATGTCATCTGATTGTAGTCGATCAACAGAAACGGGATGGATTGCATATTTGTATATTTATGATTCCTTGCAATATTATTGTTCGTTTAATCTCTTGGAATACAATGTATTTGATTATTATAAATGTACTAGATAGTGCGAAACTTACTTATATGACATTATCGAATTTTTATAATCGGGTAATGACATGTGCGAGCGATGATAAAGAAAAGGAAAAGATGTCAGATTTTTTGTGACTTGATTAGTTCCTTTCTCTTTACGTATGTGTTTTTTTTTAATATAATATATTGTATAAATAGGTTTTGGGTTTGAGTATTAATAAGATCTCCTTTAGAATGGTTGGAACGATTTTAGGACATATTAAGATTAATTTTGAAGCTAAGGTAATATTGGTTTAAGGATTTTGATACTTTAAATCAGGTTAGAATGAATATATATATTAAATTGATTCAATATATATTGTTATGGTGGATTGTGAGTCCTTCGGCATTTCCACCAAGCTGAGCAGGTTTTGTTGAAGACTTTTGAAGGCCGAGTTTTTCGGTGTAGTCTTAGAAATAGAGGAGGTGTTGTCAAAATTTTTTTACGAAATGTGGAGATTATTTAATTAATTAATTTTATAGAACTTTGAGGTTTGAGATTTAGTTTTAGAATCTTTTGTAGTTAATAAAGTTTTATATTTGATAATTATAAGATCTTAATCTTAATTATTTATTGATGGAGCAGTTAATGCTTCTAGATTAATATGGAATTAAGGCAATCTAGGCCTGTCAGATGACCTAATTATATGGGGTCTGACAATGTCGGTATCAGTGCCTATAATTCTAAAGGAATCTTGTTGATTAAAGTTAAGTGAGTGATTAATTGGGAAGTAACGTGATGGAACGGGGTTAAAAAGTTCAAAAACTTTATTATATGTGTAATTTATGTTTTATATTATCGAGATATCGATGGATATAATTATATTGTCTACTCATAGTACACCAAGATTCGGGTCAGGGATCTGGCGAGGTTAATAGGGATCCACAACGTGTGGATTCAAATGTGTTTCAGAACTTGGCGGGGTAGATGTCAAAGTTGTTGAATATCTTACGAGCACAGGTGGTAGCCTAGTCACCTGTAGTTTGTGTTTCTCAGGAAGTCCCTACTGTAACCCCAACTGCTCATGAGGAGCAGGCTACCTCTGCGTTTGTCCCAGAGTTGAACCGATTGTTGCGGTTTCGGTTCGGGATGATCCAACCACTATTAGTGGAATGTCACGGGAGGAAAAGTAGAAGAGAGAGTTTAGGAAGTACGACCCTATATACTTATATAGTGAATTGGATTTGAGGACTGTGGAGACTTGGGTTCTCGATCACGAGAAGCTTCATAATATGTTGAACACTGACGGACATTAGAAAGCTTTAATATTTTCGTACTATTTGTAGGCTGATACTAAGATTTGGTGGAGATCTCTGCATGATGGGCATCATGTATTCGAGACTTGGGCTGACTTTCTTGAGGAGTTCACTCAGCAGTACTTTGGTGAGAGTTTGGTTTTGCAAAAGAAACTAGAGTTTAATCATCTAGTTCAGGGAGATATGTCACTGGCTCAGTATGATGCTCAATTTAATTATCATTTGAGGTTTGCTAGAGAGTCAAGAATGACAGAGAAGGAGAATATGCTAAAGTATATATATGTGTTGTAGGAAGAGCTTGGTACCACTATATCAGTGACTAAGCCGAACACTCTACGATACGTTTGAGATAGAGCTAGAGCTTATGTGACTACACGACTTTTCAGCACGAATCACGACGATATCAGGGCGTTTTGGAACCAGTACAAAGCTCAGGTTTCGAAGGTAAGAAAGGATTTCCAGCAAGGTTTGACTCGAGTTTTCAAAAGAAATGAAAAGTGGAGAACCACCATTTAACCGACGACACCTGTTGTTCCATCATATGTGCATCGTAATCCTTTTTCGAGTACAGCCAGTAGACCTACAGAGTTCACACGAATAAGGTTAGGACATACACGATCACATTCTTTTTAGCTTGTGGCTCATAGTGGTACATTTCAATCGCAAAGTAGTGGAAGTTAGGGTCAAGGATCTCAGGGACAAGCTAAGAGTCAGAGACTAGCAACTAGCCAAGAATCTTCTGTAGGTAGTAAGCCTATAATTATATGTTTTGGGTGTGGAAAATAGGGTCATATCCGCCGAGATTGTCATCGGATTTTAAGCATAGTTACGTGTTTTGGATGTGAAAAGAAAGGACATTATAGAAGTGCATGTCCAAAACTTTTGGGAGTATCCTCTAGTGTGTCAAAACCTCAACAACAGATTAAGGAACATGTTCAGGTGGTGACTGAACCAGATTCATATGCAAATCAAGATCTTATTGAAGGTATGATTTCAGTTTATGGTTGATTTATGCATGCTTAAATTGATTTTGGTTCTACGATTTCATTTATATCTGCTTGTATGATAATTCAGTTAGGGTTAACTTCGTTGCGAGTCCATATTCATATTGTCCTCAACATAGTAATTGGAGGTAAGGTGTGTCCTCACTTTGTATGTGAAAAAAATATTGTTGAGATCTCCGACTACAAGATGGTCGTCGGTTTACGTGTGTTGGAGTGTATAGAGTTTGATGTGTTATTAAAAATAGATTGGCTAACGCTTTATCATGCATATTTGGATTGTTTCCATAAGACGATGTTTTTTATGTAATCCGGGTTGTACAATGTTTACTTAAATTGGAATATCATCTGAGTTGCCTCTAACTAAGGCTAGGATAACCACTGATCAAGAAATGGAAACTCTTGTCGGAACCATTAGTACTGAGGTTAAACTCGAGATTAAATTAGAGGAAGTTTCAATTGTTTGTGAGTTTTGGTTGTCTAAGATGAAATTTTTGGGTTTGGTTGGCTATTATTATAGATTTGTGAAAGATTTTCTAATATAGTTGCACCAATCACTATATTAAATAAAAAAATGTTGAATTCATATGATCAAATGTGATAATGTTATTTGTAAGTAGATGACGTGATTGACTTATGAGTATGATTTGCTTGAAAAGTTCATCGCGATGACTTTATCTAAGGTTTCAAGAAGCTGATGTGGAGTATATGAAGTTCAAAGAGTTTGCTCTTGATAGCAATAATCTAGATTGGCCAGAGTCTGCATTTGAGAGTTTGAGGTTTAGAGGCAGATTTTGGATTCCATCAGTTGTTGAGGTTTGGGATGAGATATTGAGAGAATCTTATTGGTCGAGATATGGCATCCATCCCGGCATGACCCAAATATATCATGATATGAAGCGGTTGTATTCGTGGCCAGGGATGAAAGTTGATAAGGGTGATTATGTGAGGAGATTTGAGATTTGCTAATAGGTTAAGATCGATAGGGCATAAACTTGGAGGTACGTTGCGATAGATTTTGTTTCGATGGATATTGTTAATGGATTGATGAAGTCTATTCATTTTCTTCATATGTCACTTTTCGATACCTTGACATATTTGAGCTTGTTGTGTGAGCGAAAGGTGGTTCACTTGTTTGAAGTGCCATTGATTATAGTTTCTTATCTTGATGCTCGGTACACATCGGGGTTGTGACAGGGCATACAAGAATTGTTCGGCACTCAGTTTCATTTTAGTACTGCATTTCATCTTCGGGTGGATGGTCAGACTAAAAGGTTGATCCTAGTGTTAGAAGACAAGCTTAAGGTTTGTGTACCAAAACTTAGAGGTTCATAGAGAAAATACATACTTCTGTGTGAGTTCTCTTATAATAACATTTCTTAATTGAGTATCAAGGTGGTTCCGATTGTGGTTTGTATGGGATATTTTGTTGTTCTCTTACCGGTTGGGCTGAACAGGAGGATTTGATGGTGTTGGGGCTACAAATGGTTCGAGATCACAATAAGGTTGTTCGACAGATTTGTCTAATATTGAAAGCAGTTCGAGAAAGACACAAAAGTTATTATGATCTCTATCGCAAAGGACATTGGATTTATTTGAAAGTCTCCCCCTTGCTAAAATCATTACAGATTTGGACAGAAAGGAAAGCTCTCTCATTGATTTATAAGACCTTTTAAGATTGTAAAACGAATTAGGAAGGTTGCGTATGGACTTGTATTACCGCCTCAATTAGCCGGAGTTTATGATGTATTTCACGTAGCTATGCCCAGGCAAAAGGAACCTAATTTGCATTACATAGTAGAATAGAATCAGTTTGAATTGCAGGGTCATGTTTCATTGTAAGACCCACCTATTTTGATTGTGGATAGGAAGGTCCAAAATTTTTGAAATAAAAAAGTTTCACTTGTATTGGCTAAGTGGAAATTTCACAATGATTTAGAGTTAACATGGGAACGAAAGATGTACATGAGAGAGCATTTTCTTGATCTCTTTTAGTCCATTTAAATTAGATTTAATTTTAGATTTTGAGGACGAAATCTTTATTAGTTGGGAAGATTTTCAAATCATGAAATTTCTGAATCGATAAATTACGACTACTCAAGGATTAACGAAGCCTTTTTATGGTTTTGACCGCGAGTCGGGAGTTAAAGACTGGTGAAATTAAGATTTTTAATTAATTTTATTTTTCTGTGATGTATGCCTAGTGTTGTGTATTATATATTATTTTATTTTGCGAAATTCAAGTTGATCGAGTAAATTTGAGATTTCATGAGATATTGTTTCGAAATACATGTCAAAATAAGTGTCGAGATAATAAAAATGCTTACCTAAACTATCGTTTCGAATTTTGCGAAAAATAATCGTGTTTAAGTTTAAATTTTGAATTTTTACATTTAAATAGGACTTAACAAGCTGACATGGGTCCCACACCTCGATTTTCATGCGAAGACGAGTTGTCTGGGAGTTTTGGAATGCAATGGAAAATTCTCTAATTTTTGGCGGAATAGGGGTATTTTTCAAGGTTTAATTTCGGACTCAAAATCGAAGAGATAACTATGAAAAAAAAATAAAAATGGCAAATTACATGAAAGGGTATTGGTCATGTATTGATAAGTATACTAATTAAGGGTAAAACGGTCATTTGACCAAGCCCTTTTAATTTACAAATAAATTGAACCAGGGGGGTCTTCATTTTGTGTCCGTTGTTGTTGGCTCATCTCTCTCTAACTCTCTTCTCTCTTCTCTCTTCTCTTTTTTCCTTCTCTCGTCACTGTCTTTCGAGTTTGGGAATCGAAATGAAGGGATTGTTGTTGATCGAATTGAGAGCTGTGGGTGGCTGTTCTGGCTGTCGTGACGTTGAGGTGAGTAATGGTTTTGGGTTCAAATCAAAAATCTTGATTTTATGGATTGGTGACAGTAATGATTGTAATTTTTATGATCTAACTTGGGTTTATTGGTGGTTGTTGGCTGTGAGGGACGGAGGAGAAGGGGGATGAGGAGAAGAGAGTTCGATTGAGTTAAAAAAAAAAAAACAAACAAAAAAAGCAAAAAACAAAAAACAAACAAACGATAGAGAAACACAGAGGTAAAGAGGAGGAAGAAGAGAGGAGTGGAAGAGGATGGGGGGAGCTGTGAGCTCCCCTGCCCAAACTTAATAAGGTTGGGCACCCCATCGAACAAAGAAAATAAAATGGAAATGAAACAGAGAAGCAGTTGCTTCTCTGTTTCTGCTTCTCTGTTTCGTCTCCATGAGGGAGGTTGGGGATGACCCTCGAACCGGGTTCGGCTAGTATCAAACCACTTTCCCCTAATTTAAATTAAAAAAATTGTTTTAAAATAGAAAAAAATAAAATAAAATCCCTAGGAAGTAGAGAAACTCTAGAAAAACACGATTTTTAGAAGAATTAGTGGAAATTGGGAATTTTTATGAAAAATGAGGATTTTGATATTTTCTCAAGGATTTATACCGGGGTTTTACCTCGTAGTGTGTGTTACGACATCGAAAATATCCAAAATTGTGAAAATTGTTTTAAAGCATAATTTAGGTTAATTTTTTATTCTGAACCTCAATTTGAAGTCGAAATTGAAATTCGGACATCCGAAGATAAGATTTGGAGTGATTTCAGGGTTTTCGAATTGTAGCAAGACCAATAAATATATAATAAATTAGAAAAACTATATTTAAGCCTAGACAATGTAATTTTCGATGTCGAATAATAATATTGAGTCAAAAATGAAATTCGGGCATCGGAGAATTTATTTTGGAAGTATTTTAGGGGTTTCGGGACGTGAATGGGTTAATTAAACTGTAACCAATTAGAAAACAATTGTGGAATTGTTATGGAATCTTACAGGACTTACAAATTAACTGTATGATCGCAATTGGAATTCCATGTGGACTAGCTTACCGACTCAAAGCGCAAGGGAATTTCGATATCGCGTTTGTAAGGTTAAGTAAATCCAATAATAACCTTTACATTGTATGAGTATTTCTCGAATATAATTGCATGCACGATTTATTGTTGCATATTTATTGGTCATGCATTCACGGACACGGGAGGAAGTAGGCCTTTGAGGGTCCCATTGTGTTTATTGCCTATATGTGTGGTAGGATGAACATAGTGGTGCTCTGCGGCTGGAGTCACTTATCATTGTAGACACTTGTTTAGGATGGGTTATGATGCTGGCCAGGATCATACTCTATGGAGAGTCGAGGGTGTGGCTTCTCGAGGGACTTCCTCTCAAACTCATGAATCTCTATTACTGTTTAACCACCACTTTTGGAAGACGTCTTCTGAATGTGATCGGTCAACAAAAAGGGGATGGATTGCACATTTGTATATTTATAATTCCTTGCGATATTATTGTTCATTTAATCTCTTAGAATACAATGCATTTGATTATTACAAATGTATCGGATAGTGTAGGATTTACTTATCTGACATTATCGAAATTTTAAAATTGGGTGATGACAGGTGCGAGGGATGACAAAATAAAGGAAAAGCTGTAACATTATCTGTGACTTAATTGGTTCATTTCTAGTTATATATGTATTGTTTTTTAATATAATATATTGTACAAATGGGTTTTGGGTTTGAAGTGTAAATAGGATCTCATTTGGAATGGTTGCAACGGTTACGGATTTAGATTAATTTTGAAGCCAAGGTAATGTTGGTTTAAGGATTTTGACACTTTAAATTAGGTTAAAATGAATATATATTAAATTGATTCAATGTATATTGTTATGGTGGATTGTGACTGTTTTGGCATTTTCACCAAGCTAAGCAGGTTTTGTTGAAGACTTTTGAAGGCCGGGTTTTTCGGTGTATGCTTAGAAACAGAGGAAATGTTGTCGATTTTTTTTTACGAAATTTGGATATTATTTAATTAATTAATTTTACAGAACTTCGAGGTTTGAGATTTACTTTTAGAATCATTTGTGGTTAATTAAGTTTTATAATTGATAATTGCAAGATATTAATCTTAATTATTTATTTATGGAGAGGTTAAGATTACTAGATTATAAGGGGATTAAGGTAATTTAGGCCAGTCAGATGCCCTAATTATGTGGGGTCTGACAAGTAAGGCCTAATCATGTATAAGTCAAGCATTGTTTCACTCTGCCTCTCTGCAACGCATGTTCAGTAAGGTCGTACATCGCGTACACCAAGACTTAAAAAGAAAGTAACTACTCATCTAATAGTGTCGACACTTGCTTCCTTTGAATGTCTGAGAAAGTCGTGCATGTTTAGATTCTCAATCTGTAGATCGCACGCCTCTTTCTTCTTCTTACATGGATGCCACAACTAATGCTTACTGCAAATTATCCTGCTAACTTCAAGCTCATCTCCTAACATTTTCTCCTTGATCTCCTGAGTTAAGACCCTACTTTTAATCCTTAACGTACACCTAGAGTCCTCAATTTATCGGCGAGATAATCAAATGTTTAATTCAGCCGCAATAAATTTTCCCTTAGAATTAGGTTTTTGTATTATTTTCTTAGTGTAGGCATATTTCTATATGGTTGGACTTAACTGATTCTAACACTTTCTGAACTAGCTCAATGGATTTGCTTAGACCCCGAGCTTACCTCTGCGCTAGTTGAAAACCATGATTGACGAAAAACCCAAGGAGAATCTTTTATTGCCATGGCGAGCCTAATTAAATAACTTGTGACGGCCCCTCTCCTAATCTAGGGCACCGCCCGGCCTAATCCCGTAATTAAGCCCTAATCATACCCACGCAGGACTTAACTACGTATTAGTCGCTTTTACAACCTTAGACGCCTCTTTTCTCGTGTTCGGGATAAGTAATACACTAGTCCTACCAGTTTATAAAATTTAGAGTTAATTAAAACTTTTTATTAAATTAATTAATTAGCGGAAGTCTTATTGATTATGCAGAAGCAATTAGTAACTTATGCGGAAGCCATTTATAAAATCATAAGTGTGAAAAACCAGGAAATGACATCACATATATAAAGTCCTCAAAATGCAGTGAAACAATAAAATAGTCTAAGTCAAGTCGGGAAAACTAACGCTCAACCCAATATACAACCCCAAATAGTATCTGAAAGACATATATAACATATACAATCAAAATACAAAAAGAAGACCTACAATCGATGCAGTGACGCGCATGCGGCTCAGGGATAATCGTCGATCTTCTCCTTGCCCGCCTCTTTGGTAGACGGCTCTGCACCCACCGTCATAAAAAGGACGGTGAGTACAAGAATAAAATAGTAATCCCCGATGACAAGTTTAATTTGCATTTCCAAATATTCAAATGGTATTTAAAAGCATATAAATGAGAAAACTGGAAAATAAACCATATGCGAGTAAATACCAGAGTTAAACAAGTAATACTGACACTAGACCAAGTAGTGGTGATTTAGGTCCGGTCGGCAGTGAAACATGTCACTCCGACTCACAAATCATATAGCACAAGGGACTCTAACCCAAGTGTTACCAGGGACTCTAACCCTGGTGTGTAGACCACCTAAGGGACTCTAACCCCGAGTGTCATACAGTGTCAAGTAACATGTGCCGACATCCCCAGTGACTCTAACCCCGTGAGTCGCACACACCTCGATCGAGTACGGGACCTAAATGCGAAAACTAATTTTTAAATTTAAAGAAATACCAAGTATGGATTGTCAAGGCATAGGCACATCTACACACCTAAACAAATAAGGAATACAAGTCCTCTTAAACATTTATAAGATATTCACTAGCCTAATAACATGCTATTTATCATTCAATTCACATTTAAAACAACAAGAATAGACATAGCATGGGATAAAATCAATGAATCGAATCAAATGAATGGATATCATGCAAACTAGACTCATCAAGTGAGCATAGACACAAAGAACACATGATATAAGAATACAAAGGCAAAATAGTCAAAAGGACTATGCAAGGAAAACAATTAATAGAAATGAAATGCCAAGTAAAGTTGTCATTGGGTATACTTACTACAACAAAGTAAAGTCCTAGCTTTATTGGCCTCCCGATACTCCAAGTCTTGTATTCGCTCTCCCGTACCTTTTTCCTAGGTTCCTGAGTTTGGTGTCTCATTAGTTCAAATATAGTGGGTTTAAGCTCAATTTAGTGGCGTTTATTGTGTATTCAAATTGGTTCAATAGACTTTAAATCAATCTTCCTAAATCAGCCCCTAAAGACTAAATTAAGTTTCAATTTCAGTCCTACATCTTAACGCACTTTTAGGCATGAAATGGTCGAAATATCAAAATCCTCCATCAGTAAAACTATTTTTGGTCTCTCTCTTAGCTTTCTGGAAAGGTTTAGTTTTCAAAATTCTGATTTAAAATGAAAGAGATGCCATGATTTTACTAAACATTGGTCTAATTGGAATCTAATCCGACCAGCAGGTTTAGAAAATCTATTTCTCCCAATATATAGTTCCTAAAAATGTGATATTTGGTCACAAGGCAGAAAATATATCCAAATACAACATACTAAAAGATCAGCTCATTTGAATAAGTGGTTAGGGAGTTATGCCCTTAATTAATTTAGTTTCAAAACTTTCCTTTTTAATTCCAGCACCTATTTGTAGAGCATATTCGGCCATAACAACATTTGAATCAAAATACCTTCATTTGAGTAAAGTTATTCCCCTTTAAATAAACTTTCAAATGCCGCTGGTTTGGATCAATTTGGATTTAAAATGGGTAGATTATGACCAAATCACCTAGGTTGATTCCTAATACAACATGCAGAATTCTAGTTTTGGTGTTGCAACTTCAAAAATTCATATCTTTATGATTTCAAAACCAAATTAAGAACTTCAATATATTTGGGTTATCAGCTTGAAATGAGGAATCCAAATATATAAATTAATTGCAAATACTCAATCATCTACTATCTGAAATTAGACTAAAACCAAAACTTGTTCTAATTTCAACTAAAAAGATGTTTACCTAGTTGATGTAGCACCCTAGCTTGAGAATTTCTCACCAACTCTCATGGATTCCTTCAACACCTTGATGATTCACTCCTCTCCAGCAATTCCTTCTTCTTCTCCAGCAAAAATTAATGAGTGATTTGGTTTGCATGTTGTTTGATCACTAATAATATATATTAAGGTGATGTTCCTTCCTAGCCCTTAATCTTCATGGATTTATGTATCCCTAGGAATATCTAATGGTCCACCTTTGTCATATATCCCACTAACTCCCACTATCTCAACCTCAAGTGACACCATTTCATTACTCACCTAGTTCCTAGATGTGCCAATGTGTATCTCTAGACCAATCCTATGCTTTCCATTTAATTTACTCAACTATAGGCCTTTAATCTGATTTACATTAACAAACACAAGCATAGGCTTATAAGTAATTCCTTATTTCATATTAGTATTAAATAAGACTTACCAAAATGCTAACTACCCGGTTCCCCGACTCGCACGCTACTCGAGGCGTGTCCCCGCTCTCGTCTCGACGCCTACAACTGTACAAACCGACTTAGTAAGTCTACACAATACATAACACTTGGCACACATCAATACAAAAATACGATATACCTCGGCCACATGCCTCGGTCGGTGCACGTATCACAATGTAGGTCCTACGTCAAGGGTCGGTGATCCTGATTAAGGAATTAAAACGGGGTTAGAGATTTGGGCCGTGACATAACCGTTCTAGACCCTTATCATTACATCCCCAAGAAAATTTCTTCTTTGCCATGCAACTTTAACCTCCCTACCCTTAGGACTAGCGATATCCTTTAACTTGATCCAATTCTTCGAACTTTAAGGTTTTTTTAAAATGTCTCCTTAAGACGTTATCTTAAATCTTTTACGAGTCCTTAACTGGGTCGGAGTGAATTAAAAGTGAAATCTTTCGCGACTGAGTCATAAATGCATAAGAAGTCGAGACAACCTATCCCTTAGGGTTCGCTTGAGGTCATTATGGACCTCAGGTATAATTGCACACTCTATCTCAGCTTGCACTTCCGATATATTATCTATCTAATTGAGGTGACAGTAGGGCCCCACCAACCTCGTGGATTATGAAAAAATTGTGATACTCTTGTGGAGTTACTCGGAATGTTATTCTCGCAAGGCTACTCCAGTGTTCTTGTTGGAGCCAAAAGAGTATGTACTTGCTTTCTTGTAGTTTTGAGTCATATCAACACTATCTGCTTCCATAAAATCTACTAAGAACCCATTTGTCTCACGCCCTTTAAACTTTCCTAGGCATTGACCTAATGACCCTTAGACCTTAATTAACATTCCTGAATAGAGACAATATCTAGTTGAGCTCAAGCGTAGGTCCTTACTTCCGCTCGATTGTCAACAGAGTTCTAATTTCCTCAGATTTCATATTCAAGGTCAGTCTAGTTGTTTCTAATTCAATTACCCTAGATAAATAAGAACAATTTTAATTGCCGGAGATCACCCTCTGCTGTAATTATTCGTTCTCTAATTGCGCCTCTTTTTTCTATCTAGAGGAATTCACCATTGTCTAAACTTAGAGTCCATAAGGCATTTTTACCTAGATATCTTTTCAAATATCTATCTGGCACGCTTTTCCAAGCTAGGTCTTACGTACCAATATTCGCTGTCATACCACACATCTTGTATTCACCAGCTTAGGACAAAGATCTAAATAACTTTACTCATATATCCCTATCAAATATTCAATTTAATATATCTTCTGACACACAACCCGTAGTATGCATGAGATTATCGTCATACATTCTAGTCTCTACGAGATCTTGAGGTGTGTAATGTGGCAGCCCCAAATTCTAGACTACCTTGCTACTCGGCACTTCGCATCGCACGTCAACTAGCCTTGCCACATCATGGCTCGCTTCTCCTTGATGCCTCGCGACCTAACAGGCTGCTTACACTTTTCCAGCTAACCCTAGTTACGCTAACTAACCTTCACATAAGTATTAATAATTTAGTTAGCCAGTTACTCAATTTATCAGGTTATATTATAATTTTACAGCATAAGTCTTTTAATGAGTAATTTATGCAATATTTAACAATCCTAAGTAGTGGAAAGCCCGACAAAAGATATCATGCATATATCAAGGCGAGATAAGTATAACAAAAGTTCTATATACATATAATCAGTGTTATATGGTCCCCAAAACCCAACAAAAGTAAAATAAATACATACTGGTATCACACACGAGCCGACGTCGCTCGTGTGTGATACCTCATTCCCCTTGCCCTTGCTCGTCAAAGGATCTGTACTCGGTCACCTAACAAATACAGTGACCAATAGTCAAAACCTCCAAGATCACGTGGATCACCTACCGACGGTTTTGACTACTTTAAGAGCTAGCCATTTGTTTGTAAATAAGGAGAAGTGTGAGTTTGCTGCGCAAACCATCACTTTCCTTGGTCATGTTGTAGGCCAAGGTACACTGGAGATGGACCCGAAGAAGATACGAGTAATAATGGAGTGGCCAAACCCCACAAAGGTCAAGGAGTTTCGGTCATTCCTGGTTTTAGCAAATTACTATCGGCAGTTCTAGGAAGGATACTCGAGGAAGGTGGTGCCACTAACAAATCTTTTGAAGAAAGATCAGACTTGAGCGTGGATAGAGTAATGCGACTAAGCCATGGTAGAATTAAGGCAGGTCATTACCTCTGAACTGGTGTTGGGATTGCCTAACTTCAAGCTACCTTTTGAAGTGCACACTGATGCATCAAACCGAGCATTGGGGATGGTGCTTGTCCAGGAGGGACACCCCATTACTTTGGAAAGTCGAGAGTTGAAAGAAGCTAAACAGCAGTACCCATGAGAAAGAAATGTTGGTTTTCATGCTCTCCACCTTTGGTGGCATTACTACTGGGAGCGCGTTTCGTGGTGCGGACCAAAAATGCTTTGCTATCACCTACTTCATGAGTCAGAAAAAGCTCAATCGAAGTAAGCAAGATGGCTGGATTTTTTGGCCGAACTCGATGTTCAATTCGAGCACAAGTCGGGAAGGCTTAACTTAGTCCCTGATGCTCTTAGCCACAAGGTGGTGACTGAGATTGTTTCGGTAGTTGTGAGGCTGGAAAGTAAGTTCTTGCCTCGTATCAAGGAGGAGATGAGAAAGGACCCAGTTTGCATGAAATTGACGAACCTGGTGGCTGAAGGAGTAACTTAGAGATTTTGGTGTGAGGATGGGATCCTCTATGCTAAATGAGGACGCCCATACAGCCCTAGCACAGGCGGGCTAAGGCGAGAACTCTTAAAGGAGACTCACGATGCTCGGTAGGCTAGGCATCCAAGCATGGAGTGTACCTTTGCCCTTCTATCACGTTCATTCTTCTGGCCAAAGATGGAGGAGGACGTGGATTTGTATTTGCAAACTTGTCTTGTGTGCCAGCAAGATAAGACAGAGATGAGGAAGGCCCCAGGCTTGCTGAAGCCCTTGCCAATACCAGGCAGACCCTTCAGAAGCATTTGAATGGATTTCATCACTAGTTTTCCTAAAGTGTAAGGAATTAGTAGCGTGCTAGTGGTGGAGGATCGATTCCCGAAGTATGCTACGGTCATAGCTGCTCCAAAGAATTGTGATGCGGACATGGTTGCAGAGTTGTTCTTGAAGAATGTGGCAAAATATTGGGGGATACCAGAGGATATCATTAGTGATCACGATACACGGTTCACGGAGCGGTTTCGGACTGCCTTATTCAACTTGTTAGGTTCGGAGTTGAAGTTTTCCACAGCCAAGCATCCCCAAACGAATGGGCAGATGAAGATGATCAATGCATTGTTAGAGGGCTATCTCAGACTCTATATGAATGCAAGTCAGTCCAATTGGGTGGAATTACTTGATTCAACCCAATTTTGCTACAATATTCACTGAAGCTCAGCTACGGAGTTAAGTCCTTTCGAGGTGGCGACTGGACGGCAGCCGCCTACTCCACATGAGGTAGCCAAATCAAAGTTGATGGGTTCATGCCCTGCGGCTTATCCCTTTGTATGGAGCAAGCATGAGCTGAGGGACGCAGCTCAAGACAGTTTGGCTAAAGTTGTCCAACAGATGAAGAAGTATGCTGATCAGAATAGAGGCCCCTGGATTTTCAGGAAAGAGGCTTAGTCTTGTTGAAGCTTACCCTACAAATATTGAAGAAGTTCAACAAGAATGAGACACACAAAGGACTAGTTAAGTGGTATGAGGGACCATTTGAGGTAATCAAGCGAGTCGAGAGGGTGGCTTATCGTCTTACGCTATCAAAAAAGTTGAAGGTACATCTTAAACTTCATATTTGCTACCTTAAACCTTTCCATTTAGATGAGACAGATCCAGGGCGGAGTACGGCTAGGTGATCTCCACCCTTAGTGTGAAAAGAGTTTGCTGGAGAGATAGAGCAAATTTTGAGCCACGAGATGTGTGGCCAAAGTAAGAAAAATAGGTGAATTTTCTACTTGATCAAGTGGGTTAATGTTGATGAACCGACTTGGGAGCAAGACACTACCTTATAGTAGTTTAAGAAAGAAATAGTAGACTACCAGAAGACGCAGCATCCGAGCACTTTGATAGGCATCGAACATTTCAGTAAGGGATTTTTATTAGCCCCATAATAGCATGACACATGTAAGTTGGGTTGGGCAGCGGGAAGACCTAGCAATATCCGGTTTTGGTGGACTCGGAAGGTTCCATGGATTGTTGGTTAGGACTTAATCGTTGGATGGTGCATTAAAGGTGTCGCGCGCGCCTGCTGCCAACGTGTGTAGTGTAGAGGCATACATGCGTGAGTTTACCTAACACATGTATGCGCGGATGACGGATAACACGCAATAGCCTGAGGCGTACTCGCACGCATATGGAGGCATTGACTAGAGTAAAAGACACACATGCGGGAGTAGCGCGTGGAGATGCATGTACTCGCATACGCTTGGAAACAGGATACGCATTCGAGATAGTTCGCGAGGTAGCGCGCGGAGGCTCAAGCATATGAGCGCATACTAGGGGTGGGCATCGGTTTCTGAAAAACCGCATAAACTGTCCAAACCGTCTAAACAGCATGGTCTGGTCTGGTTTTTAGAATTCGCGGTTTGGGGTGGTTTGAAAAACTTAAAAACTGCATAAACGCGGTTTGGTCGCGGTTTTCATTTAAAAAAAATCACGGTTTACCAAACCGAGGGTATTTTAGTAAATACCTTACATTTACAACTCAAAACCCTAAAACTTAAAGGAAAAAAAAAACTTTTTGCTTTGCTCGATCTCGTCCTCACTCCTCAACATCTCATCGCCGACGCCTAACCATTTGCCCTCCCCCGTTAGCTCCCACCATCGCCTATCGTCGTCGCCTCTTACTAATCGCCGTCGCCTCCTACCTCGCCAACCATCAAAGCCTCCACTGCTGCGTCCATCGCTGCCTCGCACCGCCTCCTCCCATCTGTCCCACCTCCACCGCTGCCTCGCATCGCCTCGTCCCACCTGTCCCGCCTCCAATGTCGCCTCGCACCAGTTAGGCCTCGATCGCTGCGAGTCCTACCATCGCTTCCTACCAACAGTGGTTGCCTCTCACGTCGCCTCCTACAACTAGTGACTAATAACATTGCAAAAGAGATAATTATCTCTAATCTTCTGGCTTTGAATACCAAATAAGGTCTCACTTACAAATTTTTGGGTTTAGCTTTGAATGTTGAATGTTCTGGCTTTGAATGGTTTAAATGTTTTTTGATGTTTTTTGAATGTTTTGGCTTTAAATGTTGAATGTTCTGTCTATGGCCTTCCTCTTAAGTTCCATAATCTTCTCCTCCGTTTTCTTTCTTTTTTGGTGTTTGAATGCGGCAGTACTATATCCAATATTATTTTATGGTATGTAATATGTATGATTGTTTTCTTTTTTTCATTTGTTTTTTTTATAGAAAATGGGTCGCAGGAAAATCGCGAAACCAAACCGACCAAACCGCGCAAACCGCGGGCGGTTTGGGTGCGGTTTTGGTGGTTCGCGGTTTGGTGGTGGTTTGCAAATCGGCCAAACCGCGAACCCTCAATTTGGTCTCGGTTTGATGGTTTCACCACCAAACTACAGTTTGCCCACCCCTAGTGCATACACATTAGTAAATCGGATGCGGCACGGGCAAGGCAAAACCTTGGCATGAGCAAGGTTTGACAAAACTTGACTTGGATGTTGACCAACTCAAAGTATGATTAGTCTCACTTTTGGATGTTTTCTATTGGAGTTCCAAAAACGGCTTAACATCTACTATAAGGAGGGGGACCTCTCCTAGGGGTGGCATAGGCATGATGGCAAGGGAGACCTTACAGTATGTCTTAGGCAAGCATGCCAAGGCAAGGCCCAAGGACCATGGTGCAACCACCCCGAGCCGGTGGGACTCGGACTTGATCAAGCCCCGGCTAGCACCTAAGGGTGCCAAGGCTTAGCTAGGCACCACCAAGCAGACCCTGTCCCTAAGCAAAGCACAGACCAAGTCACCTTAGGCTCGAATGGACCAAGTCCAAGGTAGTTCCAGGCGGTTATGTAACTGTCTTGATCATGGCCCCTAGCATGCCCAAGCAAGTCCCTAGCATGTGGAGAATGTGCCCATTGACCAGACAGTTGAAGCTGTTATGGAACCGGGTGGCAGCAAGGGAATGTGGTAGTTGAGTAATTGCCTTGACCACTACATGGAGTGGAGTTTTACTTAGTCTCTAAATCAATGTAAGCACGACATGTGTCCTTGTTAGTTATGTAACTACTTGTGGTTGATCTATAAAGCCTAAAGCACCATGCTAGGGGAAGTATAGAGTGCTGAAGTTGTATTCCCATTGTGGGCTAAGTAATACATTCCCTTTGTGCCATTGTTTGTTGTTCATTCACTTTGAGTATTGGTAGTCCTGAACTAAGGTGGCCCTTAGGCACCACGGATAGGCGTTAAGTGAAAAAAATTTCCTTGGGCTAAACCTCTCATTAGTGTCCTTGTGACATTTACCATGGTGATTGGAAAAAACCACCATGAATGGTGATTTTAAACTGACTATTAGATTTAGATCCAATGATGAAAATGTTTTCTTGGGACTTGTGCACACATTTAAGAGTCATAAATTTAGTTTTCATATTCACCATTGGATCTAAACTCAATGATGAAAATTTAAAATCACTATCCATGGTGATTTAAAAAAGTCACCATTGTAGAATTTCCTATATATGTATAACGACTTAATTTTTTTTTTATTAATTCTCAAAAATTCTTATTTTGACGTGTTTTGACCTCCGATGCTCATTTTGGATCTGATTTTTCACTAAATTGAGCCAAACTCGATAAAACAATCCAACTCCATAAAACTTTCTTAACACTAGTTTTTGTTACACCCAAACCCAAAAATCTTAAATTTTGTCCATGACATACCAAACTCTTACGAACCAATTTCTCTTGTCATACTTAACCAAACTCGCACCAATTTAGACCCAATCTCAACCTTGACCACCATCAACTGATATGCAACTTGAGACAAGGTTTTGCACTACATTTTCATTTTACCCTACCACCAATTTCGACTTGCACGTAAATCGAAACAAAAGCTTCACGTGATACTTAATACTTGATCATTTACAAGTTTTCAAGCAACTAGTGATTTTTATTTCCACTTATGTCATTCATACATGCACTTGCAACCCCGATTATGACAAAAACTCACTCTAAATTCACGACAAAAATATCATATAATACACATACTATGCATTTCACCATCGAAAAATAACATTAACCTAGTGATTTCCCTTTTTCGTCGTTTCAAGTTTTGATCTACAGCACGTGTCGTGATAAAGACCTTTTAATCTCATAATTAACTACTGATACAGGTTATTAAAATTAAAGGTTTCATATTTAATGTTGTCTTTGGTTTGGATGCAATTTGGTTTAGGTTCCACTATCTTTGGTTTAATTTTATCTGGGTTTGTTTAGATTTGATTTATTTGAATTGATAGTTAAGTTATTTAATTTTTTAGTTTAATTTAGCTTAGTTAGTCAATTGCTTTTAAATTATAGTATTTAGAATTCATTAACTAGTAGTTAATTAGTAAGTGACAAAAATCCTTAAAAGTATCTTAAGAAGTTTATAAAATCCATAAGGAGACAATCTGACTTACCACTACTACAAATATATAAGTATAATAAAAGGTGGGTAACTTATTGTACACGCTCGACGTGTGTTAATAAGAATCAATGAAGCCATAGCAATGCTAGGTGACGCACTTCAAGCTAGGCTTGGGTGTTGCTTTGGTAACCATTAGATCAACTGACGCACGCCGAACGCATCAATAAAATATAATACCTAAACCAACTATTTTGTAGATAGTGGTAAAAGGTCGATCCCACAAAGATTGGTATCCTTTTTAAGGTTTAAAAAGAAAGAAAACAAAAGAGATAAACGGGGGTTTTGAGAGAATGAACAAATTAACTAATCTAAATAACAATAAAATAAATAAAGCAATGGAAATTGTTTAGAAAATCAATTAATTAAAAATACCTAAGTCAAGACATCAAGTTCTGTTTGATAAAAGATTGGATTTGGCATGTAAAATATACAAATCAAAAGTATCCTAGTGTAGCTATAGACCCGGTAACGTACGCGGTTCCTCACACTTTCTATTCTCGATAGCCAAGGTATGACAATGACTATTTCCCTAGTCAAATGTATAACCCTATACTCAAGCGCATTAGGTTTAACATGATGGCCGCATTGGGTTTTGTGAAGGCACTACACCTAGATAACCGGATCACTAGTATGTCCGATTTAGCCTAGATTCTTAAGGTATTCAACCGGTCCCAAAAGAGGCGAATCAATTGGTAGAGTTAATTGCCACTTGTGTGGTCTTATTGCATAAGGACGGATGCTTACGACTCACTGGCAAAAGAATCATGGTTTAAATGTGAATTTAACCCTAATTATTTTATCAATAACAAAGGGAATAAAATAAAAATGAAATTACAATAAATAAATCTCACAAATCCATAGATAAGAGCAGTCGAACCTCCTTCGCAGTCTTGCTTATGTTAAGATATATTAAGATTTGATGTTAAGATTTGAGATCATTCAGTTGTAACCAAAAGATATTGTGGTTGTAAACCTATATAAATAGGTAGTTTGTACTTAAGAAATATACACAATAAATATTATCTCTTTTAGAAATTAACACGGTATCAGACCTAGGTTATGCGTAGTCTCTTTTTTTTTCTTTGTTTTGGTCGACTTCCTCGACTACGTCTTCGTAAGCAGCCATGAGAAAAAACTTGCGTCGTGAATCATGCCCTAATAACCTTGTGTGAATTTTGTCTCGTCGATGTCCTCTTCGTTTATCCTAGGTCGATGCAACACCCGTCATGCCTCTATTTGTGCTTGCTACCGTGACCATCTACTATGTTGTTCCTACACCTACTTGTCCGTCTCTAATCCCGAGTCCTAGTCACCTGTATGCCCGTCTTCGCGTCGCTACTTTGCTCGTTCGTGTGTGTATGTCATTTGTGCCCATCTGCCCGCGCGTGCGTGTCGCACAAACATGAATGCCATGTATCATTCTAACTTTTCTCACTTACCATCCATGCAATCTCCATCCGTGCTCACTTGCAGTCATTCATCTATAAGCCTAACTATCGTTTGTGTGTGCGCCTCCACCCATGCCCACTCGTGCATCTTACTTATTGTGCATAATATTAGATCCTTGCTTGTTCCGTAGTGCATTGAATCAAGATTTTTTTGTCAAAAAAATATAGTTTGCAATTTGTATGTTACTGTTGTGATCGAGCACCCGCGAGCCTTGCATTCATCTCCGCGTTGCATTACATGAAATCATATGATTTCCTCACATGCTTGCCTCATCTACGCATGCGACCATAAAGCCCATCATCTGCTTGTGCGCCTTGTGTTGCATCTGCCTTTGTGGTCATCTTGAGACCATTTGCTCATCTGTTCTATTTGAGATCATCTGCAAACTGCTCTGCCCGTGTGTATGTGCACTTCGAATTTTCCCATAAGTTGATCATCTGCTTGTATGTCATGGGTTACGACATATATATGTATTTGCTCTGTGGGTTGTCGTTGATTAATCTTCTCTACAACGAACTCTAGATCTGCTTTTTACCATTTGTTCACTTGAATTTGTTCTTATGTTACCACTTGCGCAGCCCACTTATTTGTTTAGCAAACTCAAGTTGGTTTTGACAAACTCATCTTGAGTTTGAGGGAATGTGTTAAGATATATTAAGATTTGATGTTAAAATTTGAGATCATTTGGTTGTAACCAAAAGATATTGTGGTTAGAAATGTTACCTATATCAATAGGCAGTTTGTACTCAAGAAAGATACACAATAAAGGTTATCTCTTTCAGAAAGTAACAACTTAGGCCATGAGATTAGTGTCTCATGGATGAAGAACACAAAATAAAGAAAAATAGAGAGGAAGAAGAATAGAACTCGAGAGAGGAAAAAATAAAATAATAATTACCGACGTCGAGAAGCTCTATGTTTTTATTTCAGTCTTACTTAAGATTATTGATGTTGCACGCACATCGAGACTAATCAGGAGGTTAGGAAAAGTTAAGCAGTTTTGATCAAAACTCCAAAGCACTGGCGTGTATCACTACAATTTTATGCAAACAACTTATCTTTCCATTTTGTTGTTGCATCTCTTGTTGACACGTCTATCGAGGCATATCCAAAAGTTTTCATGACATGAGCATCAACCTTAATAGATCTTCCTTACACATGAGCATATTTCAAAGTAGAAAGCACGACATATATATGCTATTAATGCATATCTTCATTCATGAAAGTATATCACATTAACCACATGACATCATCATCATCAAAGTTTATCTCCTACTAGCACCAACATCTCTATGCACATCAATAATTTTGCCTCGAGATACATGTAATGCACTTTTTGACGCAACTCGCTATGGATCTCCAAAATACTCGCTTCACACACTTTTAGCCCCCAATTTCGATCGTGCACCCCATAAACCTATAAGTGATAAATAAAGACAATTAAGCTTATATTTTGAAGACATAACCATAAAAAATCATATATAAATATCTTATATAGTACTACATAATTAACGACTTATCATCAACCACGTGATACGTGGCACATATCTCAAAGAAGCTCAAGATTAATTAATAAGCAAGTAATGGTTTTCTCCATAGTTGATCGATTGACAAAAGAGGGTTAGCAAGATATCGAGAGGAGGGAGAAGTTAGAAAACTTAATGAAATGAAGTGGAAGGATCAAGAACAAGTGAGTTTAGCATATTCTTTGGCCAGTTCTCATTCATATCTCTTAATTTTCAATCAAAATATATGGGTTTTAGTGGGGTTTAATAAGAATTTTAAGGACAGAACTTCTGGGGAAGTTTTGATGATGAGTTGGGATCACTGAACCTAATCCAAATAGATTAAACTTGTTCAATGATTGTTACAACTGCTGTCACACATTTTTCTATTAAATGTATTTTTAATTTGAATAGAATGGTGATGGCTTATAATATATTGAAGTTATATATGATATGGTTGTGTTGTTATGTGGTAAGACCCTTTTTTGGGTACCTAATCTCTATTTTTGAAGGTCTAATGAACTGGTAATGGAGGGTAAGTTATGGCAAAAGAGAAGACCCTTTACTTGGTCTAAACACGTACGAAGCCATGGCTAGCGCCGTGTGCATGAAACCTATGGCACCCATCATGGCATGACAGGAGAGATGACTCAGTTTCACTTGGTGCCATGAAAGCTAAGGCCACGACGCCACCTACGGCACTGTTAGAAGGATTATAAGAAATAAAATAAGAGAAAATGAAGGTTTGAGTCATGAGTTTTATTCGGGACTTGGGCTAAGGTTCTAGATAAATATTAGGACTAGTTTATAACCTAAATTGATCAGTCTTAACCTGTATTTATGTAGATTTACCCGGTGAATCTTTAGGAGGTTCAAGAAGTTGGGAAAGGTTAGGTAATCACAACTAAGTAAGTGGGTCCAGTCTATATTATCAATTTTCCTACGTACTATAGTATAATTAGTTCATGTAGTTTATGGACTAAGGAAATGATAGCATTGTACCGTAATTCATAACCGACATAAAACGTAATTTATAACTTAAAAGTGAGTTGGAATGATATTAACCAAATATGAACTGGCTAAGGGGTCGCTAAGGCTAAACCTTACTCTCTTACTTCCATAATCTGTAGTTTGATTATCATTGCTCACTATCATGTAGAGTTCGAAGACTCGGTTATTCTTGCATACACTTTGTGAACTCACACATGAACCAATGAGTGCATTTCACAAGTGGTATTCATGGGTAAATGAGGGGTGGCTCTTGTAACTATAGAACGCAAAAGTAATTTTACGAGCACAATTGCTTTTGTCTTATTGCATGACTTTTATCTGTTTATCCATTGTTTATATTTATTTTGTTATCATGTTAGATATGTATCCAAATCATTTTGTAAAGCGTTGACTTGTTTTTACTAGTAGACAACTAGTTTAAAGTTAAGTATCTCATATTGAGTAAGTTGGAGCGCTCACCCCTTCAAATATTTTAGGTACTCATGCCAAAACTTCAGCAAAAGGGAAAGGGAAGATATTGGTGTTTAGAGATCTTCTTCAATGTAATGAACTCCTTCTTGTAATATATATTGTTTGAACTATTGTTTTGTAACATCACAAGGTTTGGGATACAATTTTATAATCGAGGTTTATTTCGATTTTGTATATTTTGTATATTATCGAAAAAGTTTTTATTATTGTTTGATTTTTGTTGCATTTTGATTTTATAATTTTGATACTCGAGGTATACAGATTGTGTTTATCAGGTACTAAAGATAGGCTTATGGCTCTAGTTAAGTCTTACTAGAGTAACGGGACTTATTTAGGGTTTCTAGTCGGGTATCATCCTAATCGGGATAGGGGATATGCTACACGGAGCACCTCTTTAGTTTGGATGTTTAGTTGGTCAACCATTTCGATGTTTGATCATTTTATGTTAGTTAGATTTGTTAGACCCTAGCTTACTGTGTTTGGTTCGGTCTATCCTTATTGGCAGTATATTGTCAAAAGAGAAGTTAAGTTAGTTATGTAGATGTTGCAATCAAAGTGGAAGCCTGACTAAGCATGTGACGGCCCCTCTCCTAATCTAGGGCACCGCCCGGCCTAATCCCGTAATTAAGCCCTAATCATATCCACGCATGACTTAACTACGTATTAGTCAGCCTTTACAACCTAGACGTCTCTTTTCTCGTGTTCAGGATAAGTAATACACTTAATTAATTAGCGGAAGTCTTATTGGTTATGCAGAAGCAATTAGTAAAATCCTAAGTGTGGAAAACCAGGAAATGACATCACATATATAAAGTCCTCAAAATGCATTGAAACAGTAAAATAGTCTAAGTCAAGTCGGGAACTAACGCTCAACCCAATATACAACCCCAAATAGTATCTGGAAAGACGTATATAACATATAAAATCAAAATATCAAAATAAGACCTACAATCGATGCAGTGACGCGCCGCGGCTCAGGGATAATAACCGATCTTTTCTTTGCCCGGTCTTCTGGTAGACGGCTCTGCACCCACCGTCATAAAAAGGACGGTGAGTACAAAAATAAAACAGTAATCCCCGATGACAAGTTTAATTTGCATTTCCAAATATTCAAATGGTATTTAAAAGCATATAAATTGGAAAACTGAAAAATAAACCATATGCGAGTAAATACCAGAGTTAAACAAGTGATACTGACACAAGGCTAAGTAGTGGTGATTTAGGTCCGGTCGGCAGTGAAACGTGTCACTCCGACTCAATAATCATATAACACAATGGACTCTAACCCAAGTGTTACCAGGGACTCTAACCCCGGTCAATAATCATATAGCACAAGGGACTCTAACCCAAGTGTTACCAGGGACTCTAACCCCGGTGTGTAGACCACCTCAGGGACTCTAACCCCGAGTGTCATACAATGTCAAGTAACATGTGCCGACATCCCCAGGGACTTTAACCCCGTGATTCGCGCACACCTCGATCGAGTACGGGACCTAAATGCAAAAACTACTTTTTAAATTTCAAGAAATACCAAGTATGGATTGTCAAGGCATAGGCACATCTACACACCTAAACAAATAAGGAATACAAGTCATCTTCAACATTTATAAGATATTCACTAGCCTAATAGCATGCTATTTATCATTCAATTCACATTTAAAACAACAAGAATAGACATAGCATGGAATGGAATCAATGAATTAAATCAAATGAATGGATATCATGCAAACTAGACTCATCAAATGAGCATACACAAAGAACACATGATATAAGAGTACAAAGGCAAATAGTCAAAAGGACTATGCAAGGATAATAATTAATAGGAATGAAATGCCAAGTAAAATTGTCAATGGGTATACTCACCACAACAAAGTAAAGTCCTAGCTTTACTGGCCTCCCGATACACCAAGTCTTGTATTCGCTCTCTCGTACCCTTTTTCCTAGGTTTCTGAGTTTGGTGTCTCTTTAGTTCAAATAGTGAATTTAAGCTCAATCTAGTGTGTTTATTGTGTATTCAAATTGGTTCAATAGACTTTAAATCAATCATCCTAAATCAGCCCCTAAAGACTAAATTAAGTTTCAATTTCAGTCCTACATCTTAATGCACTTTTAGGCATGAAATGGTCCAAATATTGAATTCCTCCATCATTACCATTATTGTTGATCTCTCTCTTAGCTTTCTAGAAAGGTTTAGTTTTCAGAATTATGATTTAAACTGAAAGAGATATCATGCTTTTACTAAACATAGGTCTGATTGAAATTTAATCCGACCAGCAGATTTAGAAAATCTATTTCTCCCAATCTATAGTTCATAAAAATGTGATATTTTGTCACAAGGCAGAAAATATATCCATATACAACATACTAAAAGATTAGCTCTTTTGGATAAGTAGTTAGGGAGTTATACCCTTAGCAAATTTAGTTTCAAAACTGTCCTTTATAATTCCAGCACCTATTTGTAGAGCATGTTTGGAAATGAAAACATTCAAATCAGAATACCTTCAGTTAAGCAAAGTTGTTCCTTTCTATATGAACTTTCAAATGCCACTGGTGTTGTTGAATTTGGATCTAACATGTTCAGATCATGACTAAATTACCCAGGTTGATTCCTAATACAACATGCAGAATTCCAGTTTTGATGTTGCAACTTCAAAAATTCATATCTTTATGATTTCAACACCAAATTAAAATCTTCAATATAGCTGGATTATCAGCTTGAAATGAGGAATCTAAATATATAAATCAACTGCATATATTCAATGATCTACTATCTGAAATTTTCCTAAAACCAGAACTTGTTCAAGTTTCAACTCAATATGTGTACCTAGTTGATGTAGCTTGAGGATTTCTCACAAACTCCCATGGATTCCTTCAAAACCTTGATGATTCATTCCCCTCCAGCAATCTCTTCTTCTTCTCCAGCAAGAATGAATGAGTGGTTTGGTTTGCATGATGTTGGGGGGGGGGTAGGTGTAGGTGTAGGTGGGAGTGTTTGGTGGGTTCTTGTGTGCATGTAAGTGGCGTTGACACATGGCCTGAATTTTCCAAGTGTTGCTTGAGTTGGGACAAGTGTGACTTGAGTTGGGACAAGTGTGACACCTTTTTGTGACACCGCGTCGAAACGCCCGTGTTTCCGGGCGTTTCGACGCCCGGTTTCGCGTCCGAATCGTGATATTCGCGTACCATCGCGTCGTTAGTCACCAATATCTATTCCATATGAGTTACTTGACAAATTTTTATTCAATTTGTGTGTTTTCGTTTCCCCTACCTAATATTCGATCCCGTCAACTACCCGGTACCCGCGTCGACACGCATATCGAGGCGTGTCCCCGCTCTCGTCTCGACACCTACAACTGTACAAACCGACTTAGTAAGTCTACACAATACATAACACTAGGCACACACATCAATACAAAAATACGATATACCTCGGCCACGTGCCTCGGTCGGTGTACGTATCACAGTGTAGGTCCCACGTCAAGGGTCGGTGATCCTGATTAAGGAATTAAAACGGGTTTTGAGATTTGGGCCGTGACAAAGCAAGATATCTGAGTGTAGATATAACTCAAAGAAAGACTACAATGCAAATTCCAGTGAAGATTATAGTATCAAAGTCAAAGTCGAAGACGAAGATAGATATGAAGTCGAAGCAGGAATTGAATGCGAGTTGGATTGTGAAATAGAGCAATTGTCAATATTAGTCTCCAACAGTGAAGAAGTTTGATACTGCAAGCAGAGAACTTATAGATGGATTACAATTATAAAATCCAAGAGAAATGTGCATAACGGACTGAAGAACTTTATGGAAACACCGAGTCAAGATTCTTGAAAGAATAGAAGACTTAGTTGTTGACATTTGGATGATTCTAATAAGATTTACAATTAGAGACCGAGGAGGTTTTTCGAATTGTATTATATTTAGGACTAAATTTCTAGATAAGGTAGATAGACTGAGTCTATAAATACTCAAGATCGTCATTGTGTAGATCATCGTTCATTACTTGAGTTTTATGAGTCGAGATATCATTATAGTGGTTGAATATATTATCAATTTGATTAATTGATTATTCAGGTTGAGCTACGTAGAGGAAGAAATTCAAGTCTTACTGTGATATCAATCTTGTGTTTAGTTTTGATGTGTGTTTATTAGTTCAACACTAATTCGTTAGTCTCCTCAGTTTCTCTGATTTCCAAAACTTTAATAGTGGTATCAGAGCTTTGTCACTTTGTTATTTCTACAAACATAGAAGAGTGAGATTTTGGAGAATTTATCACTGTCATGAGTGTGGATGAGTTAGAAATATTCAAATTAAATGTCCTACTTACAAGAAGAAGAAGTCCTTGAATGCTTCTTGGAGTGATGATGACTCAGATGACAGTGATAAAGAGTCAAATGATTCTACTACTATGCTCACTGCTATATTAACAGAGCTAAATGTTATTGATGCTTCCCCATGTGTTGTTGGTGTTTTTGAACTTGATTTTATAGCATTTGACACAAAAAAGAGTAAGGAAAAGGGCAAGGACATAGATGTTGATGTCAATGATGAGGATTCTGCAAAGGATCTTCAGGCTTTTTATGATCTATTATTCGTTGAATGAACATCTCTTTGTGATTAAGATTTTGACTTAAAGATCAAATTCTTCTCTATCAAATTAGAGTACGTAACTCTTGAAAGAGAACACATGACTTGTCATACATTGTTAAAAAACTGTGAGATTGTAATCTCTATATTGAAGAAAAATCTTTCTGATTATGAGGTTATTATTGCAAAGTTCCATTCTGGTTCTCAAAAATTAAATAGAATGTTGTAAACTGGTCAATATTTGCAAGTTAAGAATAGACTTGGTTATACTAAGGGAGCGCCAATACTCCTACCGTCTTTGTCAAAGGCATTGTATTCAATGAGGGTCAATCAAGTAAGACTCAAGTTGATACAGCAAAGGCAAAGAAGATTCTACCTCAGAAGGTTGCTGAAGGTGCAAAGAAAAGGTGATTGATGTTGTTAACAACAAACCTCCTCCTGCATGTCATTATTGTGGAATTGCTGGTCATATTCGACCTCGATGCTATTGGATGTTGAAAGATCTGACTACACTACAAAGAAAAAGACATCTAAGAAGGTTCGGAGTTTTAAATCTCAAAAGACAATGATTGCGCATCTACAACTCTCAGTAACTACGACTAAGTTATGGTATTTTGATAGTGGTTGTTGCAGACACATCACTGGTAACAAAAGCTTTCTTAAAAATTATGAATCATTTAAGGAGGGTGTCGTTACGTTTTGTGACAGGGAGAAAGGCATAATTATTAGCAAAGGAACTTTTAATGTTGTGGGACTGCGTAATCTCAAAGGAGTTCTACATGTAGATAGGTTGAAATCTAATCTGATCAGTATAAGTCAGTTGTGTGATCAAGAATTATTTATCAACTTCATTAAAGATCATTGTTAGATAATCAATGAAAAAAGACAATACATCATGTATGGGATCCGGACATCAGACATTTGTTATATGTTGCTTCAATATTCTGTATCGCCTCACAAGCTGCAAGTTATGTGCAACTCTGTTTCTCTAACTAATACAAAGCTTTGGCACAGAAGGCTAGGTCATCTTAATTTCAAGCAACTTCAGAAATTTCTCTCTCATGATGCCGTAAGAGATATTCCTAAACTATACTCTAAGTCTGATTCTATTCGTGAGCCATGTCAAAGGGGCAAACAACATTCTGCTTCACAAGCTGGCCTCAATGACATACTCACTCATTTGTGTTAAAATTACTACATATGGACTTGTTTGGCTCAATGCAAGTTGAAAGCCTTGGGATAAAAAAGTATGTTTTTGTCATTATTGATGACTATCAAGGTTTACTTGGATTCGTTTTCTCCATGATAAAGCAAAAACGTTTGATGAGTTTAAGAAGTTAATTGTTCGACTTCTAAATGAGAAAAGTGATAAGGATGTTTCCCTCGATCGACTCATAATCATGGAAGAGAGTTTGAGGATCGGCAATTTGCTGATCATTGTGCTGAATTTGGAATTAAGCATGGATTTGCTGCTTCTAAGACACCACAACAGAATGGTGTTGTTGAAAGGAAAAATCGCACTATTCAGGATATGACAAGGTTCATGCTAACTGAGAAAAATCTGCCTAAGAATCTTTGGGGGAAGCAGTAAATACTGCTACCTATATTATCAACATATTTTATTTCGAGCCACTGACTATAAAAACTTCGTATGAAATCTTGAAAGGTAGAAAACCATCTCTCAAACATCTTCTTATTTTTGTAGTACCTACTTTATATTGAATGGCAGAGATCACCAGGGAAAGTTTGATTCCAAAAGTGTTGGAATTTTTCTTCGATACTCTCATAATAGTAAAGCTTATAGAGTCTACAATAAGCAAACTATGACTGCAATGGAGTTTATGAAGGTTATGCTTGATGATTGTGCAAGAACAGAGCAATTGTAACGACTCTTGTCCATAACCTGGTAATTAACGATAATTTGATATCTAATTAAGCTCGGCTTGTCTCGATTAGCGTGTGAGTGCAATTATGGTGATGTATTGTGTTTGATTGGTGTGAGAAATAATTAATGTAACTATAGGTGGTTAATATGAATTAATATAAAATTTATAGTTGGAAAAATAAATGATAAATAAATTGACTGTACGCCTAATGTGACACATGTGAATCGTAAGTGATCACACGGAGAGACTTAAAAGCAATATGTACGCTTGGGTGTATTTATTGGCATACTTGGAAAACAGATAAGTCGTAAAATATATAGGTGTATATATATTGATATATAAATGTATGTAAATAAAACCTATAGTTGGAAAGAAAATAATTGAAAAATTATGGGAAGCCTAATACCATGTGTGACGCACATGGGTCGTGAGGTAGCGTGCACGCCTAAATGTACTCATTGGCGCGCACAACAAAATTATAAATTCATGAATATATGCATGTATATATATGGTATGTATAAATATATATTCAAATAATAAATAAATTGGTGGGCATCTAGTGATACGTGATGGCGAGAGTGACACACGTGGGACATATAGTAGTGTGCACGCACAAGGGTGCTCATTGGCGTGCGTGGTGAATTGATAGGTGATAAAATACATAGGTATATATATATATATATATTTATATATAATTGATATATATAAATATATATAACCTATATTTTGGTTTGAATTGTTTAAACCATTGGATTGCCTCGAGATACGCATAGCGTGGTCTTCGAGGAAGTGAATGGTGTAGATGTTGGTGATTTAGAGAGAGATCTATGCCTCGAAATTGGTGCATACAAATCTCGAGAAATATGTGTATTTGATCATAAATGTAGCGGTCATGAGAGATGGATTCTTCGATAGCCATCAAGATCGACCTCGAGATACCCAGCACGTATCTCGAAAAAATTCTAAACATAAATTAAAATATTGGAACCATTAAATCTGCCTCGAAATTCATGCAATACAAATCTCGAGTAAATCTAATACTTATCCCCAACGCAAAAGAACCTAATCATCCCAAAACATTTTGATAGTGACAGAATCGAAACCGAGGATGAGACGGAGAGACAATGAGGTCTCGAGAAAGAAATCCAGGGTAAGTTTTTGAGTTGTTGTTGTTGTCGTTGTGTTGTAAAGTTGTCGTTAATGGTTGTTGTTGATGTTTGTGACGTTGGAGATGGAGTTAAGGAGGATTGATCTGAGAATGGAGATGGTTGGGGCGTCATCTCCCCTCCCAAAAGTTCCCTGGGGGCAAAACCTAACCCAGTTAGCCAAACAAAAAAAAATTGATTTTGACGAAACCGAAGAATATGGGGTCGTGAGGAAAAATAAAGGAGTTGATCCCCCAAGGAAGGTCGAGTGACCTAAAAAGTAGAAAATTAGAAATGGAACCTAAGCGAAGTAAGTATGGATTCGTTTAATTATCA
This sequence comes from Stephania cephalantha, assembly GCA_039657325.1. Lineage (NCBI taxonomy): Eukaryota > Viridiplantae > Streptophyta > Magnoliopsida > Ranunculales > Menispermaceae > Stephania > Stephania cephalantha. The sequence goes on from CM077576.1 coordinate 37,973,325, forward strand.
AGTTTGCCTGGCTATGAAGTATATTTAGCTCATATAGTTTATGGACTTGAATGGGAGTTATGTACGCTGTGATATGTTTTCATGAAAAAGGAAAACGGTGTTCAATGTGATCCACGAGAGTAACTCTTGGAATTTAGATTAGGTTATATAGGATATAGGTTGACTTCCCGGCCTACATGTAACTCCTACTCAATTAGATAGGTCGCGTAGATTACATATTCACTAAGAGGGTTTATGATAGAACCATTTGGACAGTGACAAGTGGTCAGACAACACATATCCGCAATATGCTAGTCAGGTTATGGTGTCACTGTAGCTGATGGGTAATCGACCCTAATTCTATAAAAATAGGGAAAATCACAGTGTAATAGCGATTGACTGTATGACTTGCATCTGTTTATCTATTGGACAGAGAAGTTTTAGGTGTCTTGATCTTCTCTTTGATGTAATGATTCTTCCATTGTTTATATATTGTATTGGATTACAGTTTTGTATTATCACAAGGGGTATGAGGTTTTGTATAACCGATTTTCATTCTGATTTAAATTGGTTTTGTATATCGTGTTTAATATCCCAAAAAGCTTTTTTAATTTTCGCAGCATATATTATTTGTTTTACGTCGATATTCGATATACAGGTTGTGTTTATCAGGTGTTGAAGGTGAGGTTGCTAGCTCTAGTTAAGTCTATGTAACAGTCGATTTTCCAAATGGACCGCCACGGGGGCCGATACGAGCCCACAACCTGGCCTACCAGCGCCAAGTTGTGTCCTACATGCCAACTCATCCACTATTTAATCCTTATTAACCTCAAATTACAACAATTTACTATTTAAATTGTTACTTAAATCAAGTCATCTGTTTAGATCATTTTCAACCCAAATAAATCACAGCGGAAGTCATGCAATTAACTCTGATACCTAGTGTGGAAAACCCATATATCATATGTACCTAAATGTATCAAAATATCAACAGTACAGAGTCCTAGTGTATCTCTCACAATCCCAAATCCCAAAAATAGAACAAGATATAGATATACAAACGTACAAGCCTGGCTATACATCTCTATATTCCTGCAGCTTGCCCTTGCCCCGGCTTGTACTAGGATCTGCACTCAAACCATCACAAAAAGACATATGACAGTCAAGAATGAGTATTCCTAAGGAAATTAAGTGAGCAATACTGAAAGTAAGTACTGGAATTGAAACAAAACTATTAAATAGACATGCTGAAATAAAATACAGGCAACTGTGCTCATCGCATGCAAATGTAATAGTGATAGCTCAAAGTGTGTGTTCCTAGCCCCTAGGGTCAGACAAGCACCATACTTCGAACTCTTTCACATACTATTGACGGCGAGTAGCACTCAAGCAAGGCCAGTATCTAGATCTGCTAGGTGGTCGGCGTGGAACCTACGACGCACCCACACGTGCCCATCACTCTCTCGGGTAGCCCTATTCACCGAGATGGCACACGTGTTATGGCCTAGTCGACGTACACACGAAATAGCACGGAGGGAGAGCCTCAACGTCTGTGCATTATACACATACCAGGAATAGAGTAGTAAAAGACAGGAAATGAATTCAAAAACAAAAGTAAATACTGCTCAAGAAATTTCAGTTGGGGTACTACACACCTCACACCGCACTACGTGTACCGTCACTAACCCCTAGTCCGGCTCCGCCTAGTCCCGGTTATCCCAAATTACCGCCGTTACTGACCTATTTTCATGTATAATTGATATTGAGTCATTTTTATGTGTTTTCAGTCAATTCACACAACTTATGTTAAAACAGGGGTGCATTAGCGCGCTAGGTGCTGGGCATTAGCGCGCTAAATGCCCAACCCGTTAGACGTTCTTAGCCCAGACGAACATTAGCGCGCTAATTTTCTGGTCTAGCGCGCTAATTGTCAAACAACAGCCACAACACCAACCAATACACTTCAAAACACTTGAAACACATCTAAACAACAACTCACACATCTCAAAAACTTCACCAACATCTACAAAAGTAAGATCAAAAAATAGAGGAAGTGAAGGTGTAAGTGATTCTCACCTTGCTCTTGGTGTTTTCACCCCTCTAAACTCCATAAATCCACAAGTGAAAACACTCAAACCCTGGTTTTCTTCCTCTCAAGCTCGGATAAGATGGTGAAGATAGAGAAAATGTGCTGACAAATAGATAATTCGACTTATATAAGGTGATGTGTCATCATCTCTCACATGTGCATCACTAGGCCATCAAATGGTCTCTATTTGCTCCCTTTCCAACCTCAATTGACTCTATTTGTGACTTAGATGGCACACTCACCCTTTTTTACCTCAAAAACTCCATTTTCGGACGTTCCGACGCCCGGTTTCGCGTCCCGAAACGCGACATACACGTACTTCCATGTCCCTAACCACCCTGTATACATTTCAAATTAATTATTTAACCAATTTTTCTTCATTTTGTGTGTATTATTCCCCCCTGCCTAATGTTAAGTCGGTTCAACTACTCGGTACCCACGTCGACACGCATATCGAGGTGACTACTATAATATCACACATTGTGATGCCAATTACACTAGTTCAATATAACCATCGCAAATTAATCAATTCAGCACACAAAGTACTATTTACCTAGCTCCAGGTGCACACAAGCCTAACTGCGGGTCCCACGAGCGTTTGAGCTGTCTGCCGCGTCTGCAAACACGTCATAAATAACTACGAATTATATTCAGGCCGTTACAGTCCAGCTGGTGTACTGGGGCTTAATTAGGGTTTCAAGCTGAATGATTAATTAATTATTATGAGGGTCGTTATAGTAATTGTCATCTCAAAAAGAGGATGATGATGATGAGCTATCAACACCAATTAGCTCATCACCTATTACTCAGCCTACTGCTAAACCAACTGATTCAGATATCACTACTCCATCTGATAATGATGATGGTGACCCAAAATCATTTGCTAGTACAAAACTTGGTTCTACTTCTACACGAGATATTCTTCCTTTTAACTACAAGAATATGGTTCGTTTTACATGTTTTACATCTCAGGTTGAGCCTATAAATTTCAGCGAGGAACTAATGGATGAATATTGGGTAAATGCTATGCAAGAGGAACTCAATGAGTTTGTTAGACAGGATGTGTAGGAGCTTGTTCCATGACCTACTAATGTTAATATCATTAGTACAAAGTGGATATTGCGCAACAAGATAGATGAAAATGGTATTATTGTTCGCAACAAAGCCAAATTGGTTGCATAAGGATGCACATAGGTTGAAAGTATTGATTTTGATGAGAAGTTTGCTCCAGTTGCCATATGAGAATCTATTCGTCTACTGTTAGCCATTGCTTTTAACAAAGGTTTCAAGTTACAGTTAATGGATGTTAAAAGTGTTTTTTTAAATGGGTATTTGCAAGAAGAAGTCTATATTTCACAGCCTAAAGGATTTGAGGTTCATAATAAACTTAATGATGTCTATCATCTGAAAAAGACACTTTATGGACAAAAGCAATCACCACGAGCTTGGCATGAAAGGTTGACTAACTACTTACTGCAGAAGGGTTACAATAAAGGGTCTACAGATAAGACTTTATTTCACAAAAAGCATAATAAACAGTTTGTGGTTACAAAGATCTATGTCGATGATATTATTTTTGGGGCTACATCTGCAAAGCTAGCTTCAGAGTTTGTTGATTTGATGAAGAAAAAATTTGAGATGAGCATAGTTAGAGATTTTACTTACTTCTTGGGTCTCTAGATTACACAATCTTGAGACAATATAAGAATAAATATGTTAAACCTCTTGTTAACCATTTCAGATTGGACACCGCAAATTCTATTCGAACTCCTTTGAGCTCTAGTGAGTAGATTCATACAGATGACAAAGGTGTTAACGTCAATCCTACATTATATAGAGGCATGATTGGTAGCTTATTATATGTTACTACAAGCAGACCAAGATATTGCTTTCAGTGTTGGTATTTTTCCATGCTATCAGGCATGTCCAAAAGAGTCTCATATGGTTGTGGCAAAAAAAAAATTTCGCTATGTACATGGAACAACCGACTTTGGTATACTATTTACTAAGAGAGGTGTCGGTGACTTAATCAGGTATAATGATGTTAATTGGGCTGAAAATATCGATGATCGAAAGAGTACTACAGGTGGATGTTACTACATTGGTTTTAATCTTTTTGCTTAGAATAGCTAGGAACAAAATTATATTTTTATATCTATTGCTGAAGCCGAATATATTGTTGCTGGCAGTTATTGTACGCAGTTAATATGGATGCAGCAAATGCTCAAAGACTACGGTATTGCTTTATCTCAGTTAATAGTTTACTGTGATAATAAGAGTGTCATTGATGTTTCAAAAATTCCAGTTCAACATTCTAGGACGAAGCATATTGATATTCGTCATTATTATATCAGGGATCTAGTGGAAAGAGGATTAATTTGTATTTAGCATGTTCCTACTGAAAGGTAGTTAGCTGATATATTTACAAAGGCACTTGACACACAGACTTTTGAGAGGTTACGCCATGACATTGGCGTTTGCTCTCACTAGCGTAGGTTCTTACTGTAACCTGGCAGTTTATGAATTCACGTAGATATCTATATGTTTAACATTCATTGTGAGCTACTTTCATGTTTAACTTAGAAACCGCCACTTGAATTTCAATGCAACACGTGTCGTTCCTATTAAGTCGGCTATAAAAACTAGTCGTTATACCTAGTTGAGGGGGAGTAAACTTTGTTCTGTTAAACACAATATATTAATTTTTTTAGATGATTTAAGGGACATTTTTGTTCTAATTGGGTTTATCTTTGCTGATTTGTGAAATTATCTTATTCCCACAAGTCATTCTTCCCAATTCAAGCTCTTCTTTCTCGCTGTAACCTCTTTCCCTTCTCTACCATTTTCTTATTTTCCTTGCTTCGAGTTGCAAGAATATCTTAATCACCTTCTTCAACCTCACACGGTGACTCTACTTCAACGATTGATCTTCCAATGCTGGAGACGAAAGGGCATCTATTATCATGCTCCATCAAATAAACTCAACATCGGTAAGTCGTCAAATCCTCAAATTGTTGTAGAAAGTACAAGGGTGAAATCAAGGGCTGCCTGACAACGTCAACTAGTTGGGAAAATTGGTTCTTCCAAGAAAGCCAGAACTGTTGTCAAGGGAAAGAAGAAGGTTGATGAAGATAATAAGGTTTCCTCGGACTCGTTAGAGAGGGTTCTTGATGAAGCCGAGGCCATTAGCGAGGCCTCTGACCAGACAAAGATCGTGTTCATTTCACAGTACTTTGCTATACCTGCGCCCTCTGCATTTGTTCATTTTCGATCTCCAGAGTGTGCAGAGAAGTTCAAAGATACGGTGAAGAGGAAATACTAGTATGATTAACCGATCAATTTGTCAAATTCTCATGAAATCGACTTGGAAAGGTTGCTGGTATAGAATGGTATCTACGGTCTTGTAACTCATGAAGGTTTCTATAGCGACTCCATTATCAAGGAATCTTACAGCAATCTTCCTGAAAATTTTAGGGATACTGTGTAATGGCCCAATATTTATTAACGTTATTATTTAGGTTATTTTCATACTCGGACGCCAGGTAAGGCCCACGTGGATGCCCTGGGTAGACTAAAGCACGCTTGACTAGGCTTAAATCGTTATTTGTATATGTTGGTTGCATAATTGCAATGTTTATTATTATTTATTTCATAACTCATCGCATGTGCATATTTATATTACCATACCGTGTGAGATTTTGTAATAGGTAAACGCTTCGTAAAGCGTGCTGACTCAGTAATGGGATAGGCGTATTATGGGTATACTAAGTCTTATAATGCTAAATTGAATAAAATGACTAGAACTATGGTGAATATGGCATAAAATAGATAATCAAACTTTAGGGTAAGTCATCATAATCAGGTAAGACAAGGATTGGCGCGCCTTGAGATGCGTATTAGGGTACGGGGCATCGGGTGCCGGGTAGTCAGGGGTTAATAGGATCACAAATATGTGAAGTATGTGACCAAACACACTAACCATATGTGATTATGTGCCTAGGTGAATTAATTTGATTTAAGATAAAATAAAGTGCTATAGTTGGATAGGACTTAATTGAACCCTTGATCATCCTAGTAATGATCCTAGAATACATATAACAAGGCAAGATAAGTGGCTTTCATGTAGGATAAGTGGTTTCATTTGGGAACAAGTGGCATTGATGGAGGACACATGTCCTAGTAATTAACTAATAGTAAATCAAAGATTTGGCTAATTAATCCACTTACTAATATAAGTATATAAGGCCTATACTTAGTGGAGGAGCTCAACATAATCATTTAAACTGAAAAATCAGAGGAATTGAGGAAGAACTTAGCTAAAAATTCAGTGAGATCAAGGAGAGTTGGAGCTCAAATAAATGTGTCATCAACCATATATATATACATCTCTCTATTTCAAGTTTAAAATCAGTTCTGGATTTTGGTCATTTTCAAAGGGTAGATGTTTAAGTCTTTGAAATTTGTTTATATATTTGAATTCCTCATTTCAAGCTAATAATCCAGCTATTATGAAGTTCTTAAATTGGTTTTGATATCAAAAAGGTATGAATTTTTGAAGTTGTAAGACCAAAATTGAAATTGTGCATGTTGTATTATGAATCAACCTACTCATTTTAAATCAAAATGGACCCAATCTGGTGGCATTTGAAAGCTAACTCAAAGGGGAACAACTTTATCCACTGAGAATTTTGTAATTCGATTGTTTTATGTCCAAAAGTGCTTCACAAATAGGTGATTGAATGCATTATGAGATTTTTGAAACTAAATTTTTAAAAAGCATAACTCTGTAATTATTTATCCAAATGAGTTAATCTTTTAGTATGTTGTTATTGGGTTTGTTGGCTACCTTGTGACCAAAAATCACGATATTTGAAATAATAGATTGGGAGAAATAAATTTTCTAAGTCTACAGGTTGAATTAAGTTTCAATTTGAACCATTTTGGTGGAATTACGATATCTTTTTCGTTTTAAATCAATATTTCACAAACCAAACCTTTTTAGAAGCTAGATAGAGACCAAAAATTTTGTACTAAGAGAATTTTTGATATTTAGACAATTTCATGCCTAAAAATGCGTTGCAACACAAGACCAAAATTGAGACTTTATTTAGTCTTTAGGGGCTTATTTGAGAAGATCAGTTTAAAACCTATTCAACTAATCTAAATACACAATAAAAACACTTAACTTCAGGGAACTGAGAAAACGTAGCTCGGTACTGTAGAGCTAGATGGGATCAGTTTCGGGAGTCTAGGGAAATCGGAGCGCATGTCTGAGGTTTGTAAAACCCAATGGAACATCACTTTGAGTATTTATCTAACTTCGTTGTAGTTTTACTCTATCCAGTTCAGTATATTCATGTTTCATTTCTTATTCACTTCAGTTATGTATGTATGTATGTATGTATGTATGTATGTATGTATGTATCGTTGTTTTGAACGGATGGTTGAGTTTACTCCCTCCGGGTATTCCGTATGTGTCTAAGGCACGCTAGACCATAGCATGTATATTAGGGGTGGTCAAACTGCGGTTTCGTGGTGAAAACCTTCAAACCGCCACCAAATCAGGGGTTCAAGGTTTACTAGTTTTACAGACCACCATTAAATCACAAAACCTTAAAACCACAACCAAGCCAACCGCGGTTTGTCTGATTTGGTCGGTTTGGTTTCACGGTTTTATCTATTTCACTTTCAAAGCTCTTGTAACAATCTTAACAATCTGGCTTTCAAAGAAATCTTAACAATCTCATCTTAGATACAACAACATAGCCTTTATCCCATCTCAAATCCAACAACAACTTTGCAATCAAGAAAATCATACCAAATCAAACTAAAATCATCACAAATTCCACAAAAATAAAAACCCAATGCAATTTGAGAGGAAATCATAACAACAACTTCATCAGTAAAACCAAAAACACCAAATCCATAATAGAAACACTAGTTTATTACATATACAACAACTTTTTCATAGAAAATATAAAAACACTCCAAGAAAACCTACACCCATGAGAACGAATTGCTCGCATGGAGAAGTAAGAGCAAACGACAAGAGCAAGAGAAATGAGAAGACCGGAGATGCAAAGACATATGACATGCAAAGCATAGAGGCAAGGTTGTGTAGCAATAAAATGCAAAATGCTTGGAGATGAGAAAATGAGATAGGAGGGCGAAGCAACCCGCAAAGAGGGCGACTGGTGAATGTGCAAGTGTGATAAGGTAGGTACAAAGAAACGACGCTAACATATTTTGGTAAATAAGGTTAGGGTTTGGAGTGTAAACTAATTGAAATTACTATTGTATCCCTGCATCAGTCGGTTTTGTAAACCGCGGTTTTTGGAAAAGGAAAAACGTGCACTAAATCAAAGGTCGCGATTTTTTGATTTTCTAAACCACCCCCAAACCCCAACATCAAAAAATAGACAAGATCAAGGTGATTTGGTCAGTTTAGGCAGTTTGGGCAGTTTTGCAGAGACCACTGCCCACCCCTAATGTGTATCAGGAGTCCTCGGTGAATGACGACCCGAGCTACTTTGTCGATAAACGTGTCGGTGTGTCATAGGTCTACGCGGACCACCAAGAAGACCAGATGATGAGCCTGTTGGGTGCGCCCAATGGTGGGATCCTGGGGAGAGAATATGAAGTATGGTCTAGTCTTACTAGGACGGGCACACAAAATAACACCATCAACACTGACGCTCATATTGAGGCGATCCAACAATCCATATAATTCAAACCAAACTTATAGTTTTATTATATATATATCAATTATATAAAAATATATATATACTTCGTGTATTTTCTCGCCAATAAATCCACAGGACATGCCTACGCGTATTCTCGAGTGTGCACATTCATTTCACAACCCCCTCGTCGCACTTGGTGAAACCAACTATTTATTGTTTATTTATTTATTTATTTTCCAATTGTAGGCTTGTATATAAATTCTATTTTTATACTACAACTTATAAATTCAACAAACATTCCAAACAAACACCAATCATCACACAAACCCATACACACATTAATCGAGGTACACCATACTAAACCATAAGCCTCTCGAGTTAATTAAGATTTGGATTAACACTAACCACTAACTTAAGGTAATGGGTCATTACAACTTTGGGGTTTGAAGTTTTCAAAAACTCATTTGGCATATATTTGACACAACGAAAGTAACTTCTTGAGTTGCTGCATTAGACAAGTCTTCAAGACTCCAAACCTTTTTCCACTCATTTTCCTATTGGGCAAAGGTTTCTCAATTTGATGGTTGACTTTTTCCGATCCTACTCTTTTTAGAAGTGCTGTTGGGGCTCTTCAATACCTCACCTATTCAAGACCTGACATTAGTTTTATTGTGAATAAACTTAGTCAATTTCTCAAGGCCCCTTCTGAGTCTCACTGGTTGTTTGTAAACAAGTTATATGATACCTCAAAGGTTCTCTTACTTGTGGTTTATGGTTCAAACCAGCTATTGTCTCTCTTGAAGCCTTCACTGATGCAGATTAGGCTGGTGATTCTGATGATAGGCATTCCACTAATGGTGTTTGTTTGTTTCTCGGTGGTAACTTGGTTTCTTGGTCTTTTAAGAAACAATATGTTGTTGATATATCATCCGCTGAAGCTGAATACGGGCACTAGCTCATGGTGACTCCAACATAATGTGGACCTCTTCTCTTTTGACTAAACTTGGAGTTTCTCTTCAGTTTCGTCTGTTCTTTGGTGTGATAATACTGGAGCACGTGCTTTGGCTTCCAACCTTATTTTTCATGCTAATACTAAACATGTGAATATTGATGCTTATTTTGTTAGAGAGAAACTTGCAGCTGGTATTTTTTATCTTCGTTATGTCCATTCTCTTCATCAAAAGTTGACATCTTTACAAAGGTTCTATTTGGTCTTAGGTTTTCCTTCTTGTGCTCCAAAGTAAACCTTGTTTTTTCTCCTAGGTTTAATTTAAGGGGGGATGTTAGACATAATGTTGGTGTATGTACATTGTCTGATCATGTTGTGTTTAAATCATCTGATCATGTTGATCATGCCACCGGTGCTCATCGTTTAGTCACTAATCATGGTTGATTAGTTTGTTAGCTGTTAACTAGTGGTTAGTTGATTAATTTACCCAACTCAGAAGGCAGTTGGGTTGTTAGTTATAGCATTGACTCTTTAACTCTTGTATCTATATAAACCATTATACACACATTTCTTGTGTTAATGAAGAATATACAATCTGGTGAAGAATAGAGTCCTCTTTAGAGTTCATGTTCATTTCTTCATTTCTTATTTCTCACACAGATCTATCTCATTAGATAGATCTTCACACAAACATATCAACAAAAGAGAATATGTAACGACCTGTTACCTTAAACTGGTGATTAGTGTTAACCCAGTTATTAATTAACCCGAGTTAGGCTCAGGGTTAAGATCGGCATATCCCAATTAGTGTGTGTGCGCGTTTGTATGACGTATGGTGTTTGTTTGGTTTGCACAATTGAAATATAAAAAGGTTGTGTATATTGATATGGTATATACAAGCCTATACGGGATAAATACACGAGAAAACTGTGAGCGACGAGGGAGACGTGGCAAGGGTGTGCACGCTCGTAGCTACACGTGGACGTTACTGGCGGATTTATCGAAAACGATAAACACGAAATATATATATTTATATATAAATATATATACTAAAAATTAAGAAACTCGTAATTTTATATATCATTTGATCGACTCGAACGGAGCGTAAGTCAATATGTGTCAAACTTAATGTCACGATAGCGCGTGTCATTTTAACACATAGATTGTTTGATCAATCTCGAGATGAAATGAAACGTATCTCGATGAATCTATATATATATATATATATATATATATATATATATATATATATAAAAGTTGATATGTATCAACTTAACAAAGGATCAACTTAACTGATCGCGATAAGTTGTCCGAGGTACCGAATCGAAGCCAGTTGAGGCGCTTAAACGAGAGAACGATTCGAGAGGAACACAAAGGTATAATTTGTGTTAGTGTTTATTAAAGTTTGAAATTGAGGTGATTGTAGGAAATAATTGTTCATTGAGTTGTTGTTGATCCTATTTAGTCCCACACCTCATATTTGATGTTTCTAAGCTATTGGGAATGAATTTGTGGATGTTGGTATTGATTTGGAGGTGTTTTGTGGGATTGGAGTTGCAGCAATATGCTATTGTTGTTGGTTTAGCGCGCTAGATCAGAGGATTAGTGCGCTAAGTGCGCAGAACTTGAAGAACAGGCAGTACAGACAGGGATTAGCGTGCTAATCCAGCCTATTAGTGCGCTAATCCATGCCCAGAACAACAACAGTGCTTTTTTTCTTATGAATCTTGAATGATGGGCTTAGGGACTGATTTAGGAGTTCCTAATAGTTATAATAGACTATATTAGACCTATATTTACTATGATTGGTTTGTGATAGGTGTGGATTGACCGAAAGAAAGTTAGGAACCCGAAAAGTTAGGAAATTTGGAGTGGACTTAGACAAGGTAAGTACGGATTCACTTATTTATCAATGTTGCCTGGTTATTTTGTATATATAGTTCATTTAGTTGTTGGCATGGAATGGGGAATTGGTTATACTTTGATGGTTTTTGATATATGGAAAAACGGTGTGTGATAAGACCATACTATAACTCCTGATTTTGAGAATAGGTTTATAGGAGATGGGTTCCCTTCCCGGCCTATATAACTCCTGCTCAATTCGATAGGTTGTATGGATTACATGCACATTAGAGGGTTTGGGATAGAACCATTGGGCATTAATGGATGGGCTAGAGAGTATGAAGGCCAACATACTAGTCTAGCAATCGCATTAATGGCGTCGATGGGTAATCGGCCCTAGTTTTATGAAATAAATGGGAATCACAATTTCACAGTTCAAATTATTTGCTTTGCATCCGAATATGTATTGAATCTATATGCTTTCCATATCCTTGTTAGATATTGTTGGATCATGTTTTTATTGCATGTTTTCCTTGAATCCTATATGGAATATTGATGCATATTGTGAATATGTATTTACTGAGCTCGTTGGAGTGCTCATTCCTTTTAAACATTTCAGGTGTGCAACCCAGCACTTCGGCTAAGGGGAAAGAGAAGATTTAGGAGTCTCGAGTCTTCTCTATGATGTAATGACATATTTGTATCTATATAACTCTGTTGACTAATTTTGATGTATATAAATAGGGTTGGGGTGATTTTATAAATGGTTTGGAAGTTTTAGTAAACTCCGTATTTCCTTATATTCAGTTATATCGAATAAGTTTTTATTTCCGCTGCATATTACTTTGATATTTTAATTTGATATGAATATATAGGTTGAGTTTATCAAGTATGGATGGAGAGGCTGCTGGCTCTAGTTAAGTCTATGGGGTTAGTGGGCTTAACGAGGGTTTTAGGTCGGGCGTTTTCCCTATTCGGGATAGGGGATGTCACAGCTTGGTATTAGAGCCTACGTTTTATCACTTTTAGGATAAAAGTGGTAATGTGATACAGTATGGTATCAAAAGTGATGCTCTGATCCTCTTTCAATTTTGAATGGTTGTGAAAGTGAATGCTAGCATATACTGTCATACTGAAACCTAAGTTTATTGACTTTGAGATTTGACTCAAGTTACGAATAAACTTAGGGTTTGATAAACAGCTTTTATTGTGTTTTGGGGGGGAGAAAATGAAAACTGTATTATACGTTAATTGTTGCATATATTGATTTATATTGTATAGATATGATTTCCTTGAATTGGTTAACTGTTACCTGATGATCTTATTTTCCTTGACCATAGAATATAATGGCGGATCAAGGGGAAAGATCACAGAGGTCAGAACCTCAGGGTAACAGGGAAACAGAAGATCGGTGGAAATCTAGAATGGAGCAGCAAAAATAGAAGTTAATGGAGTCTCAGGCTAAGATAGTGACGATGTTGATGGCTCAGATTGGACTACCAGTACATAGACCTGAGGCACAGCCTGCAACCAGTCCCGAGGTTAGTAGAGCTGAGGAGCAAATTGAGACATGCAGCGACTCTAGTACACCCAAAGTATTTCCACAAGTTCAGATGCCGAAGAGAGCTGCCAAGCGGTCAGAGGATTCTGAGAAGGCTGCATTTCACAGAACTCGTAAGGAATTCATGAAGCATGATATCATGAGATTCGATGGTACTATGGAGGAAGGGATAGCTAGAGCTGGATTCTGGAAATGGAGCAATGCTTCGTTGATGTGGATGTAGATGGTTGATTTAAAGTGAAACTGGTTACCTTTTTGTTGATTGATTCCGCACGAAAATGGTGGAATTCATTGGAAAGAGAAGGAAAGATGGTCACCACATGGCCCCAGTTTCGGACAGTCTTTTACATGCAGTATTTTCCCAAATCAGTCAGGAACATGAAGAAGACTAAATTTATTCAGTTAAAGCAGGGAATGATGTCTGTCAGGGAGTGTGAGCGAAAGTTCACAGAGTTAAGTGAATTTACTCTGGAGATGGTTGAGTTGGACGAGAACAAGATTGACTTGTTCCTTAGTGGGCTGAGGTATGAGATTAGAGTTGTGGTTTCTTCTTATCCTCGCACCAGTTATGCTTTCATATTTGAGAGTGCGATGGAGGTAGAAGCAGCTATGCTAGCCAAACCTTCTAGTACAGTTGCTGCAACGCCACCACCAGTTCCATAGTTCTCTAGAAGTCAGAAAGTCCAGGGATCTAGTTATGTTCGGGCGAGGAAAAGGTTTAGGAGTGTAGCAGGCACTTCTACACCAGTAGGTTCTACGGGGAAGAATTTGTCAGTGCACCGGTTGCACCAGTCTCTCACGCTTCAGTAGCTAAACCACCTTTGCCGCCTTCACAGTCTAAAGGTAGAGACATGGGTAGATCACAGTCTTCACAAAGATCGAGTGGATTGGAACAGGCTTCGCAGGCCAGTAGTCTACCGCAGAGGGCACCAGTGATATGTTACAGATGTGGGCAGACAGGACATATTGCGAGGGAATGTTCTAAGCCACCTCCGTAGGCAATAATATTCCACATGCACGAGGACAGGCTCATGCAATGGCAGAGGCAGATCCGGAGGCCAATCGGAGACTTGTGGAAGGTATATTAAATATTTGTGGTCGAGATATGCATACATTAATTGATGCTAGGTTCTATAGTTTCATTTATTGTTGGAACAATGATTGATAAATTAAAACTGAAACATGTTAGAGCCGATACATTTTTTATTTTGAGCACAGAATGAGTGAGAAGGTTTATCCTAACCTGATCTATTAGAGATGTATAGTTATGGGGAATGAGTTTCCCATTGATCTGAGGGTAATGGAGTTCCTGGAGTTTGATGCATTATTGGGGATGCATTGGTTATCGGCGTATCATGCTAGTATTGATTGTTTCCATAAGACGGTGATATTCCATATTCCTGACCATTCTGACATTATAGTTTATATGGGCTATAATCTTTCACGAATCGCAACTCGTAGAAGGGAAGCTACACCTCAAGAGTTGGAGGTATTGGCAGGAGTTATTTCTTTTGGAGAGCCTGGACAGGAACTTAAGGTTAATGAGATACCAGTGTTTTATGAGTTCCCAAAAGTGTTTCCATCTGACTTGCCTGGATTACCACCACCACGAGTCATTGATTTCATCATTGATCTTATTCTTGGAACTAAACCTATATATATTCCTCCATACCGTATGTCACCGGAGGAATTACGAGAGTTACAAACTCAGCTTAAGGAGTTGTTTCATAAAGGTTTTATTCATCATAGCATGTCACCGTGGGGAGCACCTGTTATTTTTGTGAAAAAGAAGGACAAAACCCAGACGAATGTGCATTGATTATAGACAGTTGAATCGGGTGACTATCACGAATAAATATCCATTACCTAGGATTGAATATTTGTTTGATCAGTTGAAGGGTGCCAGATATTTCTCAAAGATTGATTTGAGGTCGGGTTATCATCAACTAAGGATCAGGGATGAGGATATCTCGAAGACAGCTTTCAGTACTCGCTACGGGCACTTCGAGTTTACAGTGATGCCATTTGGGCTCACTAATGCTCCTACTATGTTCATGGATTTGATGCATAGGGTGTTTAAACCCTATCTTGACCAGTTTATCATCGTATTCATCGATGATATTTTGATTTATTCGAAGACCGAAGAAGAACATTCGCACCACCTTAGAGTTACATTGCAAACTCTGAAGGATAATAGTCTGTATGTCAAGTTTAGTAAGTGCGAATTCTGGTCTTCAGAGGTCAAATTTTTAGGACACGTGGTTAATGCTGAGGGGATATCGGTTGATCCAGCTAAGGTTGAGGCAATCAAGGATTGGCCTACTCCTACCACAGTGTCAGAGGTTTGAAGTTTTTGGGGTTAGCAAGTTATTACAGACGATTTGTTGAGGGATTTTCCCGTATTGCTCTGCCAATGACTCGGCTAACACAGAAAGATGCTGATTTTATGTGGTCAGATGCGTGCAAATCTGCTTTCAGGGAGTTGAAAGATAGATTAACTACAACATTTGTTCTTACACTACCTGAATCAGGGAAAGAATTAATGATTTATACTAATGCTTCTCATTCAAGCTTGGGATGTGTGCTGATGTAGGAAGGTAGGGTTGTAGCGTATGCTTCGAGGCAACTCAAGGTTCATGAAAGAAATTATCCAGTTCATGATCTTGAGCTAGCAGCAGTAGTTTTTGCCTTGAAGATTTGGAGGCGCTATCTGTATGGCGAGAGATTTACAGTATTTTCATATCATAAGAGTCAGAAATATTTGTTTACTTAAAGTGAATTGAACATGAGACAGCGTAGGTGGCTTGAGTTTCTCAAGGATTATGATTTCACTTTGAAGTACCACCCAGGCAAAACAAATGTAGTTGTTGATGCCTTGAGTAGAAGAAGAACAGGCAGAGAGAATGTAGTGACTCCCAGAGCTTCTCAGTTCAGACTTCTAAAAGAAACTTCGGTGATAATGATTCGGGAAAGTCCAGCTGGCATATCATTAATTGACAGAGTTAGTTCCAATGCTACTAATCTATTTTTTGTGCCCAAATTTGAGCGGAACTAGAGATGATTCGGCGGGTGGTTGATAGTCAGAAAGCTGATCAAGAGTATGGTGCACGACAAAAGTTAGCAGATAGTATAGATCATCCTGATTGGTTAGTTTCTAACGATGGGACATTGCGATTTAGAGATAGATTGTGGATTCCATCTCAGGATCAGTTGAGGCAGTATTTGCTACGGGAATCTCATCGATCTCTTTACACTATTCATCCAGGTAACACCAAGATGTATCGTGATATGAGACGTGTTTATTGGTGGCCTAGGATGAAGACTGATATTGTTGAATTTGTAAAGAGATGTGAGATCTGTCGGCAAGTTAAGGCTAAACATAGGAAACCTGGAGGGTTATTACATTCGCTGCCTATTCTTGAATGAAATGGGAACACATATCGATGGATTTTGTTTCCGGTCTACCTCTGAGTCAGCGCAAACATGATGCAGTCTGGGTTATAGTTGACAAGTTGACGAAGTCTGCACATTTCTTACCAATTTCTATGAAAGATCCTCTTCACCGTTTATGTGAGGTGTACGTATGGGAGTTATTGAGATTTCATGGGGTTCTAGTGTCTATTACTTCGAATAAGGATCTGAGATTCACGTCTAGGTTGTGGAGTGAATTACAGAGGCAGCTAGGAACTGTGTTTAACCTCAGTATGGCATACCATCCTTAAACTGACTGACGGACTGAGCGGTTGATATTGGTGCTTGAGGACATGCTTCGAGCTTGTATCTTGGAGTTTGGAGGTAACTGGGAGAAATATATTCCTCTATATGAGTTCTCTTATAATAATAGTTATCAGGCTAGTATCGGAATGGCTCCATTTGAGGCACTGTATGGTCGTCCTTGTCGATCACCGGCTTGTTGGGCAGAGGTCAGAGATATAGTTTTGCTATGGCCAGAGCTAATACAGGACTATACAGAGAGGATACAGCAGATTCGCCAGCGGTTAACTACAACTCAACTCAGATAGAAGAGATATGTCGATAAACATCATAGGTTTTTGGAATTTTCAACGGATGATTATGTCTGTTGAAAGTCTCGCCTATGAAGGGGTTGTATAGATTTGGGTTGCGAGGTAAGCTAGCTCCAAGGTATATTGGGTCGTTCAGAATACAGGAAAGGATTGGTCATGTAGCTTATAGGTTAGAGTTACCTCCTCAGCTTGCCGGAGTTCATAATGTCTTCCATGTATCTATGCTACGCAAGACGGGGACTCAATTCACTCTAAGAATTGATTGGAATGAATTTGATCTTCGGGAAGACTTATCTTACGATGAGCAACCGATTCAGATTATTGATCGTAAGTCTCAGAGCTTGAGAACCAAAGAGATTCCTTTGGTTAAAGTGAAATGGCAATTTCACGGTGATGAGGAGCTAACCTGGGAACGAGAATCTTATATGAAGGAGCAGTTTCCATTTCTCTTCGAGATTACAAGTAATTTTAATTTACTTTAATTTCGAGGACGAGATTGTTATTAAATTGGGGAGATTGTAACGACTTGTTACCTTAAGCTGGTGATTAGTGTTAACCCAGTTATTAATTAACCGCAGTTAGGCTCAGGGTTAAGATTGGCATATCCCAATTAGTGTGTGTGAGCGTTTGTATGACGTATGGTGTTTGTTTGGTTTGCACAACTGAAATATAAAAAGGTTTTGTATATTGATATGGTATATACAAGCCTATACGGGATAAATACACGAGAAAACTGTGAGCGACGAGGGAGACGTGGCAAGGCTATGCAAGCTCGTGGCTACACGTGGACGTGACTAGCGATTTTATCAGAAACGATAAACACGAAATATATATATAAGGATATATATATATATATATATATATAAATATATATACTGGAAATTGAGAAACTCATAATTTTATGTATCATTTGATCGTCTCGAACGGAGCGTAAGTCAAGATGTGTCAAACTTAGTGTCACGATAGCGCGTGTCGCTTTAACACATCGATTGTTTGATCAGTCTCGAGATGACACAACACGTATCTCGAGGAATCTATACATATATATCAACTTAACAAACGATCAAACAAACGAAAACGAAAGTCGAGGGTTTCGATTCTGATCGCGACAAGTTGTCCGAGATACATAATTGAAGCCAGTTGAGGAGCTTAAACGATAGAACGGCTCGAGAGGAACACAAAGGTATAATTCGTTTTAGTGTTTATCAAAGTTTGAAATTGAGGTGATTGTAGGAAATCATTGTTCATTGAGTTGTTGTTGATCCAATTTAGTCCCTTACCTCATATTTGATGTTTCTAAGCTATTGGGAATGAATTTGTGAATGTTGATATCGATTTGGAGGTGTTTTGGTGGGATTGGAGTTGTAGCAGCACGCTGCTGTTGCTGGTCTAAACATGACATGTTATGATTACTATCTAAAAACATTAATATTACGTTAGTCTACATAAATAATAATAAATTTATTTGTATATGTAATGTAAATAACAGTTTATATAAATATGTATTTTTTAAGAATTAAAAAGAAATTCCTTTTATGTCATTTTGCATTTATCAGCTACTTGATCAGCTATTTCTTTCAAATAATTTTAATTGATCAGCTAGATTATCAGCTATCAGCTATCATTTACTAGTTTTTTAGCTATCAGCTAGACTATTAGCTTTCAGCTAGATTATCAGCTAGTGTTGCCAAACAGAGCCTTAAAGACTTGATTTCTTGTATATTTGAGGTTGGTCGTTGATTAATAAAATCTAAATTTTTAAGAGATCGATAATTCTCTTGTGTTTTGTATTTCATTGTGCTTTTGCGTTTGGAGTAACACTGTAAAAAGTATTGGAAAAAAAATTGATTTTTTTGGTGTAGCGAGAAATTCACCACCAATTCGCTAATTCCTCGCTACATTAAATTAAAAGGCCCTTATTGGCCTAAAAAAGGCGGTTATCCGGCTAAAAGAAATTAAATAATTACATAATCTGATAATTATCATATTCTTCTAATTGATCCATGGCCAATTGCACCGCCCCGCTATAGCGGAGTTCCAATATACCTCACCTGAGTCTTGAATTGGTTCTTAATTCCACCCTCTAATTAAAAATATGGAGCTCTAAGTAGACAATGTCTATTTTATTTTTACGCCACATCACCATGCATGGCCAACACATTACAAATTCATAACGATATTGTAGAAAAGCATAAGTTTTATGTCACAGATAGTTCTTTATTTGTGACTGCATTTATAAAAACTTAGAGCCTTTAACAATAGAAAAAAATATATTTATTAACCACAGGAACAATGGCTAATTTAACGATATGAAGTTTGGGTCTTTGAAATGATATTTAATCAGTGATAGGAAAATAGATAAAATGACAAGAGCACCTGTAAATATAAATATACTTTTCATGACAGGATTGTTCTTTGTCACTGTTAATTTCAAACACACGAAATCGTTATAGTATAACAAGAGGAAACACCTATCATTAGAACTATTTAATGATCATAGGAAAACAACCTTTAACGATCGGAATTCCTATCGTTATAAATTATTTTTCTTGTAGTGAATTGAAGATGCTCTTATATACAAATAAATCCATTATATGAAAAAATATATGAATAACTTTTTGATACATACATTGGTACGTTAATCAGTTTTTTTTTTTTTTTTTTTTTAACATAGTTCTTGGGATATTAATCCTGAACCAACATATATATATATATATATATATATATATATATATATATATATATATATATATATATATATATATAAGTTGGGCTATGACATTTATAAAGACAAAAAGGAAACAAATCAATTTTGATTTTTTTAAATGCAATTGCTTACAATTTAATTATAAGGCTAGGATTCAAAAAAAAGTTAATTATAATGATATATTAAAAATAGAAAATATTTTTGTAGCCCAAGGTAAGCCTTGAAAAATAATCTTTTTAGTTGTAAATTGGCCCGAAATCTGACTTAGCCCAGCACAAAAAGAAAATTAACCTTAAGCCCAGTGAGAAAACACCACAAAATTTTAATTAAAAGTGCTAAATGTTAACTTGACACCCACATGATGACACTACCTAGTGCTTGATAACAATGTGATACACTTCATTTGCGTGCAAACACATCTCGAAATATATCGCAAGGATTTTCAATAGGTGTGTGACTTCAATTATGTCAAAACATCAATAGAATTGAATGTGATATCACCCCAAATATCTCCCAAACTAGTCGATTTCTTGCGCTCTGCGCAAAAGTTATTAAAACTTTAAAAGAAAGTTAATAAATTAATTTATATAAATATACTTTGTAATATTTTTTACAATCAAAATTACATTTCACAATAATCAACCCATATTTCTTAGAAAAAAATATACAATAGAGGGCAAAAAATATTTAGTTATAAATCACGCACATAGCAAACATCATGAACAATCCTCACAACAACAAACATAGAGATGTGTAGTTGTTGATCGCACTGCAAGATTTCTGCTACATTTTAGAGTATCATACAGCTCGACAATCGCCACAACACTTCATTCGTGTGCAAAGAACTCTGAGAGAGGTACTTGGATGTTGCTAGACCTGCAGTAATTGTGAACCTATGATATATATATAAAGAAAAGATTAATGATCTGTATAAATGATGTTGCAATATCCAAAGGAGTGGTGTAAGATTTGAAACAGAGATTAAATGCATTAAAACAACCATTCATTAACCAAAAAATGAATTCAAATACACTTAATTATGATTTTGGTGCTCTAAGTAGTATAGATCATGTTGTGGTAACCGAAGGGATGTATAAGATTCGAAACGGATACTTAATGCAATGAAATAACCCTTCATTAACAAAAAAGAATTTAAATGCACTTAATTGTTACTTCGGTCAAATCCAAACTATAAATAAATCCAATAAATGGGAGAATGAATATATTCCTTGAAACAACCAATAACACAAATAAATGAATACCTTAAAATAAAAATTAGAAAATTAGAAAATTAAATTGCAGAAAGGAGGATGCATGTGAACTTTCTCTCCCCTCCAACTTATATATATATATATATATATATATATATATATATATATTCATTGACATATCCCAAATAATTTGTGTCATATCCTATAAAATCGAATCAACTTTCTAATCTCCAATCCCTAAATTTTTTTATTTTTTTATTATAGTTATTTCTTGATCAAGAAAATGTGTTATTTTCATGATATTTTTTTCTTAAATGATAGTTTTACTTTTTTTTTGAAACAATGATAGTTTTAATTTTTAAGCTAACTTCACCTTAATATGGTAGTTTTATTTAAATGAAAATTCACTAAAAAGATATTAATATATATATAAAAAAACCTATTGCTTCTAGACCAGAAGGACCAAAAAATCATGGACATGCATGCATGAAAGACACACATTAGTTGAAATCCCTTGATTTTTTTTTAGACAAGTGTGTGTGCAGGCATCTCGATGCACAGAGAAGGGTTCATTACAAAACATCTCATTCAGACAATTAAAAGGAAATATAAATTATTTTAAAAAAAGGAAATAAAATGTACCGATATATACACGGTCGACCCTGACATTTTTGGGGCCTAGGGCGACATGAGATCGAAATGAGACCTTTTATATTATTGTTTTCTATAAAAAAAAATGTTTGATTTCGTCAATTATTTTTTATATGCTCAAGCTATTATTAGATTTATATAATTTTATATTTTCTTTTTATATATAAATTCTTTTTTTGAAAAAAATGGTGCTTTTTAAATAAAATTAAAATATAAAAAGTACTATATGTATTTAAAGATATGATCAATACGGACAATAGAAAAAGTTAATTAAGCAAAAAGTTTTTTTTTTTACTTCAAAAAAATTTCGTTTTGACTTAAGTGGAAGTCGACTCATGGCATTCTCAAACTGTCTTTTGACAATTGATGCATCTAGCATTATATAATGCTAATCTTTTTCTGAGTAATTGTTAAATTTTTAATCAAAACATCATTTAATTTCTAGAAAAGAAAATGTTAGATTTGTTAATTTATTACAATTGCAAAAATAATCATATTGTTAAGTTTGTGTATAATAGTAATGTTTTTTAATCAATACAACAGTTACTTACTAAAAGAAAAAAAAAATGTAAGTTTTATTAATTTATTACATATAGAGAGAATAGGGGTGCAATATTGAAATTTAAAGGGAGAAATGATACTTCTTAGAGAGAGATTGATATAAGTGGGACCCGCATACATAATGAGTCGAATTACAGTAGCCATGTATGGCGAGATTCATCTAAGTTGGGGGCCCTCCACAACACTACATAATTATCGAGCCAACTACACACACCAAAAGATAAACTTAAATATTTATATATATATTTAAAAATTTTGGGGGCCTATCCTGGGGTGGGGCCTGGGGCGGCCGAACCGGCCCTGGATATATAGCATAAATACAAATTAAGTTGTAACTAAAAAAAATACAAATTAAGCTGTAATGAAGTATAATCTTTTGATAAGAAAAAATAAAAAAATAATAATAATAAATAAGTACTCAAGAAACAATAGGCGCAGACGTCAACATAAAAGACAACAACTTACGGCGGAGACTTGGATAGTTGGATGATAAAGTAAGCAGAATTCCAGCTCAAGATCACACCCTTACACGATAACCACAACTACACATCAATAATTTCTTATGTAGCAACTAGCAACCAAGCTATATAGCGTTGTTATGCATATATTATATATATGAGACAATATATAATATAAGCTTCAAGAATAATACAGTAGAGGAGGTGACATGGGAAGGGTTGAGCAAGGCGAAGATATTGAGGATTCTAAGGTGGAGGAAGCACCAGTAGGAGATCATGCCGACAGTGGGGCAGTGCCTTTCCCTCCGCCTCGGTCATCTCCGGCAACGCCAGCAGCGGCGTCCATGGCCAATAGTACTGTGTACACTAATCAAGCTGTGGAGATTTCGGTATCTTCAGTTGGGGAGCCATGGACTTCAGGATTGTTCGATTGTCACGAGGACCAGACCAATGGTGCGTACTTCATTAATTATTTAATGTCACCTAATTAATTTTAAGTTGAGATTATGAGTTTATGTATTATCTCTAGCTATTGGCCTTTATTCACTTTCTTTTATTTAATTTGTTGTGCTTAAATTATATAATTGAAAAAACTACATAGAATTCAAACTGATCTCTCCCTCTCTGTGAAAGAATTTGTACTAATTAATATTATCAAGCACTTCGTTGATTATTGCCAAGTTTTTTGTTGATTTATATATTGCCTTAATTTGCAGCGGTTATGACAGCGTTTCTGCCTTGTGTGACCTTTGGACAGATAGCAGAGGTGTTGGATGAAGGAGAAATGAGTAAGGAAGAAAGAATTTCATTTAATTTTTTTTTCTTGATTTCTTCCACTGTAATTGTATAGATTGGATGTGTAGATTGAAATATAATCTCATGTCAATTAAAGGCAAATTCGAAATGAACATTAATCAAAGTGAAGGATATAAGCCTTGTGTACGTGCAATGTAGATCCGCTTCCAAAATGGTATGGAAGGTTTTTGGATTAAAAGTGCCTTAAACCTGCGTGCACAAACTAGCTAGATGGTAATATTAAAGTTGATGACAAGATTGGTATGTATCAGAGTTCTTAACCTGTTACTCAAGTAACATCATATCAAATGAGTGAATCGTCCACTTCGTTGTGCAACGATGACTTGACAATCGACAATATCATATTTGTATAATTTTTTTTTTTCAAATCAATGATCATATATCAAGATAATTTGGTCTAGATTTTGGGTTTGATTTATTGTGAAGACTTAAGAAGATGAACTCAGCTTATTAATTTTTGTAGGAAATTAACTGAATAATTGTATTTGATGATGTTTTATATGTGCAGCATGTCCTTTGGGAAGTTTTTTATATCTGTTGATGATGCCGGCGCTCTGCTCACAATGGATAATGGGCTCCAAATACAGAAACAAACTAAGGAGAAATTACAATTTGGTAGAAGCTCCTTATGAAGATTGGGCTTCGGCTCTCTTTTGCCCTTGTTGTTCCCTTTGTCAAGAATTTCGAGAGCTTAAATGTAGAGGCATTGACCCTGCTTTGGGTACGTATTTCCTAATAATTTTATCTATCTCATACATTGATCATCCGTACTTTAGTAGGGGCATTTGACCAAAAAAAAAAAAACTTTACGAGGGGCAACTATATGTTGGAAAATGATTGGTTGACACAAATGAGACGCACAACTTAGTGGCGCACATGTGGCGTCTTTTTTTCAGATGTGGGGCCCACCAAAAAGTACATAAAGGAGGCGCCACATGTGCGCCGTGTAGGCTGTGCGCTCCATTTGTATTCCCACAAATGTCAACTAATCATTTTCCATTTTTAAATGAGGTCCTAAAGTGACAAGAGATGTAAGCGCACCAAAAAAAATTAAATTGTTTATGAGAAACTAAATAACACACGTTGCCAAAGCATCTTTGGTGTAATGTACGAAACATCATTTGTTAAAAAACAAACATCATGAACAAAACGTAATTGTACTTGTATATTGAATATACTAGTTTAACATACATGCATAGACGTTCGAATCCGTGAGCGCACAGCTTTATTTCTATTCACAGACAAAAAAATAACAATTTATTTTTAGGGTAGTGCTATTTGGACTCGTGAGTCTGGACTCAAAACTTTTTTTAATTTCAAATACATCATCGAGCAACTAATGAAGCAACCATAATCACTTGTAAAATTCATTTGATACCCCTTAAATATTTACAAAAATTTTAAAAACATCCCTATGAGTCTGGACTTATGAGTCCAAATAGATTTATTGTTATTTTTATTATCTAAAAAGCATACTACTTCACTTATATGTTGGTTTAATATGACTTACTCAATTCTATTATCAAGATAATTACTTTATATTCTAAATAACATCTATTTTAAGATAAAATAAAAACAAATAATAAATTTTAACGTATCCTAACATAAAAAGGTTAAAAATAAAAGTTCACAGGTGAAGGGAAAAATTGATATTAGCGCTTCTATTATAGTATAGTATATTATAGAATATAGAAATAGATATAATAGATCGGCTACTTTTAGGTAATAAATATACCTAATCAAAGGGGAAACCATTAAAGAAAGTAATCCGCTAATTAATAGATAATTAATTGAAGAGTAAAAACCACTATTTAAGTGTCCGAGGAATCTTTAGTTATTGGTGTTTATTATCTAAAAAGTATTCTACTTCACTTATATGTTGGTTTAATAAGATTTACTCAATTCTATTACCAAGATAATTACTCTATATTCTATATATCATTTATTTTAAGATAAAATAAACATAAATAATATATCTTAATATATCTTAACATAAAAACATTAAAAATAAAAGTTCATGGGTGAAGGGAAAAACTGATATTAGTTCTATTGTAGTATAATAGAATATAGAAATAGATCTAGTGGATCGGCTATTTTTAGGTAATAAATATACCTAATCAAAGGGAAAACCATTTAAGAAAGTAATATACTAATTAATAGATAATTAATTAAAAGGTAAAAACGACCATTCAAGTGACGGAGGAATCTTTAGTTATTGGTGCTTATTATATTACTTAAATATACTTATTTATAAATGTTCATTGTAAAAGTAATTGGTTGAGATTTGATCAATATCCCTTTACCTAGTTACCTCAATTAATTATTTCGAACCATATGTATATGAAAGAAAATTATATTCGTTGTTTAATTGGTTGGGGAGAAGTGAGAGGGAAAGCCATTTTTCTTATTTGATTGATAACTTTAGCTAATTTCTTAAAAGATATCGACGGTGTACTCCCTGCAAGTGCAAGGATGTGCAACTTCCGTAATAAGGAAGTATACTTTTTTTTTTTTTTTTTTTCTATTGAAGGGGAGCTAAAATACCCAATGTTAAATATTAGAGAATACACATTTTCAGAAAAATTTACGCAAGAGATATATTCAAACAAAATGCATGGTATGCAAATTAGAGGCGTTTCCTCGAGTGGGTGCCCAACGAAAAGAAGTATACCATATTTGACAAGTTCATGCACCATCTATGTAAATTAACTTTAAATTTATAAAAAAAAAAGTATTATTATCGATCATTGTAATTTAATATTTTTAAATATTTAACTTTTCAATAAAAGAAACCTCAACCAACAAGTTGAATCAAACGGGGTCTTTATTCTTTCATAAATTCTACAAAAAGTCAGGTGAAAAGTATTCGGGGTTTTGACCTTAGAATTATCAACTAGGAGTAGCTAGGGCCACCAAAAGAAATAAAAATAAATTAATTGATATACTTTTGATCATATCACATTTCCATAATGGTTATTGTTGGGAGCTTGAAATTGTTAAAGTTCAAAAATTAA
This sequence comes from Stephania cephalantha, assembly GCA_039657325.1. NCBI lineage: Eukaryota > Viridiplantae > Streptophyta > Magnoliopsida > Ranunculales > Menispermaceae > Stephania > Stephania cephalantha. Next base: position 37,999,871 of record CM077576.1, read on the forward strand.
CTCACATCTTTTGCCCTTTTAGGGTGGAATGGCTATCTGGCTCAACAACAAGCAGCACAAAGGAAGTATCAAGCTGAAGTCATGACCCCTCCCTTAAATCAAAATATGTCCAAGTGAACAATATCGATTTTGTCATTTGTTATAGTGTGCATTTTAAGTTCTTTTTGAAATTTGTAGTGTGCAATTTATTTTTTGGTGAAATGATAGTGTGCAATTCAGTAATGTCTTTCCGCTCCATGTAGTACTTTTTTGAAAAAAATTATTAATACTGGTGTTGTTTTATAATGCATCAATGATTTTGGTATTTTTTTTTTTTGGTATTTTTTTTTTTTTTGTCTTGTATACAACTTTTGGATGTATTATTGTACCATGATGCTGCTAACTCTTTCCAAGCTTTAATTCCTTTATATTACAATTCAATATGTAGTAAATAAAGTGTGCATGTTCACTTGGTGTGAATAATCAAACTGGCATTGCTAGGTAATTTATTTAGTCACTATATAGGAGGATCATACACATGAACTTCGGCTTTTTTTAGAAGAAATAAAAATTTTCATTAATCATCAATGACTTTTAATATATTCAATGGAACAGGAAGAGACATAAAATTAATCAATGTAGCAAATTGATTCGCTAATCCTAATTGTTCAAAAAAACATTCAACCACCATAAAGTTGTCTTTTAATTAGAATTGCGACTATAACAATAAAACAGTTTGACGATCAGTGACTATTATCTAGACAAACGTTTAAAACACCATAGCACACAGATATATTATTCGAACCATAACAAAAAAATAAAACTTATGACAAGGGGATTAAGTACAAAACTTCCAACGAAGGAATACAATTTAAACTTTCCAACAAGGGAAGGAAACAACTACCTATAAAAAACATAATGACGAGTACAAAAAAACACAAATCCACGAACAGTATTCGAGAAGGATGCATACGTAGAGAAGTGATTATTGCCAATAGTGAATCTGATGGCCGCAATGAGAATGAAACAAATCATCTCATTAGATCTGTACAGATCTGAGTTTATTTGATTAATACGAGGCAATAGAGGTTATCGGAACCACCACCGATCAAAAAAGAGGATCGATAGTGGTTCAAAAGGTAGAATCAAGAAGGAGAACCAAGGAAGAAAATTAAGACTTTTGAGAGCGACGACTACATATGAACTTCAGCTTAAATATCACTTATATATGTAATCTCATAGTAAGGTTCTAAACTTGCACATTGAAATCAACATAAGATCTCAACCTTCTTACTCAAAATGCTTCCATCAAAGTAGAAATAAATAACAATAAATAAATATGTGACTAAGCATAAATAAATATGTTTTTAAAAAATAATAAATAAATATCCACTTTGAATGTTCAAAAATTCTAAATGGTGGAATGTTGTTGTAAGTCCAGTGGCAGTGGACTGACAAGTCAATAATTAGACATGTTTTATAGTGTAATTTAGGATGATTTTGGATATAAATGATGATATTACACTAGGTATTCTCTTGTTTTTGTGATTTCAGGATTTAAGTAGGAAATTAAAGAAATGGAAGAAAAAGAGGAAGAAGAGCAAAACAACCAACCGAAGAAGAAGTCCAGCAATTTTTGTTTACACAAGGAATCGCCATCTAAATCGGCAGCAGGAAAGTACCAACAAATCCATAGCGAATTGAATAATATACTAGAAATCGCCAGTTGCATCGGTGGAGCACAGAGAGCTAAATCCAGTGATTGACTCAGCGATTTGTGTACAACTTAGGAATCGTTCACAAATCGCTGAGGTCGGTTACAATTTTTTTTATATTAATATGAAGAATTTGAGTTTATCTAGGATATGCATATGTAGGGAGACTATAAATAAGACTTAAGAGCTTCTAAATAACTCTTTTTTACTCTCTATTGCTTTTTAAACGTATTCTACATAGTTTAGTTGATGTTTGAAGCTACATTAAAACTTTGATTTATCTTAAGAGGTATTTATATATTTATTCATTATGCATTTTAAATATATATTTTCATGGTTTATTTCTAGCATGAGTGAGTAGTCTATCAATCTAAACAAACCCTAGACATGTATATACTTTTGGATTGCTAGATAGTTATAATTAAGGAATCATGAACTTAATGCTTGAAATCTATTCGTACGTGTCAATCACAGATTTAACAAGTTGTTTTTTCGTATTACTACTAATGAAGACTAATATTGCATGCATAGCTGCAAATATGTATTGTGATATTTTAATTATGAATCTATGTCTATAATTATTGACAACAATTATAAAAGTAATAACTAGGATTAATCTATAGTGTTTTTCTCTAGTGGATGTTCTAAGTGATTGTGTTCTAAGTTGTTTATTATGCAGCTTCGGTTGATATTGGCTTAGATTAGACAAGATTTTCATTGAGTGTTAGTGTTATCGTATATCTATGGTGTTGCGTTTTATCCAATGGATAGATATCGAATGATAAGAATGTGATTTTTTCATTGGATTTAGGAAAATCGGTGGCTAGCTAAAGGCTATTAACCTATTATGAATTAGGATTCAATGATTCCAAGATTCCACGTGTTATGATTATAACTATAGTATGAAGTGATGTTATGTTCTAGTGTTTGAAAGCAATCCAAGTATATGGCGGTTTGTTTAGATGTTTGTTTAAAATATTTATATTTATATTGAATTTGAGTACTGTTTAATTTAGTTTGAGTTAAATTGTTTGAATTAAGTTAGTTAATTTGGTTGATTAAGTTAGTAGTTATAGATTTTAGTTATTTTGAATTTTAATTCGTGTTTAGTTGGATTAACTAAATTAATAAAAACATGAAAAAAATACATTCTTTTGAGATTTGAAAAATCCCTGTGGAGATAATATCTCATTTACCACTATTACAAAAATAGGAAAATACAAGAAACTATTGTGCACGCTCTACACGTGTCGATTTTTGGCGCCATTGCTGGGGATTTTTAAATAATTTCTAAGAATTTAAGATGTATGGTTTGCACACTTTGTCGTGATAATTCAACAGGATCTTTACATCTGTTTGATCCTGAAATAGATATAACTTTTAATCGGAGTTTAAGGCAACAACAACAACAACAACTTAGGAAAAAATTTAGCTAATAAGATAGAAGATAACAATAATGATATTAATGACAATGTCATTAATAATAATAATGATAACAAAGTTATCAATAATAATAATAATAATAATAATAATAATAATAATAATAATAATAATAATAATAATAATAATAGAGAACTCACTTTTAGACAAGCAAATCAAAATGTTACAACATATGAGCCTATGTGCATAGCATACCCCGATAGATTTCCTGAATTTGAACTTAGATTTGGATTTATTAGTGCCTTACTAACTTCTATGGTAAAGACAATGAAGACCCAATAAATTCATTAGGGAGTATCAACATAGAGTTAATGGGATGAAACCAAAAGAATGTACTTTAGAACAAGTCAAACTTAAGGCTTTCCCTTTTGCATTGAAAGATCAAACACAAGATTGGTTGTTCTATCTCCCACAAGATTCAATAACTACATGAATTCAAATGATATAAGCTTTCATAGATGAATATTTGCCTGCTAGAAAAATTAGTTCCTATAGAAAGCAAATCACAGTTGCAAAGATGAAAGATGATGAAAACTTTAATGAATTTTATGATAGATTCCAAAGATTAATTTTTTCTTGTCCACAACATGATATACTCAAAGAGTTTTATTAAAATATTTTTATGAAGGACTCAATCACTTTGAACAAAGGTTATTAGATACAGTATGTGATGGATCTCTATTTGAAACAACACCTACTTTAGCGAAAGAAGCAATAAATGAAATGGCAAAAAAATCCAAACAATAGGGTGAAAAGGTTGAATCTTCAAGAAAGAAAGTCTACGAAGTTGATAATAGAAGAAATAATGCATCTGAAGATAAAATCGATGAACTATCTAAGATGGTTAAGCTATTAGTTAATGATAGATATAATCAAGTCAAGGCTTATGGATTCTGTAATAAGGTTACACATCCTACAGATGTGTGTCCTACTCTACATGAAAAAAAATACTGAAGAGGTTAATGCAATGATGAATCAATTTTTTTTGCCCCCCAAGAAATCAATATAATAATAATACTTATTATCCTGGAAGATTGAATCTACATCTCAGTTATGGTTATCAAAATCAAAATTCTAATACTTACAGACCAAGAGCTCAGATACAATCTACACCTAATCAGCAACCTCAACAAAATACTCAACATATGAATCCAAATTTATCAAATCCTGGGATTTTTTGCTTGATTAACACATATGGGAAGAATATTTATCAAGCTAACACACCCGCAAAAATATTTTCCAATCTAACTCAGTTAATGCCACATCACCCGCCACATCACCAAAATATTTATCAAGCTAACACACCCGCAAAAATATTTTCCAATCTAACTCAGTTAATACCACATCACCCGCCACATCACCCGACCCGCCACATAAGGACATCACTTGGAAACAAAACATGACCGCGGGTCACGTTTTGGTTTTTTTATTTTTATTTTTTTACTTTAAAAAAGAGAAATCGTGACCCGCGGTCACGATTTCCACTTCAAAGAAGTCATGACCGCGGGTCACGTTTTGTTTTTTTTTGTTTTACTTTAAAAATGGAAATCGTGACCGCGGGTCACGATTTCGATATTTACCTAGGTTAAAACTCCATCTCCTTCACGATTCACTGTTACTCCATCTCCTAATCTCTCCGGCGACGTCTTCACTGTCCGCGTCCGGCGCAACCAGGCTCCGCCGTTCGCCTCCGTCGTCCGCAACTGGCACGTCGTTGCATCCACTTTGACGCAGGAACGCCTCTCGGTAGTGGCTGGTTTCACTCACGCCGGTCACTGCTCGCCTCCCGCCGGTCGCTGGTCGGTCCTCGCCTCCCGGCGGTCGCTGCTCGCCTCCCGCTGGTCGGTCCGGCCGCTGGTTGCACTTATGTTGTCGCTGCTCGCCTCCTGCCGGTCGCCGGTTGCTGCTCGCTTCCCGCCGGTCGGTCCGGCCGCTGGTTGCACTTTTGTTGTCGCCGCTCGCCTTCCCACCGGTCTCTTTTGTATTGGTAAATATCTTCCTCCAATTGTGTTAATTGATGAATTTCATTCCGCAATGTTTTTTCTTTGGGGTTATGCATTAGTATTGTGTTAGTATTTAATTTCCCTAATTTGTTTTTGTCTCAAAGTGAATAAAGTGTATAAATTTAGAAAATGTAGCAATGCATGACAGACGTCAATGACTTGAAATCATGCACTAATATATAAGAGCATTATATCCTCCACCGTAGTCAACTTTACTATCAATGCATGATGAATTAATTGAAACTTTTGCGGTCACGGGTTTGTTGGTGCAATATTTATATAATGCTTTGATTAATTAATTTAGATTTTTGCGGTCTCGGGTTCGTTGGTGCAATATTTATATAATGTCTTGAACCACTTGAAACAAACAACTTAAAAAGAATTGTATATTGTATAATTAAAGTGACAAGATGTAGAAAAAGAAAAAGAAAATAAAAAGAAAATAAAATAAACTATGATCAATGCTCCATAATCTTTAAATTATAAAGAAAGGCATTGAATGGTTATCATGGATTTGGGTCGTTTTGAGAAACATTATAGTTTGATTGACAAACATTGAATGGCTTCTTGTTGTATTGTTTGCATCAATTGTGTAATTTCTTATTTACTGCAAATTGATTGATAGTTGCTTCCTTATTTGAATAAAATAAAAAACTTAAATAAAATAAAGTTTTAATACACGTTGGAGCTTGCTAAGTTTATTTGTGCTAAGTGAGTGTATTAATTATCATCACTTCTATTGATTAACAATTATATTCTACATATATAGATTCCATAATGGTTGATCGAAGAGTAACTTTGGTGTGCTATATGAATGGTGTCATGGTTGATGGACCATCTGAGATTTCGTACACGAAACCGCCTATTCGACATCTCATATCGAAGTTGAGTTTAGGGTACGAGGAACTTGTGAGTTTTATCTGTAATTCCTTGGAGATAGACAATGAAAAAATGGTATTAAACATGATATATCGATATTCTGTGTACATTGGAATTGGAACGTACAACTATGTCCCTTTGCGAATAGTTGATGAATCAACTCTGAAAGATGCTTGGGAGATTGTGGCTGAACTCCCACCACCAAATTGTATGGAGCTATTTTTAGATTATTTCCGAGGCAATCATATACTAGTTCCAATTGTAACATAGTGGTAAGTGCAGAAGAGCCTAATATTAAACCAATATTTGAACATAATCATTGTGCATCGCCTTTGATGACTTCAAATCCTGATGTAGACGAGGATGCTCGTTCCTGTGATGGTGTGAATACTGAGGAAGATGATGACTATTGTGGTAGTGATGGGAATACTGATGAAGAGAGTAGCGATGATGATGTCGATGATCTAGGGGTTTATGCTCATCATGTTGATGATAGAATAATTCGAGATACATTAAATCGAGTCGTAGCCGAGGATGGCTCATTATCTTGTCCTCCAATCTCTAACGAAGTTGGAAACGATGATTTTTTCGATCAAAAGGCTGCTGGAATTGATGATGCGCATGTGGGTGTAGGTGAATTTGCTGTACCTTCATTTGTATTTATGGATTTGAGTATTGAGGCAATGCAACCTATCCATGAGAATGCAATGATCCCTTCTAGGTCTTTATGGAATGAGGCATCAGAATTTCATGTAGGCATGCGGTTCCTTTCTAAAGTAGATATCCAACATGCAGTGAAATTGTACAGCATTAAAAGACACAGGCAATTTGTGGTAACGCATTCAACACCCAATGTGTTGGTTGTCTGTTGTAAGAAACATTTAGATGGATGTGATTGGAGGTTGTGGTGTTCAAAAAGAAAAGCACATGGAATGTTTGAGATAAGTAAATATGCAAGATCGCATACATGTATATCTGAAAAACTGTCCAAGGATCATGCTCATTTGGACTCAACCGTTATATGTCGTGAAATTGAAAATGTGGTGAGAAGAGATCCGTCCATCTCAGTTCCAGTTCTTCATCAAATTATCAAGGACAAATTCAGTTATGATGTTCATTATAAGAAAGTTTGGTTGGGGAAGAAAAAAGCAATTGCTAAAATCTTTGGACATTGGGAAGAATCATATAAAATGTTGCTACGGTGGATGGCCGCTCTTCAAGAAAGCAATCCAGGGACACGTGTCGATTGGAGGCATTGCGAGCCTAATGCCAACAATGAGGTTGTATTCAAATGGGTTTCTTGGGCATTTGCACCTTCTATTGCAGGTTTTAGACATTGCAGACCAATTATACAAATTGATGGTACATTCTTGTATGGAAAATACAAACAAAAACTCTTAATAGCCACTGTTGTTGATAGTAATGGTCATATATTTCCCTTAGCATTTGTCATTGTCGATGAGGAAAGTCAAGACAGCTGGAAATGGTTTATGGCTTGTTTGCGACATCATGTGACTTATCGAGATGGTATATGTGTCATTTCTGATCGACACCCTGTTATATTGTTGGCACTGAATAATCCTCAAAATGGATGGACCCATGAAAGAGCTCAACACAGATTTTGCCTTCATCACATATGCAGTAATTTCAACATGAGATTTAGAGGAAAGAATTGAAGGATATGGTGTACTTAGCTGGTTCACAACATCAACCTCGAAAATTTAAGGCATATATGAAAGAACTTCAACAAATTAATGCGGAAAGTATTGCGTGGTTTAATGATCTTGATCGAACACAATGGACCAACGCATACGACAAAGGATTTCGATACGGATGGATGACTACAAATCTAGCGGGTATTAATTGTGTCTATATGTTTATACTATTATTTATTTAATGTGTTTGATTTATATCACGTTTACAAGCAAATAATTACATGGTTTTTTTTCACAAATGTAGAATGCTTTAACGGTGTCCTTAAAGGCGCACGATTTTACCCTATCACCGCATTAGTGCAAATAACATTTTATCGTGTCATGGCTTACTTTAACAAAAGACGTGACGGAATAGGTGCAGCCCTAGGAAGGGGCGAAAGGTACACAAAGTACGCGCTTGATAAGTTGTCACATTGGGGAAAGACGGCAGGATGGCACAATGTTACATTAGTGAATCGTGAAAATGGCACATTTGAAGTCATCATTGCAACACGTGGGTATCATTTGAGAAAATGGTCTAACAAGCAAGTGGTGAAATTGGAGGCTCATAGATGCACTTGTATGAAGTGGCAGTGTTTTGGCATTCCATGTTCCCATGTCCAAGCCGTTTGCGCTAATGTTGTCAGAGATCATTGTCAGTACATTGAGTCATATTACAGATTGTCTGTGTTATGCTACGAATTTCCAACCCATTCCTCACGAAGATTATTGGCCTAACGCTAGAGTTCCACACACCTTGTTGCCTGATCCATCTCGAAAGCGAGTCAAAAAGGTCGTCCTCAAACAAGACGTTTGCGAATTGAGATGGATTAGAGAGGCAATCAGAGACAACCGCGTCATATGCAGCGAGAGAAGGAATGGAGAGAAACACCAACAACGTTGCAATGTAGTAAGTGTAAGCAGGATGGACACAATAGGCGCACTTGCTCTCGTCGTCAGCAAGAACTACCACCTAATGGTTCATAGTGAAAGGCATGTCAAGTCTTATCTTTCACATTCACTCATGTTTTTCTTATATTAGTTCAATTTCTTATGACTATGTGGTGCATGTACTTTGTTTCAATTAAACCATATTTTTATATTAATCACCGACTTTCGTTTTAATTTTATTGTTTCTTGAATGAACTTTATCGCTGATATTTTCATCATTGGTTTATTGTATTAATGACAACATTGTTAATGATTTAGGGCTAAAGCGCGATATGGATCCTGGACCTATAGATGATTCAGTGTTGACTATGCAGACCCTACATAGATCTATTCGCGTTTGGAATGGACCGGTACTACTTTTTTTTGCCTGTTTGCATATTTTTAGAGCTTTGTAGCTAAATTTGAACTAATGTAACTTATATGTTATTTGCATAGGAGGATCCTGGTATATTGACTATCATGCGTAATTCAACAACATTACATCGATTGATCCCACTTGATGAACGCATAGTTGGGTATCTTGAGGAAGCTGGGTTTTACGGAACGGCGCGAATAGGTTTCATAGGAATTGATTGACATCTCATTATTGCACTTGTTGAGAGGTGGAGGCCAGAAACTCACACGTTTCATTTTCCTGTTGGCGAGATGACTATTACCCTACAAGATGTACAAATAATTTTAGGGTTACTTGTCGATTGATTACCAATCAATGGTCGTGTAGAACAAGATTATGATGCCTTATATTTAACACTACTAGGCTTCCCATTCGCTGAAAACAACAAAACTGATGGTCGAATTCAAATTCGACAACTTTCAAGATGGTTTCCAAACCTTCCAAATCATGGTGGTGACGTGGAAGTACAATGATATGCAAGAGCGTACATCTTACAACTTCTTGGAGGAATTTTATTTGTAGACAAGTCTAACAATCTTGTTCACATCACGTATTTACAATTTTTGGAGGATTTTGAGGCGGCAGGAAAATACAGTTGGGGTAGTGCAACTTTGGCCCACCTATATAGACAATTGTGTCTTGCCGCTGACATTGATGGAGCAGAAATTGCAGGTCCAGTAATATTATTGCAACTATGGGCATGAGACAGGTTGCATTTTCTTGCACCAATAATGGAAAATGTTCTTCGAAACGACATCATACCAAATGAAGATTTATTTCTGCCTCTTCCATTTGATCATAGGTAATTAGAATTTTTTAACATAGTCAAAAAAGTTGAGTTTATTTATCTACATGTAAATTCATACATGCATTGTGTTGTTTTTCACATTTTTATAGGTGGAGACATGCCTTAGAGACCACAGAAACGTCAATGCACGTGCTAACAAAATACAGAGAAATGATTGACATGCAAACACCCGATGAAGTAAGAAATACACTTAATCAATTTTTTCAAATACCCTTTTGTAAAATGGTGAAATGTGAATTTTATTCATTTCAAGTTGTTTTTTATGACTTCGGGTAATTTGGGAACCGTATCCTGAGACAGTGATAAGGGACTTGCATGCGTATTGTAGCAGTGGTCGTGCTATTTGGCGAACGAGTGCACCTTTACTTTTCTTCTGTGTTGTTGAAATGTATAATCCTGATAGAGTCATGCGACAATTCGGTTTGAAACAAAAGATACCACCTTTAAATAGCACAAGCATGGAGCTACATAAGATTGACTCGAGAGGGAAAACATATAAAGATTGGAGTGCAGAACATAGTGTTTATGTATGCATGTAGAACGAACGTGCTTCTAATATTGCGAATGATGAATTATTGGAGGAGCCATTGGAATTTTACGACCCTTATATGCAATGGTATTGTCGCATTACACGACGATTCATGTCTCATCGTGGAGCTATTGTTGAGGCATTAGTAAGTACAAATTCTTATTATTCAATCTTGAAGTCTTTTAAATAGTTGTTTTGATTTTATTTTCGCATACAACTTCATAAATATTTTTTATGTAGGCACAAGGAATGACATCAATTCATCAGTTGACATTGGGTGATGATGTGTCTATTCTACGTATTCGAGATGTAGCTGCATCGACTTTGACTGCAATACATGCAGATTATCGCATCCATAATATGCCCACTTCTTTTGAAGCATCTCATCAATTTTCTCATGAAGATACATGTTCGAGGCATGACACTCCAGTGTATACTCCATCCATACATCTCAACGAGTTTGAGACTCTATATACTCCATCAATACCTCTCAACTAGTTAGGGACTCCACATACTCCATCAGTACCTCCCAACATGGCATTCGAGAATACGGAAGCCTTTCAATTTGATAGGATACCTACATTTTCATGTCATTTTAATACAAGTCCTATAATGATGAATTTATCTGGGACTACAAGTACTCATGATGGTGGAAGGCATGATATAGATGAAATTCAACCAGAAGATGCTCAAAATCCGTTGTGTTCTGATGTGGGCCATTCGAATGTGCCATTAGCTTTAAATCGTAATGTGCGAGTCGCAAAGAGAACACGTTGTGGGACTGGAAGTCATTATTTGGGGTCAAACTAGAACTTTTTTTGACTATCACAAGTCATCTTTTTGTTTATATAAATGCTTTGTAGTTCGTTATGGTATTACTAATGTGATAATGATCAATGTGAAAGAGCAATATAGTATCTTGTTCATAAACTTAAGGATTATTGTAGCATTTGATTGACTTCCAAGTTCTTCATTTATAGCAAATAAAATTTCCTGCATGACTAACGTCAATTTTATGAATTTTGCAAATTACTCGAGTTTCAAAGTTTTTGTTGTACAAGATCAAGGTCATAAACCTATTGTAACTTCAAATTTTGGACTAGTTTGTATTGAGAGAAAAATAAATAATACGAATATACTAGTGGACTAGTTTGAAAGCTTTTGTTCAAGCTAACGTGGGCACGTATCGGAACCCAACAGATATATAAGATTTTCTTTTTTATTAAAAAAAAAATAAAAACACATAGATGTTAGAGATTCTACTTGTTTGATAGATGAGGTTAATATGATTGATTAAACTTTGTCAAGATCATTTTCATTCTCTTATAAGTTAACTACCAAAAGCATAAAAAAACATGGAGCAAATGGAAGTCACGATATCTTTGCAAAAGAAAGTCGTGACCGCAAGTCACGACTTATTTGTTTTTTTTATTATTATTGAAAACGTGATCTTTAGTCACGTTTTTTATTTAACAAAAGAAAACTGAGGTGGCAGTGACGTGGCAGTAAATGAGTTAGATTGAGAAATATTTTTGTGGGTGTGTTAGCTTGATAAATATTCTCCCCATATGTGTTAATCAAGCAAAAAATCCTCAAATCCTGCATAATTTTATGAACCAAACTCATTTAAATTTTACACTGATTTCTCAAAATCAGATTAAGACTAATACTACTATTAATGAACTGAAAAATCAATTAAGTCAAATGAATTTACAAATAAATAGGTTAAGAACTCAACAGAGTAATCAAGCTAAAGCACCTACTCAACCTAATGTTGCTCCTACTAATCAAGCACAAGTTAATGCTTTATTCAATGATAAGAGAGACACGCCAATAACTGGGAAGACACCTAAGCAGAATAATAAATAGAAGGCTCATCAAACTATTAAAGAAAAAAAAAAAAATGATGGCTAATGTCATTCCCACCGGAGAATGGATTGCTGAACATTGAAATATACACATTTTCCTAAAAGGATATACCCATGGTATTTAGCCAGAGTTGAAACATATGAGAAATATTTATAAAAGTCTGAATTAATTGATAAGGATAAAAATGATAAGATTTTCGATAATTTGAATGAAGATATGTATTCATATTCTACCATTCCACAACGATTAGCTGATACTATGGAGGAAGAAAACAATGAAGACATTCTTGAAGCGTTCAGGAAAATAGAAATCAATAAACCATTTATAGAATTAATTATGCAAACTTCTAATAATGATGAAGTTATAAAATAATTCTCTAACTCAAAGGATAAATTTTTAGGACAATCTAAAGAAAACTTTGGACAAAAAGTGTCCGCTTTAATTAAAAAGAAAATACCTGAGAAATGTTCCGATCTAGGAATGTTTGGAATTTCTATCACAATAGGGACTTCTTTAATAGATTTTGCAATGTGTGATCTTGAAGCATCAATAAATGTTATGTCACTTAAACTATATGAGTAATTGAAAATATGTTGATTAACCAATACACCTATTAATCTTACTTTAGCTGACAACACAGTTATTAAACCTTATGGTTTACTAGAAGATGTCTTAGTCAAAGTAAATGACTTAGTATTTTCAGCTGACTTCTATGTTATGGAAATGGAAGACTCAATATCATCAAAGTCTCCACCTATACTTTTAGGAATATCATTCCTTAAGACAGCTAAAATAAAGTTAGATATCTTTGAAGGGACAATGTCTATGGAATTTGAAAACAAGATTGTCACTTTCCATTTCAATGATCGATAGATATTTCTATGATAATTCTGATGAATTTGATAATGAAAAAATTATAATGACTTATAGAATTAAATCATCATGATGTTAAAGTATATGCTATTAATGTAGTAACAATAGAAGATGAAAATGTTATGACCAAGAATAAGCAAGTTGAAGACATTTCGAATCAAAAGATAATAACTCGAGAATGGAGGGTTAAGCAACTGAACAATGTTGAGAACGATAATAAAATGAAGGAATTTAAATCTACAAAGAATAAGAAGAAAAAAAGAAGAAGAATCCAACAATTGTCAAGCTCGATGATCTAGGAGATATATACATAAACATAAAAGTTAAATGTGCTCGGTATTTTAAAGTTATTTGTTATACGGGTTCTAGAGCAAACTACATGCCAATTCATTTTTTCAGTCATACTTAACTGGAATTTGCTTCTGAAAAAGCTACTCTACCAAACGGTTATTCAGTAAAATCAATAGGTGTAGTCACTAATGTACCAGATTAAATTGACAAGTACATTATTCCCACACACTTTTTAATTATGCCACACTTCATCAACAAAGATCCTCCATTAATCTTAGGACGACCTTTCTTAGCCATTTCGCAAGCTGTCATGGATATTCTAAACAAGACAATCACTTTTAGGGTGCATGGCAGAACAATCACTTTCTGGAATAGCATTAGAGTGGATAATCCTACACCTAAATTTATTGAACCAGTTTAAATGTAGTATCCCCTAACCTGATTAGGGCAATACCCGACTTGAAACCTAAATTAAGCCCATATTACCCTTACCAAACTTAAGTAGAGCCAACAGCTTTACCACCTACACCTGATAAGCACTACTGTATATCGATTATTGAAATAAAAACAAATCATATACGTAGCGAAAATTTAAAACCTTTTTAGATAACTAAAATAAGATATGCAGTATTAAAACAAACTAGAATAAAACTCGATTATATAATCACCCATCCCATGTGATATTATAAAACTGTAATTCAATACAAATATATAAGACCAGAGAAAGTCATTACATCGAAAAGAAGTTCAAGACTCATATAACTTCTCCATTCCGTAGTCGTAGTGCTCGTCGGATCTACATGTAATGTTAATTGGGGTGAGCGCTCCAACTTGCTCAGTAAGTAGGAATTCACACTAATAATCAACATTCCATATAATATTCAAGGATATCATGCAATAACAACACGCACCAATGATATCTAACAAGAATATGGAAAGCATATAGATTCAATACATAATTAGATGCAAAGCAAGTAATTTAGACTATTACACTGTGATCCCCGTTTATTTTATAAAACTAGGGGCCAAATTACCCATTGACGCCATTAATGCGATTGCTAGACCAACATATTGGTCGATAAGCTCTCTAGCCCATCCACTAATGCCAAGTGGTTCTATCTCAAACCCTCTAATGTGTATGTAATCCATACAACCTATTGAATTGAGCAAGAGTTATATCTAGGCCGGGAAGGGAACCCATCTCCTATAAACCTATTCTCAAAACCAGGAGTTATATCATGGTCACATTACACACCATTTTCCCTTTATTGAAATCCATCATAGTGTACATAATCTCCCATTTCATTCTAACAACTATATAAGCTATATATACTAAATAGCCAGGTAATATTGATAAATAAGCTAATCTGTACTTACATCGGGCTAAGTCTATGTTTCTCAAACTCCCTAACTTTTCGGTCGTCTCACTCTTCCTCGGTGTTCTTCAACCTATCACCAATCATTTGGGACAACATAGGTTCCTTATACTAAATTTAGAACCCCTGGACCAGTCCTTAAGTCCCCCAAAAATAATATGTAAAACTCATCTCAGTTGCTGGTTTAGGGATCTGATAGCGCGCTACCTGACAAGGATAACGTGTTATCTACATGTCAATTCATCCTCCCCAGTACGCGTAGCGCGCTATTGCCAGTGCCTAACGCGCTATGTGTACCAGACACTAATAGCAGCATACCTATGATGATCTAAATTTACCCAAACCACCTCCAAAACTTCCCGAACAGCCACAAACTCATTAAAACTGATCGAGAAAAACCTCTAGTGAGGTGAGAGACTATAATTGATCAACAAACAACAAGAATTATTGAATTCCTAGCATCACCTTCAAATTGGACTTTGATAAACACACGAACAATTCATACCTACATGACGCTCCCAAGCTGTTAATTCAATTAAGCCCCTTAACTTGATCGAATTCGGCTATCGGAACGACTTCCCTTCGAGATACGTGTCACGCTATCTCGAGACCGATCGTATGGTTGATGCGTTAAAGTGACACTCCTTAAAGTGACACAAGATTTGACACATCAAGCACTTACGCTTCGTTCGAGACGATCTGATAATCCATATATTTCTAATATTCTTTTATTTTCCAATATATATTTATATATTTAAAACATATAAATATATATATATCGCGTATTATTCACCAATCAACTCACTGGACATGCCTACTAGTGTCATTGAGCGTGCACATTCATGCCACGACTCCCTCGTCACACTTAATGTCCCGGTAAACCATTGTTTATTGTGTATTTTCCGTTTTATAGGCTTGTGTATAATTTTCGTATTATATGACAACCTATATATAAATTGATTTAACAATTCAAACAAACACCATACATCATGCAAACGCACGCATACGCTAATCGAGGTACGCTGAACTTAATCATGAGCCTAACTCGGATTAATTATGATTTGGATTAGTATTAATCACCAGCTTAAGGTAACGGGTCATTACAGTCTCCCCAATTTAAAGCAATTTCGTCCTCGAAATTAAAGTAATCTGAAATTACCTGCAGTTTCAAAAAGAAATGGGAACTATTTCTCATACTTCCCCTCTCAGGTTAGTTCCTCATCTTTGTGAAATCTCCATTTCACTATAACCAAAAGAAATAACTTTAGTTCTCAGCTTTTTCAGTGTTACGATTAAGTAACCCACTTTACTGCTTTACGTAAGATAAGTCTTCTCGAAGATCACATTCATTCCAATCAATCCTTAGAGTGAATCGAGTTTTCATTTTTACATAACATCAACATGTGGAAAACATTAAGAACTCCAACTTAGTTGAGGAGGCAACTTTAATCTGTAAGAAATAAGACCAATTCTTTTCTATATCCTGTATAGCCCGATATACCTTAAAGCTAACTTACCTCACAGTCCAAACTTATACCACTCCTTTCATAGGTGAGACTTTCACCAAAACATATTTGTCCTTTGAAAACTCCAACCACCTATGATATTTATCGGCGTATCTCTTCTTTTTTAATTTAGTTGTAGTTAAACGCTGGCGACTCTGCTACATCTCCTCCGTGTAGTTCTAAATCAATTTCGCCTCCAATAAACTTGCATCTCAACCCCTGTCCAAACACTCCGGTGAATGACATAGTTGACCATACATAGTTTCAAAGGAGTATTCCATTCTAGCTTAATAGCTATTTTTACAAATGAACTCACACAGAGAAATGTATCTCTTCCAGTTATTATTAAACTTCAAGACACAAGCTTAAAGTATATCCTCTAGCACCAAACTTTATTATTCGGCTACCTATCGGTCTACCGATAGTATACCATACAAAGGTTAAGATCAGTTCCATAGCTGTCGCAACAATTCACTCCATCCTTTGGATGTGAATCTCGGATCCCTATCTGAAATAGTCGACACTGAAGCACCCTGAAACCTAACACCTTATGTATGGATATTTTGCATAAACATTCAAGAGGGTTTCACATAAAAACTGGCAAGAAATGCGTTAACTTCGTCAACCTGTTAACTACAATCCACACCGTATTGTGCTCACGCGAACTCATAGATAAACTGGAAATAAAAGCCACCGATCTATGTTCTCATTTCCATTCAAGAGTAGGCAACGAATGCAATAAACCACCAGGTTTCTTATGCTCAGCCCTAACTTGCTGACGTATCTCATATCTCTTTATTATTCCCACAACATCATTTTTCATCTCAGATTAACAATAAATAAAGGCGCCTCATTTCATAATATTCCTTACTATTTTCTGGATGAATGTAGTAAAGAGATCTATGAGATTTCCGTAGCACTTCCTGCCTCATCTGATCCTGAACTGGAATCCATAATTTATCCCTGAACCATAACGCAACATTATCAAACACTGACCAATCAGGATAATCTACACTAGTTGTTCACCTCTAACGCTCTATATAATCCTTTTTAGTTTTCTGATAACTACTCACCACTTGAATATTCTCCAATTCAGTTTGAATCTGAACTCAAAAGATCAGATTAGTAGCTCCAAAATTAGCTTTCTCGGTTGATGACGTGTCAACAAAACTTACATAAATCATCACCACTGTCATTTCCTCGTGAAGCCTAAATTGAGAAGCTCTATTAATATCTACATTTTCTCTATATACCTGAGTTGCAATTGTATACTGACAGTCTGATAACACATTTATGTGTTGTTCTAAATTACTCAGGCCCTAACAAATTTGTATCATTACTTCTCGTCCCACTTCGTTTAACGACAAAGTAAAGCATACAAATTTTTAAAGTAAATACCTTCATTCTATATATAGCATGTTAAAATTAACACCAGAGAACTCACAGTAAATATTTCTTCGAGTAATTCATAATTTCCAAGTCACAAACTCAGAAACTATATTCTCTGGAAATCATGGTTAACTTCAGATATATTGTGTTAAAATTGAGAAAGGTCCTTCCTAGCTATTATACATATCTTCTCCCCTGAGAAGCAAATTTTTGGCTCCTTACCGAAATGATAATACTAGTTCTCCACAACTCTCAACTCTTCAACATACATATATCTCACTTACTTCTCCACGTTTATTTAAACCATAATACTAGGCAAGAAATTTTCAAACTCTATCAGTTTTACCATTATATCAATAACCTTCAGTTGTCACCACAACTTAGATTAATTCATCATGAATTTCTGAGCATGAAATATCATTCATATAAGCAAGAAAAATATAACCCTCCAGGTTAAAATTATTCAGCTTCTACCTGCTGATATATCTCATATTTCTTTATAAAATTGACACCGTCAATTTTTTTTTCCATTTCAAGTCACCAACTATTCATTTTTATCACAATGAATTTTGGACTTCACCTGAATAAATGTGTTAAAGAAATCAATGAGATTCTCACAACATTTTTGCCTCACTCTTTATTTTAAGTTCTAAAAACTTTCCTTACATGCTCAATGTTTTGATCTGAGATCATCCTTGACCTACTTGATAATCTCAATCAATCTTCTTCAATAATACGTCACTCATTTCAATCGTTACTAGCTCAATTCCAATCTGAGCTCCAAAGCACAGACTTATAGTTAATTATCCAGACAACTCAGCTAATGATGTGCCTGCGCAGAACTTCCATTTGGTTATCAGTAAATATCTCACCTAAGAGATATTACTGAGCAACGTTTATTATAATTAAAGCCTATGCCCCATTTTTTTTCAAAGCATTGTCAACACAATCACCTTGATGAGTGATGTTTCAGAGTGAATTCCTAATACTTAGGAAAGTTTTAAGGTAACTTTCTCACCTTCTATTTCTATTACTCTGACAATTTCCATTTTTCAAACTTCTATTGTTTGAAATTCGTTACTTACTCTTACATCAGTCCACTGGTGTTATATTCTCAGGTTGTCTTTTAATGATTCCTCTAAGATTCTGATTAATCTCAAAGGATGATTACAAGATCCTCAACAACTTTTTTTCTTAATTTACAAGTGATGTCTTTCCATATTTGGTACAACTACCAAATTAGTTATCCCGAGATTATCGGTATGTAATAGTTCTTATCCTAAATTTGGAACTATTTATAGATAGCTGGAAATATGAGTTACAATTTTGCTTTATTGTGTCACTCACACATTCTTACGCAAATCAGAAGTCTTAGGATGAACCTCTAACTTCTTCCATAATTTAGTTTTTGTCAAGCAAACATTGTACTCAAACTATACTTTCACCTTCCTTCAAGGCATCCTTGTATTTAATTTCAACTTATAACTATTACATACTTGAGTTAACTGAATAAATCACACAACGATATCATAGATCCCAGGATCAATCATTTGCAATATTCAATTATTTCAAGTTTACTTTCCTCTTTTTACCATTGTGTTGAATATATGACAACCTCATATTGTCTCAATCACAGTCAAATCCCCTGATTTACTATTAATATTCAACTCTTACCATTTATTATCCATTGAACTTAGCACTAGCATTTGCAAAAAATCTGGTCTAAACAAACTTACCGTTACCAATTCCAATTCTGTACGGTAATTGGTCGTGCATTCTCTAAGTCTTCAAAGATTCCATGTTATTATTGACAACACAATAACAACTTCATTACAATAGGATTTTCCTTCACTTGACACCCTTAATTTATGAAAATAGCGTGAGTTCCAATAAGTTCTAGTAGTTTCCACCATCTACTTAAAATGATCCAACACCCTCCTGAATCATCTTATAAAGATATATATCCTTAGCTCTGATACCAAACTGTAGCATCTCCTAACCTGATTAGGGCAATACCCGGCCCGAAACCCTAATTAAGCCCAGATTACCCTTACCAAACTTAACTAGAGCCAACATCCTTACCACTTACACCTGATAAGCACTAATGTATATCGATTATCGAAATAAAAACAAATCATATACGCAGTGGAAATTTAAAACCTTTTTCAATAACCAAAAAAAGATATACAATATTAAAACAAACCGGAATAAACCTCGGTTATATAATCACCCATCCCATATAATATTATAAAAATTTAATTCAATACAAATATATAAGACCAGAGAAAGTCATTACATCGAAGAGAAGTTCAAGACTCCTATAACTTCTCCATCCCGTAGTCGTAGCGCTCGTCGGATCTACCTGTAATGTTATGTAACGACCCGAAAATTTAACTTGTGCCACGTGTAAAGTCAAGGTCGTATGTGGGACCCACTCGTCGAAATAAATATGTCCGAATCTCAGGTGGAGATACCGAGGTATGATATTTTTTTGTAATGTGTGTATGTAAGATCCAATTTGAGAGTATAATGCTAATTGTGGTATATGCGGGGAATTTGGTGAGCTGAAACACGAACGGGAACGTGCCTCGAGTCGCGTGTCGACGTGGGAACGAGGTAGCGGCTTAATGTGGCTATAGTGGCTATGTGGTCACCTTAAAAATAAAAGGAAAAATGTACATTGGATGCGCATCGGGATGCGTGTGGCGCGAGTGTCGAGAATGTGAAATGAGGTGGAAGTGGTGTGCATATTTGTGGTGCCTCGAGATGTGCGCTGCCCAATTTTTAAGGAAAACAATTGAATATAATATGTTTTTGATGTGCCTCGAGTTTCGCTCAGCGCGAATCTCGAGGACACATGATTTCTTCATCAAGAAGAAACAAAAAGAGAGATTCGGATAAGAGGGAGAGAAGAGAGAGAGATGGAAAGAGAGAGAAGAGAGAGAGAGAGCGAAGAGAGAGAGAGAGAGAGAGAGAGAGAGAGAGAGAGAGCAAGAGATCGGAGAAGAGAGAGAGATCGGAGGACGCTACGGTGCAGGCGGCGGCGAGAGCCGACGTCTTTGGGGAGCTCGCGGACGAGCGTACCGGCAAGAACGCTGCGCGGCTGCAACGGCGAACCAGTCGCAGTGGTAGTCGACGTGGAGGCTCGAGCAGCGCGGCTCCAGCGATGACGGCGGACCAACACCAGCAGCACCGCGTGAGGCCGCGTGAGGTGGTGGACGACTGGTGCGGATGACGGCATGAGCGGACGTTTTAAGGGCGAATTGGATTGTTCGCGGAAACTGTAAGTAAAACCAGTTAGAAAATGTACAGTAGTTCATTGAGCTTGCATTTTTGTTTGATGTTGAACCATGTCCCCTTCTTGGAATTCCCACCCATTTATGAGTGTTCGAGGGCCAAGTGAGTCAAACTCGTGTCTCTGATTGGAGTGGTTGTCGGCTTGCAACCGGGGCCATGACCTCGAGTCACTTGAGTGGTCGGAATGAGATGTGTTTTATCCGGGGTACCGTTGATATCCCTCATTTGCGACATTCTAGGTACGGCGATGCCGCATCCTATGACCCGAGTCTGCTTGGCGTTGCCGCGACTCTGTGACCCCGACCATGTGGCACCCGCATTCGGTAGTCTTAGACTACTTGGGCACCTCTCTATCGTTGCCCATAAAACTCATTCTCGTTGTACTTTCATCTTCACAATCTCATTATCATGCATTTCATATATATATATATATATATATATATAGCTTTTTTTTTTATCCGCATGATTTTTAGACTGCTTCATTTATTTTGAATTATTGTTTAGATTATACCGGATTTTACTTACTTGGGCTCGTCAATCTCGTGTTTGACTGAGTACAGAGTCGCAGACGAGTAGCAAAGGGAAAGCTCCATAGCTAGGTAAAACCATTGTATTATTATATATACTTGTTTTAACAACACCGAGATTTTGGGGCATGTATATCTTGTATTTACTCTCCTCTGATGATGATAACATATTTACTCGGTTCCACAATTAGGTTGCCTAACTATTTTCAAATACTCTTGAGTTATTTATTTGTAGTAATTGCTTCCGCTAAATTGTAAAACTTGCAAAATATTAATAACTCAACTTAAAAATTGTGAATTTACGTATAATGAGGGATTGGAAGGCTGACTAAGTCTGCGTTGACCTTGCGAGACTGGCTCGGGGGTCCACGTTGGCTTGGGCCAATTTGTGGGAAATTGGGGCCGTCACAGCTGGTATCAGAGCCGAAGTTTAAAATACTCGACTATTGATTTAAATCATAAGCCATGGAGACGCAAACAAGCGGAAGTTAGGAATGGTTGAACTTAGACTGGAACCCTATGATCCTGACTTAAGTCTTCGTTGGGAAGTGAGGAGAGTTGAGGAAATTAAAATTTGAACTATATGGGATATTTGAGGTGTTGTATTATACTACTATCGATAGATATACGATATAACTACTTTATAGCCGTATTCACTCTTGTGTATCACGTGAGACACGATGAGTAAAAATTGAAAAAAAAAATTGAAAAAAATTGACGATAAATTTATTGGATTCAGAGAAATTGATTACTTTGCCTATGAATACGTCCCTATAAGAAATTTGAATAGGAGTACATAGGAAAGTAAAGTTTGAAAAAAAAAAAAAGGAAAAAGGACGAAGAGCAGACTATAAGGGAGCAGAGTGTTGAGATGACTTGAGAGCTAACGATTACATCATGTACGGACTCCTTAGCTTTGACGAAAGCTTTGGAGTAGTAGTGTTGGATCAGAAGCCCAAGTAACTCCACTTTAGTGACACTATGCATTTATCGTCTCAGGGTTGGTGAAGTCGACCACCACCTTTAGGGACTTGTAAATGAATTAAGTGTTACGAGTTGAGGTAGAGTCCGCAAATCGTTCTAAAAGTTAGTGGCCACCTAAGTATAAATCCTACGAGATTGTATATCTCAAGAATTCTCACATGCTAAAATTTGTTCAGATGCGTTAGTAAACGTACTGAAAGGAAATTTTCGTGCAAGTAGTGCATGTTGTAAAAAAAAAAAAAAAAAAAGGTATATTTGTTGTGTTGTAATATATATACGATATCGAGGATTCGTGGCTATGAAAAATGCGACGACGTTTCGGACCGGGTCTAGGAATGATTGTGGGGGTGCAGGTTCGCCGTTTGCAAGTGCTGAGGAGCTGCATACTCTGTCAAACAGAATTGCATCGCACGACGAACAACTGGAGGAGATTCTTTGATTGTTAAGGGCACATGTTACACCGTCGTTGTCTATGTCAGCAGCGCTAGTTATTTAGGCTGGGTATGCTTTTACAGTTCACAACCCACCTGAAAAACCTCCAGTTCAGGCAGGACCTGCAATGGCCGAGGTGACACATGTTCGGGCCGAGATAGTACTTTCTATACCTGAGACACCGGCTGAGGATACGCCGAGCACGCCGATTGATACGGGTGTTAGGGCTACAACTGAGGCGAGGCAGGCTCGTGAGTTTCGGAGGCATCACCCGGAGAAGTTCCACGGGGGTACTAACCTCGAGGCTGCAGAGGGGTATATGAGGAGCCACGAGAAGATACATGATGTATTGGCCATATCAGCACAAATGCAGCCGAGTATATCACCAGCTCCACTGGTCGGCGAGGTTGATGTCTGGTGGCATATTACGGAGGTGTCGATGGGGAACAGTCCGTAACCTGAAGAGGACAGAGTTTCAGACCATTCGACATAGGACCAGGGAGTCAGTTGTAGTACATGGATCGATATATACGCATGACGAAGTATGCCGAGGGTGCAGTCGACACGGACACTGACAAGGCCTACTACGTCATACACGATTTCCTGGAAATTCTTGATTTTGTTGGGAGACGACGGCTCCGAGCACGGTACAGGAGGCTTAGGGCTATAGCTGGCGAGAGCTTTGGGAGCACACGCACCGAAGTATCAGTCACATTATCGACATCGTTATAGTCAATGCGAGGTCTGGAGATGATCGGAGAAAAAAGAAAGTGAGACGGTCGTGGCTAAGAGATCGAGCTTAATTGCGTTTTCGCCATATGCGGGGTATACGGCGCCGAAGTTAGTTGGTCCAGCGTAGAGTTACGCTAGTGCACTACATTAGCTAGCATCGTCAGATCCTCAACATCAGTACCATCAGAGAGCTGATGGCAAAGGCAGTGGCCAGAGACAAAGTCAGAATTCTGTCAGGTGCAAGGACAGGGACAGGTCTAGTCAAGCACAGGGACAGGGACAGAGACAACATGTTTCATATGGATCGAGAGTTCAACGTACTTGTTTGTGAGTGTGGACAGTCAGGTCCGACTACTACCCATCATAACCTAACCCATCATAACCTGATAGAGGGTATAAGTTGGGTTGAGATTCACTCGATCAGATAAACGGACAGTCAGAGAGATTGAATTACATTCTCGCGGACATACGGCGGATATGAGTATGTTAGTGACGGTGGGTCATGGGTCTAATATGTTTCATTTGTATTCCAATATATGTTGCGAGGATGTTGCCCTGACATATATTGATGGGAGGAGGCAGATGATGTGTTCTTTGCTTGGAGGTCTCGGAGGAGCCCAGCTCGTCACGGAGGAGCCCAGCTTATCGAGGAGGAGCCCAGCCCTACAGAGTAAGATGGGGGTATGGCCTTGGGCGAGTATGGCCTTGGGCGGGTATGGCCTTGGGTCTTCATGCATAACATACTATCTTTCTTTGAGACTTGCTTCAAATTCGAGGACGAAATTCCAATTCTTTGGGAAGACTGTAACGGCCCAAAAATTTGACTTGTGCCACGTGTCAGTCAAGGTCGTATGTGGGACCCACTCGTTGAAATGCGTATGTCCGAATCTCAGGTGGAGATACCGAGGTATGATATTTTTCTGTGATGTGTGTATGTAAGATCAAATTTGAGAGTATAATGCTAATTATGGTATATGCGGGGAATTTGGTGAGTCAAAACATGAACGGGGACGTGCCTCGAGTCGCGTGTCGACGTGGGAACGAGGTAGCGGCTTAATGTGCCTATAGTGGCTATGTGGTCACCTTAAAAATAAAAGGAAAAATGTACATTGGATGCGCATCGGGATGCGTGTGGCGCGAGTGTCGAGAATGTGAAATGAGGTGGAAGTTGTGTGCATATTTGTGGTGCCTCGAGATGTGCGCTGCCCAATTTTTAAGGAAAACAATTGAATATAATATGTTTTTGATGTGCCTCGAGTTTCGCTCCGCACGAATCTCGAGGACACATGATTTCTTCATCAAGAAGAAACAAAAAGAGAGATTCGGATAAGAGGGAGAGAAGAGAGAGAGAGATGGAAAAAGAGAGAAGAGAGAGAGCGAAGGAGATCGGAGGACAGCTACCGGTGCAGCGGCGAGGAGACCGGCGTGCTGGGGAGCTCGCGGACGAGCGTACCAGCAGCGCGGCGCGCGGCTGCAACGGCAAACCAGTCGCAGTGGTGGTCGACGCGGAGGCGCGAGCAACGCGGCTTCAGCGACGACGGCGGACCAACTCAAGCAGCACCGCGTGAGGCCGCGTGAGGTGGTGGACGACTGGTGCGGATGACGGCCAGCAGACGATGCGGCAGAGTCGCCGATCGCGCAGGGCAGCGGCGCGACGCTGCAGGGCAGCGGTGACTCTGGCTCACGGCAGCAGCTCCAGCAGCGGCAGGCACGGTGGCGCGGTGAATGGCGTGGAGCAACTGCACGGTGACGCGTCGTCGGACCGATCGATCCTCGACGAGAGGCGCGACTTCGACGAGCTTGACGACGTGGTGGATTCAAACGAGGTTGGAAGGCCATGGTGAGTTGTATGTTACGTAATTTGGTTGTGATTTGATTGACTTCGTAAAATAGGCCTAAAAGGTATAAATGGACACCAGGGACGTAGGAGTCGGGTGTCGCAAAATCGAGGCGTGAGCGGACGTTTTAAGGACGAATTGGATTGTTCGCGGAAACTGTAAGTAAAACCAGTTAGAAAATGTACAGTGGCTCATTGAGCTTGCATTTTTGTTTGATGTTGAACCATGTCCCCTTCTTGGAATTCCCACCCATTTATTAGTGTTCGAAGGCCAAGTGAGTCAAACTCGTGTCTCTGATTGGAGTGGTTGCCGGCTTGCAACCGGGGCCATGACCTCGAGTCACTTGAGTGGTCGGAATGAGATGTGTTTTATCCGGGGCACCATTGATATCCCTCATTTGCGACATTCTAGGTACGGCGATGCCGCATCCTATGACCCGAGTCTGCTTGGCGTTGCCGCGACTCTGTGACCCCGACCCTGTGGCACCCGCATTCGGTAGTCTTAGACTACTTGGGCACCACTCTATCGTTGCCCATAAAACTCATTCTCGTTGTACTTTCATCTTCACAGTCTCATTATCATGCATTTCATATATATATATATATATATATCTTTCTTTTTATCCGCATGATTTTTAGACTGCTTCATTTATTTTGAATTACTGTTTAGATTCTACTGGATTTTACTTACCTGGGCTCGTCAATCTCGTGTTTGACTGAGTGCAGAGTCGCAGACGAGTAGCAAAGGGAAAGCTCCATAGCTAGGTAAAACCATTGTATTATTATATATACTTGTTTTAACAACACCGAGATTTTGGGGCATGTATATCTTGTATTTACTCTCCTCTGATGATGATAACATATTTACTGGGTTCCACAATTAGGTTGCCTAACTCTTTTCAAATACTGTTGAGTTATTTATTTGTAGTAATTGCTTCCGCTAAATTGTAAAACTTGCAAAATATTAATAACTCAACTTAAAAATTGTGAATTTACGTATAATGAGGGATTGGAAGGCTTACTAAGTCTGCGTTGACCTTGCGAGACTGGCTCGGGGGTCCACGTTGGCTTAGGCCGGGCGGGGCCCAATTTGTGGGAAATTGGGGCCGTCACATGTTAATTGGGGTGAGCGTTCCAACTTGCTCAGTAAGTAGGGATTCACACTAATCATCAACATTTTATGTAATATTCAAGGATACCATACAATAACAACATGCACCAATGATATATAACAAGAATATGGAAAACATATAGATTCAATACATAATTAGATGCAAAGCAAGTAATTTGGACTATTACACTGTGATCCCCGTTTATTTTATAAAACTAGGGCCGATTACCCACCGACACCGTTAATGCGATTGCTAGACCAACATATTAGCCGATATGCTCTCTAGTCCATCCACTAATGCCTAGTGGTTCTATCTCAAACCCTCTAATGTGTATGTAATAAATACAACCTATTAAACTGAGCATGAGTTATATATAGGCCGGGAAGGGAACCCATCTCCTGTAAACATATTCTCAAAACCAATTGTTATAACATGATCACATTACACACCATTTTCCATTTATTGAAATCCATCACAGTGTACATAATCCCCCATTTCATTTTAACAACTATATGAGCTATATATACAAAATAGCCAGACAATATTGATAAATAAGCAAATCCGTACTTACATCGATCTAAGTCTCTATTTCTCAAACTCCCTAAATTTTTGGTCATCTCACTTTTCCTCAGTGTTCCTTAACCTATCACCAATCATTTAGGATCAATATAAGTTCATTATACTACTTTTAGAACCCCTAGATGAGTCCCTAAGTCCCCCGAAAATAATATGTAAAACTCAGCTTTGTTGCTGGTTTCAGGGATCTGATAGCGCGCTACTCGACATGGATAGCACACTATCTACATGTCAGTTCATCCTCCCCAGTATGCGTAGCGCGCTATGGCCAGTGCTTAGCGCGCCGTGCGCACTAGACCTGCAACAGCAGCATACCTCTGTGATCCAAATTTACCCAAACCACCTCCAAAACATCTCAAATAGCCACAAACTCATCAAAACTTATCGAGAACAACCTCTAGTAAGGTGATAAACTATAATTAATCAACAAATAGCAAGAATTACTGAATTCTTACCATCACCTTCAAATTGAACTTTGATAAACACAAGAACAATTCATACCTACATGACGCTCTCAACCTCTTGATTTAATTAAGCCCCTCAACTTGATCGAATTCAGCTCCCGGAACAACATCCCTTCGATCCGGAATCGACTGAACCCTCCTCATCTTCTCGATTGTTCGAATGAATTAAGGATAAGAATGAATTTTTGTTTTTATATATGGTTTTCCTTGAGATACGCGTTGCGCTATCTCGAGACCGATCACATGGTTAGTGTGTTAAAGTGACACTCCTTAAAGTGACACAAAATTTGACACAACAAGCACTTACGCTTCGTTCGAGATGATCCGATAATCCATATATTTCTAATATTCTTTTATTTTCCAATATATATATTTATATATTTAAAAGCATATAAATATATATAGCGTGTATTATTCACCAATCAACTCACCGGACATGCCTACAAGTGTCCTCGAGCGTGCACATTCGTGCCACGTCTCACTCATCACACTTAGTGTCTTGGTAAACTATTTTTATTGGGTATTTTTTGTTTTATAGGCTTGTGTATAATTTCCATATTATATGACAACCTATATATAAATTGATTTAACAATTCAAATAAACACCATACATCATGCAAACGCATGCACACGCTAATCGAGGTACATCGAACTTAATCACGTGCCTAACTCAGATTAATTATGATTTGGATTAGAGCTAATCACCAGCTTAAGGTAAAGAGTCGTTACATTAAAATTGCGTGGTTCAGTCAAGCCAACGACTAGTAAACAAAGGCGCTCTATAGGAGGTAGCCCATATTCTATCTTTACTTTTAATTTTAGTATTATGATTAGTTAGTTGTTTTTATATTCTCTCAACTTTTAACTCTTATAATGGGGATATTTTAGGAATTTAATTCTGGAATAATTTCATGTAACGGTGGTTGATTGAGCCAATTTATTTCCATATTATATTATTCTTATACATTAGTTTTATGTTAATTAGCAATTTATAGTAATTAAATATATTATATAGTGCATATTATAGTTAAATCCTAAAAATTTGAATAATTCTACCTTTTTATTGTATATATATGTGATAAATATGTGGAAAATCAATTTAATTGGAAAAATAGTAAAAATAGGTTGGCGATTTCCTAACGATTTCATTTTGAACTGAAATCTACTGAGAAAATCGGCAGCAGTGTGCAGAGTTTTCAGTGTAATTTTAAGTCAGTGATTTCTCACCTATTCAAATTTATAACTACAATTCACCGGATAAATCGTTGAGCCACTGAGGCTCATTTTCAACAATTTTGTCAACGATTTCTCAGTGAATCCACTTAAATCTTGATTCGCTGATAACAAATTCGAGTTTTTAAAAATAGAAATCCCAAAGTGCCACATTTAAACATTCCACTCACAAACTATTGTAACCTTTCTATCAAGAGACCAATTTTTGACTAGATTCAACCTTCCAAAACTTGATTTTAATGTATTTAAGTGATTGCTACCTCAATCTTGACACATTCAACCCAAAATTTTGGTAAGTTTTGAGAGTGTAAAGCAACATTGGGCTTGAGCATGGGAGTTCGAATTGGAGCTTGGAGGAGAGTTCTAGAGAAGAGATTTTGAATTCCAATCTTGAAAGAATCACTTTCAAGAATGTAATCAATGAAAACCCTAACTTTTATTGATTAAAACTTTTGGTTTTTCACTAATTTTGGATTTTTATTAGGTTAGAAGCTCAATTTTGAGAATTTTACTCTAAAATGGTTTTGATATCGAATGATTTCTATTACAATACTAGTATGGGAGTGATGTGATGATTTGTTTATTGCTATGGTTTTGAACTATTCTTCATATATGGCGAATGAATCAAATTTTATCACAAGCTAATTTGAGACTAAGTTTCAAATGAGTTTGGGGGTTTTGTGGATATTTATTGACTAATTTGAATTGCATACGAACGAGTGCTTTCCCAACTATTCTTTATCGACAACTTTCATATAAATCTCAAACTCTTAATTTATAAATGACTTTTCCGATGAGTTTCTCCTTTTAGATAGATAATTGAGTTTTACCAAATATTTCTTCGACAAACTTGGTTTTAAATAGTTTTACAGGTTCATTCTTTTACTTGTACTTTTCCAAATGGCCGGAGGTGGAAAGGGTATAGGTTTAAGAGAGGAGAAAGGAAAGGGAAAGTTAGTAGAGAAAACAAAAACTAAATCTAAAGTTTCTCAAATCCAACCCACATAAATCTCTTTTAACATACCTAAGATTAGACCACAAAGAGAACTTACTCCACCTTCATCATTTAGTTTCAATATTTATGATGATTATGTCGAAGAGGATGAGGAAATAGATAAATTTGAACAAGAGATACTGATGGGGAGAAAAATTACGTACTTAGTAATGAGAACTTTGTCAATGAGAAAGCCTTTGAAAGATTTAAGAATGATTTAGTGAAGGATAGAAAGTTGATCCCAAGTAGGGATTTAATGTGAAGAACAAATTGAAATATAGGCCCAGGATCCTAGATATCATTGAGGCCAAGAACTTGGGATCGTTGACTATGGATTATAACCACTTAGGCCTAGAGGATGTTTCTAGTAATAGGGGTTGTGATATCTTGGTTAGAGAGTTTTATGCCAATGCATATACAAATGAGGGTAAGACCAAGTCCCGAGTTTGAGGGATGACAGTGGATTATTCCGCTGTAAGAATAAACATGTATTTTGGTTTATCGAATTTTCACCAAAAATAAAATGATGAGTACCCTAAGCCCGAATATGCCATTAAGTACCACTACCCCACCGAGACAATTAGGGGAGGTTTAGAGACAATCCATAGTGATAGATTCATTTTTGATATGGAGGGGTTCCCAAAGCACATAACCACCAAATTTTTTAGAAAAATCACTAAAGCTCGATGTTATTTCATTAACGCCAGCTTACAGTGAGCCTGCAGTATTATGAGATAGTGAACGACAAGGCCGCCCAACTTTATCACATTGTCAAAGGATTAGGATACTTGGATGTTGGTAAGATTATTTATGAGTTGATTATGAGTTTCATCACCATGAAGAAGAACGATGGACTATATTTCCTTTTGATGATCAAGACTTTTTGTAGGGCGGATCAGGTGAACATGACAGGGCTTGATTTGAATGTTCTGCCGAAGAAACCATTACGGACAAATTTATAGAGAAATATGCAAGAGTTTATGGTTATGAAGACGAAGAAGATGAAATAGAGAAGGCTGAGGTAGCCAGAAGAGAAACAGGGCAGAGAAGAAAAATCAAAGATGATACAAGGAGAATTTTAGAGGAGATGTTGGAAGCTAGACGTGACTCGAATACGGAACAGCTTGCTAGGTATTATGACG
Source organism: Stephania cephalantha (assembly GCA_039657325.1). Classification (NCBI taxonomy): domain Eukaryota; kingdom Viridiplantae; phylum Streptophyta; class Magnoliopsida; order Ranunculales; family Menispermaceae; genus Stephania; species Stephania cephalantha. The sequence goes on from CM077576.1 coordinate 38,030,896, forward strand.
GACTATACATGGAAGAGTCGGAGTTGGGCTTCATGGGTGCAGTTTGCTTAGTCAGATGGCAACTTTGAGTAATCAAGAATTGATGTTCGAGAACCGGAGGGTCTTAGCAAGGAGCATCCATAGGATAGAGCGAACAATGTCTAAGAGGCATAAATGTCAAGGAAGCAGAGAGGTTCCTATACCATCTACACATATGAGGCTACCACTTAACAGTTCTTAATGTTCCAACACTGCCCAGTCAAGAATACCACCTCTACTATGAGTTACCAGTCCCAGAGGGATCCCGAGGAGGACGATGGCGACGCGACTTCCAGACGACAATATTGATTTCCTTATTTTAGAAATGAATTTGTTTGCTAATTTAAAATTAAAGTTCCTTATTTAGACTTTAAGTTTTTTGACAAGTATCCTCTTAAGGAAATTTGACACATGTACTTGGCATAATTAATTAATTATTGCCTATTGAAAATCCAAAGCAAATACAACAACCAGATCTTAAACTATGATAATGAAGGATTTGTATTTTTAATTTATTTTTTAAGAGTTTGGTCTTCTTAATTTTTATTAATCATGCATGATTGTCTTACATTATTTGTCGTTTATAGGTTATAAAATGAAAAGAGTAGTTTCACATATTGAATATAATAAATGGGTCACGTTGGAGTAAAAGAATGTGTTTGTTATATTAAATGGGTTTAATGAGTCGTGTTAAATTCAAAAGTTAACACGACCCATTAAACTTAACGTGTTACATGTGTCGTTTCGTGTTAACCTGTTTAAATTTCGTCTCGTGTCGTGTCAACCCATTTACTAAATGGATCGTGTTCATGTTGACCATAATCTTGTCACCTGAGTTGGTCAACACGACACGAACACGAAACGCGAACCCGTTTTGTCACCCCTATAACTTACTAATATTAATTATACACCATGTAATCTACATATATCAAATTAATTGACATAATTAAAAGATATTAATCTTGTGAATAATGTTATATGTCCTATGAATTATAACAAAATATTGATTTGACTATATTAGTAGAATTTAGCTTGAATCTTGCTCTTTTAATTCATTTGTTAAATTATTAATTATTTTTTTCCTTTATTTCAACTATTGTTTTGACAATTTTAGCTTGAAAATAAGCAAGGTATCATGGATAATAACGCAAATATGAGGAAGGCAATAAATAGTCGTCGTAGAGAGGAAGATCGGTTGAATCGTACACTCCTAACCGAAGAGGAAAAAGAAACAAAGAGGGCACGTCGAAGACAGCGTATGAAAAAAAATCAATTGCATCCGGTATGTATTAAAAACTTTACCAAAAATTCAAAAAATTAAATTTAATTCAAATTGGTTGCATAAGTGATCAAAAATATTATTTCAAAGTAAATACTATATAAACGCCAAAATTAGTCTGTTTTGATTTTCTTTTCTCTTTTCTTGTAATATCTAGGTTCACGGAATGAACAAACACGTCCGATTGTTATGAGTTTTAAGCACATTGCAAAATCGGCATATGTGTTACCATTTGCGCCCCTTTGTCAAAATTGCAGTGCAAATAGATTCATACCTCTATACAAGAATACATGGGCGGCGTACATATTCAAGACAACAAATTTGAAATAGTATAGTTTGAGGAATTGACACAACGACAAGGCGATATCAATCAACTTTCAAGTAATAGAAATATAAATCAATAATCAAAATTCACCAATCAACTCATTCAATATTTTTCATAATGTAACGGGTTCGTTCATTGCAGATGTAATAGGTCGTATTATTGGAATAAACGATCTTGAAAAGCAGAAGGTCTGTGAAATTTTCATACCAAAATTAATTGTGTGTATTCAGAACAACGGGTATAATCTTTTTTTTGGATCATAAATATTTCTACGAAAAAGCGTGATTGATTGTGTTTTAATTGCAATTTAACGGTACATTTTTTATACTGCAACAACAAATACTTGAAAGTAAATTTTTGGGGACAAAAAAAAATTGAAGCAAATTAAAAGTTGAATGATAACAAATCATCTAATTTGGTTATCATCATTACCGCAAGTAATGTCAAGACATATAGATGTAATTGCTAAGAAATTATTTTTAAAATACATGTGCAATGTCACTTATTTTATCATATTAAACTCTTTAGATATTTTATTTAAATTTTTTCATCCACAAAAATATTAAAATTTGTGTCATCATGTGAATTGACATTTTCTTCGTTGAATCCTACAAAGATTTACACAAGTCAAGATACTTAAGAAATTGCATCGTTCATGGAAGGGTATATTTTTTATCATTTGAATCGTTCAGTAATTACTAAATTCTATTGTATAATAAATTTATTTTCTAATTTATTCATATTCTCCACAGAAAGCAACTACTTTATAGGAGAAGAGAAGTTCAAATGATTCAAGAGGAAAATGAAAAATTTAAAACATATGATATCAAGGCGGAATCCATAACTGTAGAGGAAATCAAATGCCAAAGTTCGAAAGATAAAATAAGACATTAACATTTATGATAAATTCATATTATGATCTTCTAATTATATTAAACTAATTATAAGTTCATTTTTCATGTAGACCTTGCACATTCTTTGCAAGGTAAAGATCACATCGATCAGTTTGAATGTTTATTGGCATTACGATACTTGTCAATCACATTAGGTAAAGTTAGTATCATGGAATTCAGAATACTATTGTTGTAATTGTCGATGGTGTCTTACAACACCAAAACTAAGGTATTATCTTATTTTTGGTTTAAGAAGATTCTCTACTATTGTAATAATTGAAAAAAAAACATCTTTGGTATGTCTTTATAATTCAAAATACAAAACTACAATGCACATGCACGCACTATAAATATTATATCATCACCAGTATATATTTTATCCATTTTATGCTATTTTTTTCTAATTTATTTATGCATGAATTGCCAGACATACAAAAATGTGATACTAATGGAACTTTAACAGATTGTAGGAAGAAGTTTTACTTTTAAAGTAAAACTCACTGATTACAATTTAGATCAAAGGAAACATAGTTTCACAATTGTAGAGATATGTGACGAAGAGTCTACAAATGATAATTGCCATAACGAGGTATTTCTATTGTTTTAGAATAACTTACAAAATTACACTTACAATTAATGTTCTATAATTTTTACATATTCTTTTCTCCTTGACAATAGGAGAAGTCATCAAATGACATTTCAACTCAAAAATATGAAGTAGACGAAGACAAGGACGTCAACATGAAGAGAAAAAACATATCAACAAAGACTTAGAAATGAATAAACGTCCAGGAGGATACTCGTATATTGAGTAAGTTATTTGAACTTGTATATCATAAATCAGTCACTAATAATATTAATAAAAAATTAATATTATGTATTTCTTTTATAGTGATGAAGAAGAGGAAGTAAAGCGATCGACATCGTCAGAAAGAATAGACATTTGAGTTTTCGTTGTTATCTTTCGAATTTATTTAGCATTCTACATTTACAATTATGAATTATATTTATTTTAAATTTCATAATAATACAAAGTTTGTACAATCTTATTTATATTTCAAATTGATTGATTTATTTTATTTTTGTTTAGTTCTGTTGTACTTATTAATATTGTTTTTAATAAATTTCTAACACGTGCAGAGCACGTTATGAAAACTAATATATATATATATATGAATTTTGTTTAATTAAGTTTGCATTGAATTGTTTGAATTAGTTTAGTTAGTTTAGTTAATTAAGTTTTTTTGTGAAAAGTTAATTAAGTTAGTAGTTATAGTTTTTAGTTATTTGGTGTTTTAATTCCCGCTTAATTAGATTAACTAAATTAAGGAAAAAAAGACAAAAAAAATACTTTCTTTAGAAGTTTGTAAAATCCCTGTGGAGAAGATATCTCATTTATCACTACTACAAATAATAGAAAAATACAGGAAACTATTGCGCACGTTTGACACGTGTCATTTAACACATTAAACAAAAGGCTTAAACTTAGGTCATTAGATAAATATTGGATAGCGGTCTTAATTGAGACCAAAGTATTAAGGAACCAAATTTTTTTTGATGAAAAGGAGGCGAGACACCTTTATTATATATATATATATATATATATGTAAGTATAAGTAAATATTTACAATATTGCAAAACTAGTGTGTTTTGTGGATTATACAATATGTGACAACAGTAAGATACTCTAATTCACTTTCCATATCCCAAAACGCTGAGTCCCACACACAAAACAGCAAAAACCCAAAAAAACAAAACCACCCCCGATCTCTATGCTTTCATTTTGTCCCCTGCCTTTCAAAATTGCCAGTCCACCTACGCATACCTTTGTAGAGCCCGACCATGTGTAGAAATGTACCACCTGAAAGCATATAGAGGGACCACCTCTCATGAAGACTCAACTACAAGTGCTACGTAACGTCCCACCATCACAAACCAGGATTTTGCCAAATCTCAAAACATATTCCCACAAATATAACAATATTCCTAAGACGCAAAAGATACCAAAACCAAATAAACATGCGTCGGTGACCTCCAAAACTAGACTCCAACCTATGTAAATAATTCTAGTCTCAAAATCCTCATTGTTAGTCCCAATTCTCAAGAAACCGGAGTGAGGTTAATTTAAAATGAGATTTAGGTTGGGCGTACTACTATATTTAAAGAGCAATACCCGGTTGCCCCCCCCCCAACCTAGCATCATGACAATCAGAGAAAAACCTCACGGCATATAAGACCAATTCCCATTCAGTTGAGACTATGAAAAGCCTTGAAATCTTTATGTCCATGAATAATAGTTGCCACCTATCTTTTGATAGACTCCCTCACCTCTTCCCATGTGTTGTCCTTTTCGTTGAAGATTCGCAAGTTCCTTTCTGACCATATAGCCCATAATGTCGCTAGTGTGCCCGCCTTGATTAATATGGTCCTCTTAGGACCGTGCACCAAACCGCCCACCTGTTCAAGCCAAGCCACCAGAGATTGAGGTATATGCCATGAGAGACCCAGCTCAGCGAGCATCTCCTCCCAAATCCTGCACGCAAAAGGATAACTCATGAGCACATGATCAACAGTTTCATGGTTAGAAAAACATAAGCAACACCTTGAGGGGAGCAAAATGTGGGTGGGGCATCTTCTTTGTAGCACGTCAATGGTATTTATCTTTCCCAACCATGCCATCCATACGAAGACCCTAACCTTCATAGAATCATAAGATTTCCAAATTAGATCATATACAGGGCAAATATGTAACGAAAACTACGAACAAAAACCATAAAATGCAAATTTAACAGAGAAAAGTTTAGATACTTCCCATGCCCATACATGTTTGTCCTCCATATCCAAAGTAAAATCTATTTCCTGGAGTCTGTGTGTGAGTGTTGCATACTCCATAATCTCTGTATCGCCCGTCTCCTACGAAAATCGTGCCTCCATGAACGCTCCCACTCTCCGCTATCATTAAAAATCGCTACTTCCGCGACGCGTGCATTGGGGTGTCGCGTTAATGAGAAAAGACCCGGAAAGTCTTCCGCAAAACACCGTGCGCCATTCCACGTGTCATGCCAGAAACTGATTTTCCTTTCATTGCCAAGCTTAAACGAGACACCTAATTTAAAGTCGTTTTACAGCTGTCGATGAAGCGCCATGGAGCTCTAAATAATGGCCTAAACAAGAACCCTGTCTCCTACCCATTGGGCTATATCCCGTAGATGCTTCAGATAGTGTGTACCCATAGCGCCTCTGGTTCCTTTTGGAACCGTCAAAGCCATTTGCATGCTAGCGCTTTATTGCGAGTGATGAGGTTCCCAATGCCGAGACCGCCAATTTTTTTCGGAATAGTGACCTGTTTCCACGCAACGAGTGACCACGAGGACTCCCCAATCATCATTTTCCATAGGAAATTTTGCATGATCATTTCTATCCTATTTGCAGTCCTAATGGGTAACCGAAAAAGTGACATGAAGTATGTCGGATAGCATAGAGGACTGATGCGATCAGTGTGACCCTCCCGCCTTTCGACAAGAAGCCATTTTTCCACCCGTCCAATCTACGGGCGATTTTCCTTAACACTGGCTCCCAAAAATCACATGACAACGGAGATCCACCAAGTGGCATACTTAAATATTTTAGTGGCCAAGACCACTTGACAATCTATATCCTGTGCCACTTGGCCTAGCTCATAATCATTGACGTTAATTCCCAGCAAACAACACTTAGACATGTTCAGTTTCAACCCTGAGATGGTAAATAATGACTGAACCAGATGCATCATGTTTGTTGCTGCCTTCTCTGAGTGCCTAATGAAAAGGAGAGAATCGCCCGCGTATCAGAGATGAGTAATATGGATGTCATCCCGTCCTACCCTGAGGCCTTCGATCATCTCGTGCTCTTTAGCTGCGTTGATCATTCGACCAAGCACATCAACAACCAGAATGAAGAGGAAGGGGGAGAGCGGATCTCCTGTCTCAATCCCTACTGCCCATTGAAGTTCCCTTCTGGGCAGCCATTAATCAGGACTGCATAGTTAGCCGATGAGATGCATCCTTTGATCCATAATCTCCATATCTCGCCGAAACCTTTCATCCTTAGGACATGGTCTAAGAAAGACCAATCAACCCGATCATACGCTTTTGTGAAATCTAATTTCAGCGCTAAGCCTTGCATCTTCCGCAGTCTTGCGTATTCAACCACCTCGTTCGCGATCAATACCGAGTCAAGCATCTACCTTTTTAGCACAAACACGTTCTACTCTTTGGATATTGTATGCGCTAGGACTTCCCTTAACCGGAATGCGAGGACTTTGGCCAATAATTTGTACATTGATGTAATCAAGCTTATTGGCCGAAAGTCATCAATTCGTCCGCTTGGGATCCTTTGGGGATTAGGCAAATGAATGTAGCATTCATGTTCTTGCTAACGACCCCGTTGGTATGGAAGTCTTCGAAAAACTTCATAATATCCCCTTTGATAATCCCCCAAGACCTTTTGATGAATGCAAAAGTGAATTCGTCTGGTCCCGGGGCCTTATCAGTCTCGCACGAATTTACGACCGCCGGCACCTTCTTCTCCGAAAATATCCTCTCCAGATGTGATGTTGCCTGTGGGGGGATCAATCCCCACTCAATACCACTAATCTCCCACCTAACACCCATTTCGGTTGTGTATAAGTTCCTATAGAAGTCTGTAATTTACTTTTAGATACGAATCATATCATCCGTCTACTCCCCGCTCTGTGTCTGCAATCTATCTATGCACTCTTACATTTTCGTACTCCCAAAACACGGTGGAAGAACTTAGTGTTTGCATCCCCCTCCTTAGCCCATTTCACTCTTAGATTTTGGCTAGCCATCCTATTTTCCATGAGTAAGATTTGTGCTAGCTCAATTTTTGCAGCCCGGCGCTCCCCTGTTCTTTGAGTATCCCAATTTGGGCCTGCTTCAAATCCATATAGACACTGAATAATGTCGCGGATTGCGTTCTTTCGAACTTGGATGTTTCCAAATACTTTCTTATTCCATTTCTTCAACTCGCGACGGATTTTCCATAGCTTCCTCATTAATACAAAGCCTGGGCCACCATGATCCACCTCCCAGTTCCACCATTCCCGTAGACGCTCCTGGAAAGAATTGTGATCTAGTCACACATTTTCGAAACGAAAGGGAGTTGGGCCCCATTTAATGAAACATGTATCTAGAATCACTGGTGAATGGTCCGAAATGACCCGATTTCCCAATTATTGTCTACCATTCGGAAACATAACTCCCCATTCGCTAAGGAACAAAAATCGATCAAGCCTTGCACAAATTGGGTTAGCGCAAAAATTGGACCACGTGAATTCCCCGTGGTTCAATGGGAGATCAACCAATTCCATTTCTCTTATGAGTTTATCGAATTTTCTCATGTTCGTCGTAACTCGTGAACTATTCGATTTCTCTACTATAAATCTAGGAACGTTGAAATCCCCCGCAATGCACCACCGTGGCCCGCACATACCAAAAAGTACTCCTACTTCCTCCCAGAACTCATGTCTACCTCTCGATGAAGGCGGACCATAAACGCCACTTAACCACCAACTATTGTCACCCTCGCCTTCCATCTGGATCGAAACAGAAAACTGACCCACTAAACTAGAGATCACCTTTATCCTACGAGTGTCCCAGATGATCGCGATCCCACCACTTGCTCTAACCGAATCCAAAACCACCCATTCTTTAAATCTCCTACCCCATACCCCGGAAACTTCCCTACGAATAAACTCCTTTCTTTTAGTCTCTTGTAGAATCAGGAAGTCCGGATTCTGTAGTTTGACATCTTCCTTAATCGACCTCCTTTTATCCCCATTCCCCAGCCTTGTTACATTCTAAGTTAAAATCCTCATAAAGACGCTCATGTTCCTTTCCTATCTGGCCTATTATAATCAATTGCAGACTCTATACGCCGTTTCTCTCTCCTCAACCTACTCTCGCTAGGATCTCTATGCGTATGAGCAATCGGGTGATTCGTGATTTCGATACCGCATTGGGAAAGGAAATATGTCGGGGGACCTGATTCCCCGCTGAGTGGTCCCCGTTGAGTGGTCCCTCCGCATTGGGGTTCCCATTCTTTAGCTCTAAATAGAGGAGCTCCAGGCTCTGATGATTGGGAGGGGCTCACAGCCCCATCCCCACTCGAGTTATCCTCCGTGGTGAACCCTAGTGGGGATATACCCAACTCTGCCCTATCTTGCATTAATAGTCGTATTGACTCTACCTCGATTTCGACTAGCTGCTTCGTAGGCAAGTCTCTTATTAGCGGATTGTCAGCTTGTATGTCGAGGATCACATCCTCGATAGTTTTCGCAAGGGACTCCTCCAGTTCATGTTCCCCGCCTACGTCGACAGACTGTAGAGAGTCCCCACTTTGGGAAAGAAACTCCTCCTTTATATAGAACACCCTATCCCCTTCTTGTCGTTCGTCACTTCCTTCCGGGTTGTCTTCATAGATTTCTCATTCCTCCGGGTTAACGTCGTGAGAGTCTTTTTGTGTACCACCATCGTTTCCAGCTGAGCCATATAGTTCCCTGCTTGCGAACCTTATTAAGTCCACGGTGAATGTCCTCGATGGACCACCCTTCTCTCGGATATTTGAAATCGCCAATGGGTCGCCTGATTGAGGGCAGGCTTCCCTGTCGATTACTGGATCGAATCGAATACAAGTGTGACCCTTGCCTATGATGAGGGTAATAGGCGAGTCCGCGTCCCTACCAAACAACCATCGTTGTTGCCCGATTGACCCTCCAGCGAACTGTTGTGTTTGGTCGTCGTGATCGTCTGAGGTTGAGCAAACAACATGACATTCTGTTCTTGGGCTTGGGACTGGGCCTTGGCGATCAAGCCCTTTGTGTTAGTTTTGTTTGTAGATCCATACTTTGCCAAAAATGTTGTCAAAGTAGGTTGTATAAGACGCCCGGGCTTTTGCCTTTGAGTTGGGCCTTCCTCAAACGAAGTTTCTCCATGCGGTCCATGAACTGATGGATCAAAGGTCGAAACAAGACCTGGTTGGTCTTGGACCGATTCGCAGTGGCCACACTTGCCAGTACATAGACCCTATCGATAAGATGTCCGTTGCACTGTCTTTCCGTACGAGACTCTGACTGCGTCGTTTGCGTCCCATCATCCGTACTAGGCCCTAGAGACTGTTGCTTCTCTTTCCCCTTCTCGATTCTCCCCGGCGGTGTCTCCTCCTGGGGTTTCGATCCGATGTCGTCGGGGTTTGCGCATTTCGAGACTCGCAAAGTCGCGACTTCCTCCCAGCAAGGGACATCGATCATTGCCGGGAAGAACCCAATCTTCGACCCTTCGATTTTTAGGAAAGCCTTGTCGCCTCTCCTTCTAGATTTGGTTTGTTCATAAATTTCTAGCAACCCCCAAAACGATCCCTGATCATCTGAAACGCCCATTCATTCCAGAGGTTGAAAGGCAAACCTTCAAATTCGATCCAGAAGTTATAGCAACCAATTTGTGGATCGTTCCAGTGCAGATTAGGACTCCATTTCATAACTGTTGTGAGCATACCAGTGTTGTTGCTTTTGAGCTCAGCAACTACCTTCTCTCTGTCTCTGCAGTCTGTGCAAAACAAGAAGGCTCAATCGTCGCCGAACTCAATCAACCGAATGGGAAGATGCATGTGACTCTCAAAGTGATGTGCGATTGTGGTCCACTCCCATATAATGGATGAGCAAAACACCACAAGCGCCACATCCCAATCCCGAATATCTCTGATCTTCTGCGTCATCATTTCAGCCTCCGACCACACCCGATGACCTGCCTTAACTCCCTCTTTTCCTTGCGGTGGTGTCGTCTGAACTGGTACTTGGGAAGGTCCACTCCCATTCCCATTCGGTCGGGGTTCCACATTAGTGTGTGGTAGGGTGTTCATATCTACACATACATCGTGCAGCGTCGAGATCAGGTTGGACCATTCCTTCCACTTCCTCTTTCCGAAATTATCAGAGATTATCCATTTTGTTGGCTGAATTTCCCTATTTTTAGGGCCCGTCCCCTCTCATTGTTGATCAAATCCACCAGTGTAGATTTCCCATTCTTCCTTGTAACCATCCGTTGTACCTCCTCCCCTACCTCTACAACTTGTTTGCAAATACGAGTCAACCAAAAAGTTTCCTCCTCAGTGAAGACCAATTGAAATTTCTTTTGTGCTATGACTTCAAAAATTCGGATACCCCCTTGTTGTTTTCTCAAAACTTTGAAGAACTTTCTCTCCACATGAAACGAGAATGAAGGTTCTTTAAAGTTTTGAGTCCCTCTACCATGCTGAACCTGACTTCCCCTATTCCTTTGGACTACGTCCACCCAAACCCCTTCTCCAGCCTCTTCCACGCTGGCCATGTTTACCTATATGACCATTTCACCGAGACTGAGGAGTGTTGGAAATCGAAGCCTCAAAACCCTTACCAGCCTCTGATCAAAGAATCTCGCCGGAGTTTCACCGGCGAATAGTTGTGGAAGTATTTGAACCCAGGTTCACTAGAGCTCCTCTTGGAAGGATATATATGTTAAGTGTATATATATATGTGTTTTATGACTAATTGTTTGTGTTGTTGTCAAAATTAATTGATCGTGGCAAGGTACTCAATAGGGGATTACCGATTTTTTGGATGGGGTATGTAGATCAACTAAGGGTGTGATCTAAGAAGATGAAACACATTTGGAGGCGTCAAGGCATCAAAGAAAGTGCATAATCACGATAACGCTAGCAATATTAGAAGAACTTCAAATATCTTTATTCAAATTTTTAATTTGTTTAAATGTTTTGGTGTCTTTCACAAAAGAATAACGGATATACATGGGAATACAAGTAATGTGCACATGGATTGCACTAATCCGCAGATCCGGTCCAATCCAGATCAATTATTACTAATTGGATCAATTTTTGATCCTTTTAAACTGGACTGGACTGAAAAATCACTAATCCGGCTATACTGGATCGGATTGCGGATCCTATATTAAAAAAATCACGTTTACGATCTGATTTAGTCTGTTTATCACATCAACACATATACATATTTGATCATATGCACTATAGTATCTCGAAGGGCATTAACCAAAACTATCAACTCTAAACTATAGTATCTCAAAAACTATGTTTGGTCTTAACTCCTTTATTACGCTTTGAACCTTTTTTGGTAGGTTGTATTTTGTAACGTGCACCTTTTCTTGTGCTTTTTGTGAGGGCGTATGGTGCAGATTTGTAGATGACATATTTATTTATGTAGAAACTTGCATTTTAAAGGTTATTATAATGACAAGTTTTTGGAAAATATGCTATATATAGATTTTGTGGGATGTATGTTATAGATTTGTCATTCACGAGATGTATGATTTTTTGATTCATTTGATTAAGTTTAATTTTCATGAATCTTTGGATAGAAAAAGTCAATCCATGGAACTTGATCTTTACCAGCCCGTGTTTTGTAAATTGGATTGAGTTGGATTGATGACGTATTTTGGATTGGATTGGATTGTAGTTTTTCAACCCGCAATAATTGGATCGAATTGTGAATTGACCCCAATTGAACTGGATCTAATTCGTGTGCACCCCTAACTACGACATTGAATAAAAATGGTCAATTGACCAAAAAATAAGGCAATTTTTAAATTTGGGATTTTTTTTATGCTTATACCATATAGATTGGTGGTTTAGGCTTTTCTCATTATGAGATTCAATTTTTATCATTAGTGTTTTTTAGTTCAAAAAGTCTTATGCATGCAAGGATTGATATTAGCAATAGAATCCCATGCACTGAATTGATTTGATCAACCCAACATTTTTTTTTTTTTTTTTGGCTTTTTCTATGCATGACAGTGCATTTTTTCATGAAATTAATATTGGAGTAATATCCTAACATCTTGTTACAATGATAAATTAATTCCGTCACAATTCGTCTAAGCGCACACGGAAACTCAATTAGCAATAGCATTGACATTACACAACATAGTGTATAGTAGTTGACCATGGTTCATCCATGCTAGAATATACTAAAAGCTTTTAACAACATCAATAAATGAAAATACAACATTAAATCTCATCTCAAGCTTTAAAAAAAAAAAGGAAGGCGCCCAAAATTTTTGATGAAAATACCTAAAAAATATATTTAAAATATATTAACGCTCCGCTTACTAGTTAAATTTGGTTAGCATGGCACAAGTTTGATAAAATCTTTGAATTAGATTCATCCCAACGAATGGATGAAAACAACCAAAAAATCTTTGCTTAAAAAATCTTGTTTTAAAAATCACTAATCGAGTTTCTTAAAGAGAGCGGCTAAACCAACTCCGTTTTTGCTTAGAGGACCATATTTTTGAATTTTTACTTTATCGTACCCCACTTTTTTTTCTCAAATTTTTAAAAATACCCTTGCTCACCCCAACACCCTCCAATTCTTTTCATTTTTCAGTTTTAGTCATTGTATAACACTTGTACTAGTTCACCAAGTGTCGTAGGAGTGTTTTTTTTTCGTTGAACAAGGTCGGATGTGGTTTCACCGTGTCTTAGAAGTGATGAAGTGTCGTCCACTGGGTTCAGACGCACAAGACCAAGACCTCTAAAGAGATGTCAGCCGACTCCCGACTGAGACCTCTAAAGAGGTAACGACCAACTCCAACCTAGATTGCGAAGAGAACTCGATCTTAAGGGTGACAGAGGGATCCAGCTGAGACCTCTTTAGAGTTGTCAGCCCAGTGTGCCTAACACCTGCAGGCAACAAGAACAAATAAAAAAACTTAAAAACTCCAAATAAAATGAAAATGACAAAAAATAGTGGGTTTTGCTCGGAATCATTTGGTATTTTCGATTCCATCGAAACTTTTGTACCCAAAATGCAAGATTGATTCAAGCCCAAAATTGAAGCCTTAAACCTAACAACAAAACCACAAGCAATACCGACTCAAAAAAGAAAAAAAAACCCAAAAAATCTCAAAACGACACTAAAAGAGATGATGAATGCACCCACGACGTCAAATCGATGTGATTTTTCTCGAATTTCGTCGAATTTAGGTTAGTGGTGAGAATGTGATTTGAGAGTGAGTGGGGTATGGGTAAGTGGGATGAGTGGGGTATGAGTGAGTAAAAATCCTTTAATATGGAGGGTAGTTAGGTAATTTCACTAGAGTGATATCCTTATGTAAAAAGAGGGCCGCTAAGGGCACCCCACCTTTTCATGAAGGCACCCAAATTATTTGTAAAAATTCCAACAAAACTGGAAAAGACCATTTTGCCCCTGTATATATAATGATTCAAACCCCACAAATCATTTTGACAAAGAAAAAGGGCACCCCACCACCAAGCTTGAACCACAAAGCCACATTGCGTTTGGCGAGCGTTTATCGATTCTTGCGGATTGACATCATCCGACAGCGATGTAACAATGTTTGACAACCATATGATGGTTTCTTAGAAGCTGTTTAGTTGGGTAAAACTGTGAAAATGATGATTTGTTTGTCAACGTATGGTTTGGTAATTTCCTCAAATCCGAACTTGTTTCCACTATATAATGGAGGATTGTATCTTACTACGGTGCAAGAGGAGGTTGAACTTGAGGTAATTTTGCGAATTTATTGTGTTTTTTATGAGGTTATCCGAAGTTTTTGTCGATGTGCGCGATTGTTTCGGCCTCGCAGGAACGAGATATATTGAAATGTCTCGGTCATAGAGGACCGAGCCTACTCTAACCCTCTCGCCAGTGTACAACCGAGAGTAGGAGAAAATTCTCGGTTGTACACCACCGACGCCACATTACCTATCACTAATTGTAGCTCTCGTCATGTCTCGGCGAGATAAACGAAGTATTCTCGGCCATGCGTAACCGAGACACTTGTGAACTCTTCCGGCCTTCGTGGCGAGACTGCGAGTTCCCAAAAATTTAGCTTCGTCTCGGCCATGCTTGGCGAGACAGCTTAACACGATCTCGGCTGTGTGGCCGAGAACCGCGATTTCCCAATTTTTTTACCATTCTACAAACCGCCACACACACATTACAACTACTCTACCAAATGTAACTTAATTATACTATAAACGTAACTTCAAACGATCGATTTCGCGCAAAATCTGTGTGTTCGACGATCTTCAACCGAGCCCTAATTTGGAGACGAAATCGGCTCACACCCCGACCCTACAAACTGCAAAAAACTCGTACAACGAAGGAGAAACACAAGGGGAGACACGGGAAACACGATTTCGGGGATTCCTCTCACAGGTCGGTTCAAAAGAAATGGATTCTTCCACAAGATTTCGGTGAAGGTGGTGGTGGGGGTGGTGGGGTGCGAGAGTTTTTTGCACGAGGGGTATTTTGGGTATTTCGGGTCTAATTTTTGGGTGCCCCAGGTAAATTGGTTTGTGCCCACATTAACTGGGTGCCTTCATGAAAAGGTGGGGTGCCCTTAGTGGCCCTCTGTAAAAATTGGAGTTCGTTTAGCGGTTAACAAACCAGCCATTGGTATTACCAAACCAGGTTTGCTTGATTGAACAATAAAAGCCCATACGGTTGAGCCAATATGGTCGAAACCAGTTTGGGCTCTCAAACCCAACAGCCCAAACCGAAAGTTCAAGTTGGGCCTCAAAGGTCCAGTCCCAGCTAGCCGCACTCACCGAGCCACCAACCAACAATCTAATCACTACCTATGAATTTCAGCCGTATGATCCCCCTCTCTACCACCCACCGTCCGATCCCCCCACACCCTCTCATCTCACCGTCCAAATATTCACAAATTCAATTTCAAAAGGTCGAGAGGGAGGAGAGAAGAAGAAACAAAGAAAACAAAGTCTTGCGTTGTGTATTTGTATTTCCCTTTCTCTCTCTAACCTTTTCTCTTTCAAATTCTCTCTTTCTCTCTCCTCTCCGAATCCAAAAACAAAACAAAAAAAATCAATTCAATCTCTCCTTCTCTCCTCGCCTTCCGCAGATCACACGCGCCCGATTTCGGCCCTTTCGCGCCGATTTGAGCACAACATTGATCCGATTTCGGAGATTTTTGTGGCGCTTCTGCTCTTGCTGATGCCACTGTTATTGGCGATGTTTGAGGGGTTGTTCGATCTGAGAATCGTCGAATTTGGGGGTTCTTGAGGGTTTTGGCGGTGATTGAAGTGAATTTGTTGGATTTGGCGGTTCAATCTTTGTTTTCAGTGTTTTTAGTGGTTTTGGATTTTTGAATTTGGTGTGTGCGTGTGTGTGCGTGGGGTGTTGATGGAGGAGAGTGAGGGTGGGGATTTCCCGCCGAAAAAGGTTCAATCTGCGACGACCGGGGCGGTGACGGTGAGCGCTTCTGCGGCGGTGGCGCCATCGCAGGAGTTTCCGATGAAGAAGCTGGCGAGGCAGCTCGATTTCACGGCTTTCTCTGGCGCGTCGATTGCTCAGGCGGTGCCGGAGCATTCTCAGTCGGCTCAGTCGAAGCCGCCTCCGCCTCCGCTGTTGCCGCCACAGTCTCAGGCTCAGCAGCCGCAGGCTTCTTCCGTTCCGCCTCCTCCTCGTTCGTCACAGCCGCTGATGGTGGTGTGAGTTCTCTGTCTACTTCTGTTCTTCGATTTCAAATTTTCTCCAAGGATTCGATTTGTTGATTGAAAGTTTTGAATTTCATCAAGTGAGGGTTATCTTTTCCTCTCTGTTTCAAATTTCTCCTTTATGAACTGTTTCTTGAAAATGTTGTTCGATTTGAACTACATTTCGGTGATTTTGTTCTCGATCTTCGTCTTTGTATGAGATTGAGGACTCAAAATGATTCATTTTCTGATTCAATGTAGTTCTTTTGTGATTTTGAAGTTGGGTTTTGCTTTGTCTCTTGTTGATTTGAGTTCAAACAGCAGAAAGTCTTCATTTTTAGTTTAAACAGACCGATTTGGTTGTAGATTTTGTTGTTCAATCTTTGAAGCATCACTGATATCCTATAAAGTTTGTAATTTTTGGGAAAAAGAGAATTGGTTAGGCTTCAGAATGAAACTAACTCACCATGCATGACTTGATTGCGAAAAATGGTGCAAGGAGGAACCAATGGACCTTTTTTTATTTTAGTTGAAGTAGATATTTTGGCCTTGCTATGACTTGTTACAAGCTTCATTTGCTCTCCAATTGACGAAAACTAAGAGTCTTACCAAAAAAAAATTCCGGTACTTTCAACAAATATTTTGGTTTCGTGTATTTAGCATCATGTACTTAGTTATGTCTGACATTCATTAGTTAATTTCAACTCCTATGATGTCCTATAGAAAACCAGAGTCACCAAGGTCGAGATCGCGATCAAACGTTGAAGTGAAAGATGGTACTCCAAAGAAGCAGAAGCAGTGTAATTGCAAGCACTCGCGATGCTTGAAATTGTGAGTTCATTTCTCTATTTAATCCATTCTGTGTGAAGCGAATATGTTCTACCTTGAAATTCCTTGCGACATTTTAGAAACTTTTACACTTGGCTGTGTATGTGTTGTCTGTTGGTACTTGGTAGTAAGAACTACTCATACTGTCAATCCTTTTTTTTTTCTTCTTATTCTATAAATTTGTCTTATCATTGCCATGTGATCACATTTGCATTGTATGTCCCATTAATGTCATAAGACTTTGAACTGAAGCGCATAAACGAGATTTATCTAAGGTGTGCAACTACATTGATATACCCATCTAATTTAAGTTTATGTGATAATCAATTGATTTAGATACATCACTAAAAACAAATGATGCTTTGCTTTTTTGATGATGTTCTTTGATATTGGAAGTTAGAAGAGCCTCTCCTCATGCATTAGAGGTTGGGTCGACATTTCTTTACAGGTGATATCCTTATCCAATTAAGATGTGGTTGCTCCGTGTTTGAAACTGATGTGATTGGAGATAAATTGATGGGAGCACAGTTCTACTGCCCCTATCGTCTCTTGTGTATTACTTTGTTATAGTCTTCTTTAAAAATCAATGAGAGAAACACTGCTACTTTCTATAAATTTCTGGTCAGAGGCAAGGTTTGAAAAATCGACAAACTTCGCCGAACTTCGACCGAAGTTTGTCGATTTTCCAATTATCGAAGCGAAATATGGGTTAGGAAATAAAAATGCATAGTTTCACCTAATGTTTTGACTAACTTTGGCACATGCGACAAATTCAATCGAAGTTGAACCAAAATTGAATAAAAAATGCAAAAATTCGAACGAAGTTACTCTACTTCGTCGAAATGTCGATTTTACTACTATGCCCGAATCAATCTGTACCTGTTACTAGTGAGTCAAAGGCTCTGGGCATCGATGTCATGGCTGTCTTGAGACTTTTGAGGGAGCTTCAACTCTTTAGTGAAGGTTGCACAACTATTCTCACCTACTTTTGAAAGGGCTTCAACTCACCGAATAGATGTTAGGGTTTGTAGAGACTCTTGTGAGTTGAGTCTGAAAAGGGACAGCAAAGGAGAACTGAGAAGGAGTGGTGTGCGCGAAGAAGAGGAGAGGAAGAGAATCAACGATGCGAAAGAGAGCCAGGTGGTCGACAACGCGAAGGAGAGGCCGAGAGTGATCGACGCGAAGGAGGAGGAGGGGCAGCGAAGGCTCGACGAAGAAGGAGGAGAGCCAGTGACTCAGGGAGGGCTCGAGCTTGACGAAGAAAGGGGAGGGTTTGTGCGATTGACAAATACGAAAGGGCTTTGGGGTTTTATTTGGGATGTATCAATTGATGACTCTATTTTGTACACAGGTTGTACATTAACCTTATCTAGCCTTTGATTGAGCATTGTGATGTAACTATGATGATTGATGAATTGGTTGAAAATTTTTAAGACTTTTATTTGTGTTTATGTTTCATCAAGATCTATTTTTTAGTGTGGGCTTTTTTAGTCTTTTAATCAGTTAAAGTGAAATTCCCAAACTTCTGTACATTGACGAATTTTTGTCAAACTTTCCTCGTCGAAGTTAACTTCTTCGAATTACTTCCGAATTTTAAGTGAGCGAAGTTACATGCAAAGTCGAAGTTTCGAACCTTGGTAAGAGGTTGTGACAAATGGAGTCATGAAGACATCATTGATGAATCTGATTGGATACCTGCAGAACAAGATTTGAAGTATATAAGATTACTCCGTTATCACTGTATTATCTTATGTTTTTTCTTACTTGTGTCTAGTAGTAATGAACTACTTGGTTTGGATTTGTCTTTTCAGTTATCATGGTAGACAGAATTGAATATGTAATAGCTTTTAAATAACTAACATGAACATATTGGTTCAGTTAGGTGTGTCTGGGACTCTGGAATATATTTCATGATTACATTCATGATTTTGGCATATGTAACAGCATGCACAGCGTCTATCTCTTCTTTACTATTCTTACTAATATATTGTTAATTGATGTGTAGGTATTGTGAATGCTTTGCATCTGGAATATACTGTGATGGATGCAACTGTGCAAATTGTTATAACAATGTCGAGAATGAGGCTGCTAGGCAGGAGGCAGTTGAAGCTACTTTAGAGCGTAATCCGCATGCATTTCGCCCAAAGATCGCTAACAGTCCACATGGATCTCGGGATAGCAGGGTATGCCATTTAACTTCTAAGCCTGGAGAAATATTTCCCATCTTGATTATAGTTTGAATTTATTCCCTTCAAAAGCTGAATTGAATAAATGAATTCCATTAAAAAGTGCTAAATAGTAAACCTGCTTTGCAGTTTTCTTTTCATTAGTGAGACAGTAAGTGGAAGTTTTTCATAGTTTCTTCTTAACTTTGTTTGGTGTTCCGTCCAATACATACTGTAGTGGAGTTCGTTAGAACGTGACTGGTTTAGATAAACTTATCCAGTTACCAACCAAGTGGGTGGTCCAATAGTTTGGTGTGTGGTAGTGTTGTAAGAGGGTGGGAGTTCGAGTCCCAGTGGGGGCATGATAAGATGTTGGTTTCTTTCCTCTCAAAAAGATAAACTTATCCAGTTTCTGAAAATTTGCTTTTATTTGTGCTTTCGGGTTGCATTTGGTTGTATTTTCATATTGTTAGTGGCTGTGCCTAGTTCAGGAATCTTACAGTATGTCAATGGAGTGTTATTTCTGTGTTTTTCTGCAATCAAGCACTTACTATTTCTTCTTTTTTTTTTTTTTGCCAAAATAGTTGAAAGCATTAATTCTTCTTTTACTCTTGTTTGAATAATAATCTTGATGAGCAATCTTCTCATTATTTCCACAAGGTTTGGGGGATTTTTATGCAATGTCATTAACATTATTTATTATAATCATGTTTATTTGTATTCCCTTTAAGAAAGTATTTCTCTGTGCTTGGGCAAAAGAAATTAGCTACTGGTTGCTATGCAACTGGATAGGGTAAACCGGTAAGGCCGTAAAAAGTGCATGGTGCATGCATGTGAATTGGCGAAGCTGGGGTGTGATGTGATATGGGTAGCAGGATGTCTCTTAACAATATAAAGAACCAAATTAGAAAACCAATAAATCATCATTAACAAAAATGGATGTCAATTCACATGCACAGCTGAGACAGTAACACTAGAAATGATTCAAATGACAGCAAATAAATGATACAACCACTAGAGAGAAAAATCAACAAAAAATCTGCTGTAGTATTAATTATACTTGACAAAGCAAATAAGAGAGATCATAAACTCATAAGAATATCCATTATAATGCCTTTACAGATTTACCCTATCCAGTTGCATAGCAAATAGTAGCTAATCTCTTTTGTGCACAGAGAAATACTTGCTCAAAGGAAATACAAATAAACATGATAATGAACTGGGGTTTTACGTGTACAAATTATGACAACTTTTCTTTAATCTTCTTTAGTGAAAATTGCTTTCTTCTTATCAAAATAAAACTGCTTTTATGATGAAAAGGGGATATGATAGAAGGTAGAAAGATTTTATAATGCTATTGAAGATTCCTCATGTTGAATTACTAAACTAAGACTCTAAAGTTACCTTCTTGTTGTTTTAATGTTTCTCTTGAAATTTCAAGTGTCATGGTTAGTACTTTTGTTTGATGAAACTTTCAAACAGGTTACGTATGGACGAGGTAGAAAATGTATTAAAATTCGATCGTTTTTTTTAACTAATGATAATGGCTTGTAGAAAGAAACTTAGTTGTTTTTAAGAAAATTGAATTTAAAATTATGCCCTTTTCATTGGCTAATTCAACCGACTATTTTTGATGAACATAGTTGCTTCCTGCATTATTTTTTTCTTAATGTAGTCCCATGAATTTTGCGCAGGTTTGTGGTTGATGATTTATCCGCTATTCTACTTTTTGATTTTCTTATTTTTGATGTGAGTGACACATTTGTGAGATTTCTTTTAGTTTTAGAGTAATTTTAGGAGTGACTTTTTAGCTTGTATCAACGAAGGATACAGAAAATTCTTTCAGGGAGGTTGATTTTAGGAAACAGAAGGTAATATTTATTTTTGTCTTTTTTTTTCCAGTAAAGAATTACTATAATTTGGAACTTCAGTCATTCTTCAAACATCTTAAAGGCCAAAGAGCATGTTTTTATTACTTTATTTATGGGATCTCTCTTTTGCATTTGGCATGTTCATTGGGAAACTCATACTAATCATTTTCAACAAATAACTATAGAAGACTAGGTGTTTTCGTTGGTAACAAGATATGGAAAATATTGAATTGAACACAACAAAAGATGTTTGCTTTTATCCAGGCCATTTCCTGCAACAAAGCCTCAATCCCAAATTAGTTGGGGTAGTAACAAAATTAGTTGGGCATTTGCTGCCTCAGGACAAAAGTGAAAAAAGAAAATGCTTAAGTTACTGCAGAGATTGATTTATTAGTATTCATGTCTATTATTGATCAACGTTGACAAGCTACTTTTGCTAGATTGATTGTTTGGGAAGGTCTAATATTTGTCAGAACTTGAAGGCTTTCATGGTTTATGAGAGCTCAGATGTTGTTTTTCGTAATGTGTACTGGACATGCCACATGGCTAAAAAGAAAGGCATCCTTGCTCTTGTTATATTTTCATGTTCATTGAGATGAAATGATAGAGTTAGCGACTTAGCGTCATATATCTTATCGGTGTGGAACGAAAGTTGTAACATCCGGAATCAATGTTCAGAAAATCAAAATAAGAAAGAAAAAAAAAAGGAATTGGTGTGTCACAAACAAGGGTTGCATGATAGATTCGTTGAAGGGATCATTACAAGAAAGAATTTGCTTGATAACATCTTGTAGAATGCCAAAGATTCACTCACGGATTCGATAAGTTTGTCAATCCACCATTAATGGTGCACACGCTCTCAAACAGAATAAACTATTACTCAAAATTCAACTCTACACTAATTCAATAGATAATATGCCTTTTATAAGCTACATAAAACTCCAAACTCTAATCTTATAATAATGAAATTACAAATTTTTGTCTTAACTAATTAAATAAAACTAAAAACTCAAAAACTAACAAAACTCGAAAATTTTGCACAAGTTTTGTTATCTGCAATTTGTGGACTTTACCGAATGCCTTTCTTTTTGAAGCTATGGAATGCCTTTTGGAGTTGTAGCACTTTATGTTATTGCACAATTGCATGAATGCACAACTAGATAAAACACCTTTTTAATCACATGGTAACATTGCTCTTGGTGGTTTTAACCTTAACGTTGCGTCTGTTGCAGCTTTTATCTGCATTTTTTTGAATAATATAATTAGATGTTTGGTTTTTGTTTTGATCCCGAAGGGATGTTTTGGATCTCCTACCACACTAAAATACATGCAATTTCGCATTACTCATTTATTATTATATGGTTCACCTTGAAAAGATTATAAAAGATAAGTTTCTTTTGTGTTCATAATGAAATATGTAAATGATTAAAACCAACAAAAATGTTTGCTTTACCAGGCTAGGATATGGCTTAGGCCAAAAAATATTTCTAAGTTATTGCGAGGGTCAATTTCTTAATATTTATGTTTATTCTCATACATTCCGACAATAGATGCTAGACTTGCTGGATTAACAAGTTTAGCATGGTCTTATTTTGGGAGCTTGGGTGTTGTAAGTGAAATCTCTAGATTCTACGAGACATGCCCACAAAGAACTACATCCCTGTTCTCCTTTAATTATACAATTCAATGATGTTAAATGATAGAGCGGAGGTACCCTATAAGCCTAAAGATCTTACCTCGTTAATGCTGCTATAGCTATTTATGCTGTTCTGACTTTTGAGGTTTCAGTAAGGGTTATAGCCTTAACCTAAAATCACAGAGACTGTTCTCAGATTCAAAATCAGGAACCATATGGATCACATTGGAGTAATCTTTATCATTGCATAAAGATTTCCATAAGTTTATATGCAATTGAACATTAGCCCATATTTATGCATGCATAGCCAAATAATATTAATATTACATAAAACTGTTTTTTTGTTTTTGTTTTCTTTGTTTTTTTTTTTTTTATTTCTTTGTTTGTTTTTTAACTTTTTTCTTCTAGCTGAAATTCTTGGCTTTACCCTTGTGATGCCTCCTGGAACTGCAAGTATTTTGTTTGAACTTGGAATCTTCAGTCAAGGCAGGCAAGGTTCCAATTTCTTTCTTTGAAATCCTCCTTAACCTAAGTTTTCTTTTGACTCTGAGACAATCAGATTATCTAATAAAGAATTTAAATATATGTCCCGCAATTAGATTACATTAAGAAGAGGACCTTTTTTCCGCTTATTCGGTCAAGAGCATTCATACCCTTGCTCAAAAGGTTCAAGCGTAAGGTGTCTGCACCTACATTATCAATTCATTATTCTAGAAATCTTCTCGAATGTTACAGTTTCTTCTTTTTCTAATGTTGTGCTTGCTTTTGCATATTACTTGGAAACTTTTGAACTTAAAATCTATTGTATGATGAACTTATATAGGTTTAGTGAGTGAACTCTAATATTCTTTTTTTATTATTGTTATTTTTCTCCTAATAATCCTTGGGCATCTTCGAGTAGAAAAGGGGAGAAAAGATGGAATTCAACAAATCTTCTGTAATATCAGTTTTCTTTACTTTTTTAAAGTTATTGAGAGCCTTGTTACATGCCTTTTCTTTAACAACAGCCTTGGAGATCAGAATCCTATAACGCACATTGTTAAGTGAACAACTAAAGGGCTCCATGGGTTTATCTGAGAAGCAATGGAAATGATTCTGATAAAGATGAAGTGTTGAATCATGAGATTATCTTTTGAGCTTGATATCAAATATCTGCTGCTCTCTACCACAGATATTCAATTCGAACTTGTAGATACCATTAGTTACTCTGTGCATTGATATGGATTGAGGCTTGTAACCAATGTTCTCTGTATATAATTATTTTAAGACTTTCCATGCATGGGGGATTTCTTTGCAATTCCTTCTCTGTATCATATGTGATGAGATTATCTGGTTACCTACTAAATAGGAGGTTTTCAGCTAAGGAATATAGATTGGGCTGATATTATGGGGAGCGACTTTGGATTATACATTTCGTCCTGTTGTAGGCAAGTTGCTCCATGCGTTTAACATATTCATGGGGGATGGCGTTTGCATCAAATTTTTGGTTCAGTACTTGCATTAGCTTTTGGCATTTTATGGAAAAGTTTTGAACTGCCTGTTCTAGAACCTTGTTTTTTTTTTTTTCTCTTCAGGACTGTCTAACTACATCTTGCAACTGAATACTTGGTGCTCGTACTTTTCTCTGTCCTAAAATTTGCATCTGGTAGAGTGAGAAACAAAAAAATTAGCTTCTGGCCTTTGTTACTCTTTTTTTTTTTTTTTTTTTTTTTGCTTGCTTTATTTGTCTTGCTTTTCTGCCTATGGGCAAGCACTAGCTCCAATCTTAATTCTTTGATTATAAGCCGTAAAGTCCCTGAAATGGGATCACTAACTTTTCAATTATCTAGAAAATTGAATGGACTATAGTATTTATTGAAATTTACGAATACATCAAGAGAATGTGACCCATTATGCAATTCTCATCCTTAGATTTTTTTAGAAATAAAATTTTGTTGCAAATGAATAATTCTCCTTTTTCATTCCTCTCTATAGAATAAGAAATACAAAAACTCAAAGAAAAGTAGTAGTACCAATTGACGCAAAGATCGGGGAAGTATGGTTGCGGTGATTTGGGCACCTCTAAAGGCGGCTTACAAATGCCCCCGCTAAAAAACTCGACTCACTAGAAACTGAAGAAATTAGATGATGCAAAGGTAGACCGATGCTAACTTCGGACACATTGATTAGGAGGGATTTAAAGGACTTGGAAAGCACACCATCAAGTGCACTAAATCGAGCGCACTGGAAGAGAGTTTGATAACCGACCCCAACTAATTCAGGATTGAGACTTTGTTGTTGTTGTCTTTATTTTATTTTTTCTTTTCCACTTTTCCACTTTAACAAACTGTGTTCTGAGGATGAATGTGTAAGACAAGCAAATTTTAGGCTGGATGTCATCCATGAAGTTTAATAATAAGATTCTTGTGATTTGCACAGTTGCTATTTTTCTTTAGTTGGGCATCTAATAATAGTAACTGCACTTACATGATAAATAGGACTTTACTTGTGTCGGAAATATATGACGTGTGACACGTGTCTTTTGATGTGAAGTGATTCTGGTTAAAGAACTGGTTAGATGAAGGGCCAGTCAAATTCGTTTACACCCAGTCATTGATGTACACCTTTGTGGATTAAAGCATTCCTAATATGAAAACCAAACTCTCATGGATGAATACAATCAAATCTATCGGTTATATCAATTTGTAATTTGAATTGACGGGTTCAAGTGGCTTCTTCGGATATGCATGCAAGAGTGTAATGTACAATTAAGAACAAATAACTAAGACAATTCCATTAATTAGCATGTTTGCTGTTCAATATCTTCTCTATTTGTATCTGTTTACTGAAATATGTACATGGATTTTGTAGGAGGATGCTGGTGAGTTACCAATGCTAGGAAAGCACAACAAGGGATGTCATTGCAAGAAATCAGGGTGCCTCAAGAAGTATTGTGAATGCTTTCAAGCCAACATTCTTTGTTCTGAGAATTGTAAATGCATGGACTGTAAGAACTTCGAAGGAAGTGAAGAGAGAAAAGCCCTCTTTCAGGGAGATCATGGCAATGCCCTATACATGCAGCAGGCAAATGCTGCCATTACTGGAGCAATTGGAACTTCTGGCTATGGCTCCCCTCCAGCGTCCAAAAAGAGAAAAAACCATGAGCTTTTCTTCTCAGCAACAAATAAGGACTCACCAGTTCAGAGACTTCCACAATTTCCACAGGTACTTCCTGGCGTACTGCACAAAAAGGAGTTTAATACTTCTTGATTTATTGCATACATGATAGAAGCCAACTACTGATTGATGTGCTGTTCCCAGAGGACTCTAGTGAAGGGATCAAAACGAAACCTAATCATGAAGTCAAATTTGCTTTCCCTGGCATATGAAACCTTAAAGGAAAGTGCAAAAACTAATATGATGTTTATTGATGAAATCTGTGAATGAATACTGCTAGGTGCAACTAAACATGCCTTCACATTCTCTGTATTGGGCATGTTATTAGCACATGAATGCTTCATGTCTCTTTGATAAGCACTGTGCTCTTTTCCTTGTACTTGCCCGTCATTTTTACTTCTATAATACTGGTTACACATTGTATCAATAACTGACTACAATTTTCTCTTTTGTTCTGTCAGACTAATCATTTAAAAGCATCCTCATCTTCAGCAGCTGTATCATCTTTTCCTGTTCCTCGTGTTGTTAACCCTGCAGTATTTAATACTTCAAAATTCACTTACAGGTATAATTTTGCAGAAAGAACGAACTTTATCTCTTCTATGAAATTCCCGTGGAATGTTTTCTTATTTTTTTTCATAGTAAACAGCTAGTACTAGTTTGTTATTATTAAGAATTTCCCCAAATGTTTGTTAAGTAAAAAAGTTAAGTTTAGGTTCATGAGATTCTTTAAATTGCAAATCAACATTTTTTTCATTGGTTTTTCTGTAGGTCTCTATTAGCAGACGTTATCCACCCACATGATGTGAAGGAGCTATGCTCACTTTTGGTAGTAGTATCAGGTGAAGCAGCCAAGACACTTGCAGGTATTTATCAAAATAGAGAGAAAATAATGTAGGACTTAGAAACACCAAATCTGTATGCTGGCAATATTATACACACACAAACACATACACTCCAACATTAAATCTTAGTTGCCACTAAGCATGCAATGTCAGCATTTTATTTCGTTCATATGGGTTATAGAATTGATTTAAATGCTCTTAGTTGCGACTAAGCATGCAATGACCTGTTCATATCGAAAACATTTTGGAATTTCTTTAGCATACACCAACAGAATTCCAACTGTGTGCGCTAAATATTAAATCTTTTCAATGAAACATCTGTTAGTTCTGAATCCCCATTATAAAGCCTTTTTCATCACTTTGGTCATTGTTATTAGTATATATTTCTCCTACTTGGTTTTAGTGTTGTATATAACAAGTCTTCTCAGTTTCTGATTGCACTTTGATGGACATTATGGACCATAAGCAAATAACCTTTCAAAGGATTGAGATAGCGTATTTCGCTAACCCTTCCTTTCTTTGATAATTTTCAGATTTCTTCTTTGTCTTTCCCACTTGCATTTATTTTTCCCCATATTTTCTAGTCTTCTCTGCATCAAATTTGTCCTGTCTTTTTGTTTCACTTGTGAATGCCGCTTGCCTAGCCAATTCTCAGAGTGATCAAATTAACATCTTGGAACTCTTCTATCCTTGGAAACGCTTTTTTTTTTCATTCATCATCTCAAGATTGAATCAGCTTGTCTTTCTTCCCACCAGTTAATTTACACAGGGAAGTGATTGGTTGACACACATGGGACGCACAGCCTATGTGGTGCCCCTTTTTCAGGTGTAGGGCCCGCGAAAAAGGACATAAAGGGGGAGCCACATAGGCTGTGCGCCCCCTGTGTGCGCCCCTTTGTGTCAACCAAAAATTTTTCATTTACATATAAGTTAATTTTGAGCACTTAATTGCAATCCTTATCTAGTTATGCTTGATCCTCTGTTGTATCGAAATCTTTAATCCCATTTATTCTAGAAACTTTTGGATGGGTAGTAGCATGCAAGAAGACAACTACTCAGTACATCCACCAAAGGCAACTACCACCTATATGTATTTCTCCTTATTGCATCTAAAATGCCTATGATTGATGGTGAATGCATGCATTATGTATTCTTTAAATGTTCTGCATAGTGTATGGAAGAAGTGGGAGTACTCGGCAGCTGCAGTCATCAAGTATCAATTATATCCTGCAGGATTCTTGGCCAAAGTGAGCATGCTTAGTAGTTTTAGTAGGGGACAGAAGTATCTGTCCATAGGGTGTTTTGCTGTTATTTGGGCTGTAGTAGAGTTTTGAGGATTCCCATGTAAAATTGGATACGGTAGGGTAGTTCTCAAAAATGATTGCTGCCAAGTCTATGGTAGCTAGCCAATATGAGGCGATTCTTGCTGTTGTCGAGATTTTGATGTATGGTTTTTTTTTTTTTTTTTTTTTTTTTTTTTTTTTTTTTTTTTTTTTCATTGATGACTGCATTGAGTAGGAAAGAAGCTGCTGCGTTCAGTTTTTTGTAGGTCCAAGCAGGTGGACTTCTGGTTCAGTTTTAGTAATTTTGAATTTTTTTTTTCAATTTTAATGTATTTCTTTAGCTTATTTGCTAAACATAGTTAGGTTTGTCTTCAAGAGGGAGAGATGGAAGGAGGGATGGAGGGAGGGAGGGAGGGTCAATGGGCACTTTTATTTTTGTAGTAGAGCAACTTCTTTAGCTTATGTTAGGCATCAAAATCGGTATCCTAATTATCTTCATGTAATGATTTCAAGCCAACTAACAATGTTGTCAAAAAATTTGTATGAAGTTTTGTTATTCAGAGCTTTCTTAAGCTGTTCAAGCTTTTGGACGTGCATATCTGTAATCCCCAGCCATACTTTTGCCTTCACAACCTATATGAGCGCAAGAATTCTTAATAGTTTTTGTTATTATTATGTTTTTTCTTTTTTCCAGAAAGTTTTGCATGGATTTTGCATGAGCTATCTAGTTATGTTGATCTGTGTTTTACAATTTCAGACAAGAAAAACCCCACTGAAAAACATGCAGAGAAAGATGATCAGGGAGAAAGCTCCCTTGCCTCAAATCACGAGAAAGAGGATAACCATAAAAGCAATGATGCTCCAAAAGCAGTAGCTGATGACCGCTCAAGTGGAAACCAGGCTGACAAAATGAGTGCAGAGGATTCTGGGTCAGATGGTGCTGATCCTCAGAAAGGAAGGCGGCCAATGTCTCCCGGAACTCTTGCACTTATGTGTGATGAACAAGATTCCATGTTTATGGCAAATGCGTCTCCTAATGGGGCCCTAGATCAAGTGAGAGATGCACCTCTTCAGTTGCCTTATGGGCATGGCATGTCAGAGGTCTATGCAGAGCAGGAAAGATTAGTTTTGACCGGGTTTCGGGATTGTCTCCGAAGGATTATTACTTGTGGAAGAATAAAAGGTAAGACCCTTCTTATAATTGAGTGCTTTTCTGGTTCTAGATTTATTAGTTATGATTATTGTTATTTCTTACCAATAAAGAAAAGAATAAGAAGTTTAAAAATGTACCATTTGAAGTTAGGACAGGTTTTGCGCCTTTATCGAAATCAAGCTACTTGAACGCAGGGGTCCTAAAAAAGTAATCAAGTTAATTTATCTGTCCGAACCACAGAATGATCCATTAAATTCGATATTGTAGCCTTGTAGGGAATCCTATTCATTTAATTGTTTTCTTGTCAGTAACATCAATATATTAGAGATCGTGTTGCCTATTATCCAACTATCTGAAAATTATAATTAATGCTTCAATTATTCAACAGGTAGCATTTATGGACTCACATTTCCTTTATCTAAGAACTATAACCCCGTAGTCTCTGGTATAAAGTAGGAGTTGGTGATGATTGGAATGCCTAGATGCTTTTGCTGATGATCTGCAATGATTCTGATATTAATCATCTTATACTTATATTTCCTCGGACGCCGTCCAATGGATTCTTATTCTGTTTTTCGAATGCAGAAGAGAACTACTCTTCTTGCACACGAGCTGAAGGATGGAATCAACCAGAGCACACTGCCAATGGCATTGTAAGACCGCTGGTGTCGTCGGTAGCTGAGATGCCTCAGACTGTCGGTTCAATCCCTGTCATGTCTAATAATGCTCTGTCTTCGAAAATTGCATTCCCTAACGAAAATGGGGATATGATTAAACCAAAGGTCGAAAATGAGATGTAAAAAGAATAGTGAGAATTGGTTGATCTGTAGCATATTACTGCATCGTCTTGTTAGGCCATTATTAGATGTGGCTTCTTTAGATGCAGTTTCAATTATGTTAGGGCCTTTTTTATTCAATCCTAAAATGGTTGAATAATCATCCATGGCAGGATAAAAAATTTTCCGCATTGTCAATATATATATATATTCATTATGATCAGGTTTTCAGCTTTTGATCTATTGACCCTTTCTTGTGGTTTCTTTCCTTCAGATTTTTTTTTTTTTTTTTTTTTTTTTTTTTTTTTTTTTAAATGTTGCATAAAAAGTGGGCTATATGAAGTTCTTAACCAAGTGATGAAAAATTTATCGCTTGAGATTTATGAAAAAACTGTGCATATAATGATCATTGAAAAATTTTATCACTTCAGATTTTTTATTTTTTTTTAATGTTGCATAACAAATGGGCTATATAAAGTTCTTAACAAGGTGGAGAAATTTCTGTTGTTTTGGTGCAAAACTAGAGAGCTATCATCTCTTGAAAAACTCATTTATGAACAGAATATAAAGATTAAAAAGAATAAGAGAGCACAAAAGGAGAGGATTTGTTTCATTTTCCACATTTGGGAGGCTGTTCAGACATTTAAGACAGACGATATTATTCCTAGTATACTTAAACTACCGCTTTGGGTAAGATATTTGTTTCTAAATATTGTAGATTGTGACGCTTATCTTTTGTGTTCGATGGGTTTTTTTTTTTTTTTTAATTTATTTAAAGGAAGTAGAATTAGTTCAAATCGACCTTTTATAGAATTTAAAACATAGCTCAAATTCTCAAAATGAATTTTTTTTTTTTTTAACAGCAATGCGTATGGTTGACTAGCCTTAGCAAAGTCATTAAATCATTTTAAGCAATCAAATTATATTTTTAGTTTGGTTTGGTTAACATAGCTTTAGTACATCCATTTACTACACAGATGTTAGGGTTCCTTTTTCTTGTGCATCATGATGCAAGTTCTCACATCTCAACTCCAGAAAACTTCAGCAAGAAGGTAACATTGTAGCAAATGCATGTGTCAAAAGTATATCAATCACTATCCCTTCATGAAACATGGAAGATATTGCAGGGGATATTGTAGTAACACTAGCATTGCAATACCTTTTATAGGCCCATAATTTTGCGACTTCCGCGGCCGCCCAATAATTTTGCAACAAATATACATCTGTGACTCTTATAGAGGCCCTGTAAAAATTTTGTTGTTTATTAAAGCACCTAACTCCATCTATGTTGGACACTATGTGCGTTATATAGCCGGTCCCAAATCTGGATAAAAGAGGACTTTGACGCTCATTTTTCATACCGAAAAATGGGTAAGGGAGGTCCCAAAGTCATTTTTCATACTAGAAAAGTGAGGGAGGGAGGCCCCAAGCTCATTTTCCATTCTTGGAAGTAAATGTTGGGCAGTAAAGCAACAACAACAACAACATAGCCTCAGTCCCAAATTAACTGGGGTCGGCTACATGGATCAAACTTTTTCATTGTGCTTGATTAAGTGCAATTGATGGTGATCTTTTCAAACCATCATATCCCTCATAATTAATGCATCACATGTTAACTTTGGTTTGCCCCTACCTCGTCAAATTTCTACAGTTTCTATTGAGTCAAGTTTTCTAGTCGGGGCATTTGTAGGCCGTCTTTGCAGGTGACCAAACCACCGCAACCGCCCTTCCCTAATCTTTGTATCAATTGATGCTACTCATACTTGTCTTTGAATTTCTATATTTCTTATTCTATCTTTAAGAGTTTTACCACACATCCACCTAATCATCCGCATTTCTGCTACGTTCATTTTATGTAATTGTTGTTGTTTTACCGCTCAACATTCACTTCCATAGAGCATAGCTGGCCTAATTGCGGTCTTATAAAATTTTCTTTTCAACTTAGTAGGAACATTTCGATCACAGATCACACTTGTTGCACTCCGCCATTTCTTCCATCCAGCTTGAATTCTATGTGTAACATCATTCTCAATGATACCATCATTTTGTATGATTGATCCAAGATATCTGAAGTGGTTTACCTTATGAACTTCTACTTCCCCTAATTTTACCACTCCGTCATCTCGATGTCTAGTGTTTCTAAACTCACAGTGCATGTATTCAGTTTTCGTCCTACTCAACTTAAAGCCTTTAGATTCTAATGTATTCCTCCAGAGTTCTAATTTCTTATTCACTCCATCTTTAGTTTCATCCACTAAGACAATATCATCTACAAATAGCATACACCATGGTATATCATCTTGAATATGTCTAGTTAGTTCGTCCATAACTAAAGTAAATAGATATGAGCTTAAAGCCGATCCTCGATGTAGTCCTATCGTAATGAGAAATTCTTTTGTAGCTTCTCCAAATGTCTTTATACTCGTTACTACTTCATCGTACATATCCTTAATATTGTCTATGTATCTAGCATGCACTCTTTTTCTTTCTAGAACCCACCAAAGAATATCTCTAGGGACCCTATCATATACTTTTTATAAATCTACGAATACCATATGAATGTCTTTTTTCTTTTTTCTTTATTTTTCTAATAATCGTCTTACAAGGAAAATCGCCTCCATAGTTGACCTCCTAGGCATGAAACCAAATTGGTTCTCTGATATTGTTGTTTCTTTCCTTAGCCTATTGTCAATTATCATCTCCCAAAGTTTCATAGTGTGACTTATAAGTTTAATTCTCCGATAGTTTGAGCAACTTTGAATGTCTCATTTGTTTTTGAAGATTGTCACGAGCGTACTTCTTCTCCAATCCATTGGCATCCGTTTTGATTTTAAAATTTTATTGAAAAGTTTTGTTAACCAAGTCAATCCAATTTCTCCTAAACATTTCCAAACTTCTATGGGTATTTCATCTGTGCCACATGCTTTCCCTATTTTCATTATTTTCAATGTCTCTTTAACTTCTACAATTCTAATATTGCGTGTATAGTTTACATTTTTTTTCTTCGTGTGGGTTTTCATCTATTATAGTATCAACTTGGCTATCATTAAATAAACTATCGAAGTAACTTCTTCATCTCTCCTTAATATCCTCCTCGCGCATTAAAACATTTTTATTTTCGTCTTTAATACATCTTACATGACATAAGTCTTGTTTCTTTTTATCTCTTAATTTGGCTATCATATATATATATATATATATATATATATATTTCGTCATCTCTATTACCTAACCTTGTATATAGATATTCTATGAAATTTGTTTTAGCTTGACTAACTATTTTTTTAGCTTGTTTTCTAGCTTCTCTATATTGATTGTACACATATTCATCTTGATACTTAGGTATTTTCCTATACATCTCTCTTTTAGTCTTAATTGCTCGTTGGACATCCTCGTTCCACCACCATGTTTCATTCTTTGGTGGTCTCAAGCCTTTAGATATACCTAATAAGTTTGATTTTACTCTCCTTATGCAACTACTCATTTCTAGCCACATTGTATTGACATCTAAGTCAAGATTCCAAACATTTTCTTTTAGTAGTTTTTCTCTAAACTCTACTTGTTTACTTGTTTTAGGTTCCACCACTTTATTCTAGGGTCGCTAACTCTTTTATTCATATTATGTCGTCGTGTTAGCTTAATATCAAGTACTACTAACTTATGTTGGGTAGTAAGTGCTTCACTAGGTATTACTTTGCAGTTTCTACATATTTTTCAATCTATTTTTCTTGTTAAAAGAAAATATATTTGACTCTTGTTATGACCACTATTAAAAGTAATTATATGCGACTCTCTCTTCCTAAAACTAGTATGTGCTAAAACTAGATCGTATGTTGAAGCAAATTCTAAGATTGATTCACCTTCTTCATTTCTATTACCGTAACCAAAACCTCCATGAACTCTCTCAAACCCATCGTTACTTGCCCCGACATGCCCATTTAAATCTCCTCCAATAAAAACATTTTCATCTAATGGTATACTTTGCATAAATCCATCCATATCGTCCCAAAACTTGCGTTCGATGCTCTCGCTTAATCCTACTTGTGGTGCATATGCGTTAAGTATGTTAATTTTTTCGTCTCCAATAATTAATTTAATTAGAATCAATCTATCTCACATTCTTTTAACCTCTACGACCTTATCCTTATAATCATTATCCACCACAATTCATACTCAATTGCATTTTCTATCTATACCAGTGTACCACAATTTAAACCATTTGTTCCCTATTTCTCTACTCTTTTCTCCTACCCATTTTGTCTCTTGGAGGCAAGCAATATTGACTCTCCTTCTAATCATGGTATCTACTAGTTCTATTGACTTCCCCGTAAGTGTTCCTATGTTCCATGTTCCTAAACGAATTTTTTCTCCCCTTTGTATTTGTTTTCCTTTTCTATTTCTATTTTGTCTAAAAGATCTAGTGTCTGTATCTATGATTTTGTTTTTATTTTCGTGTTTGTTTTGAACTAACTTCTTTACCCACACCCGTCCTTTGTGTGGGAACCCTTGCTCATTTTTCTTCACATCCGGGCGACGATGTGAAGGGACTAGCTCCTTTACCCACACACGTCTTATGTGTGGGAACCCTTACTCATTTTTCTTCACACCCAGGCGGCGATCACCCTTGCACATTTCTCACTACACTCGGGCTCCGATGCAGCGCGTCGCTAGGTGGGAACGCCCCAAAGTTTATATATGTTTGATCTATTTCATGAAAAGTGACAAAAGTTTTACGCTGGCTGTCAACCTATCGCAACCCTCCTCCATTTTCCAAGAATGGAAAATGAGCTTGGGGCCTCCCTCCCTCACTTTTCGGGTATGAAAAGTGAGTTTGTGACCTCCCTTACCCATTTTTCGGTATGAAAAAAATGGGCGTCAGAGTCTTCCTCTTTTATCCGGACTTGGGACCGGCTATGTAGCGCACATAGTGTACAACATAGGTGGAGTTGCAGTAAAACAACAACAATTACATAAAATGAACGTAGCAGAAATGAGGATGCTTAGGTGGATGTGTGGTAAAACTCGTAAAGATAAAATAAGAAATATAAAAATTCAAAGACAAGTAGGAGTAGCACCAATTGATTTAAAGATTAAGGAATGACGGTTGCGGTATAAATGCCCCAACTAGAAAACTTAATTCAATAGAAACTGTAGAAATTCGACGAGGTAGGGGTATACCAAAGCTAACATGAGATGCATTAATTAAGAGGGATTTGAATGGTTTGGAAAGCTCACCATCAATTGCACTTAATCGAGCACAATGGAAAAATTTGATTCATGTAGCCGACCTTAATTAATTTAAGACTGAGGCTATGTTGTTGTTGTTATTATAGCACCTCCTCCTTTAGAAAACGAAAGGAAAGAGATCTTAAATAATGCACAATGAACGTATATTTGGTTCCTGCTGCAAACAAAGCCATTCCTTCTCATCAATAAAATAATTACCAGTAATCACCACATGAACATGTGCCATCTTGGAAGTGATGAAAGCGATGGGCGTCCCTTACGATCAGCTCTATCACCGTAACCTTGGATACCAATTTGGTGTAGACATGGCAATCGACGCAGACCCTGAGGTTCTTTGTGATTCGAATAGGGATGGCTCGTCTATTGACGTTGTTTTCGATATCAGAATTTCCATAGCCACAATGCCTCATTGCCATCAATCCATAAGCAATTGCTAATCTTTCACTGTGATACTTGCATCTTGCAATTATTCCCTCTATTTCTACTTCCAATCCTACGTCGACTTTAGTGGAATTCATTACCATCTCATCTAGAGCATCCAATTCCTTGTATATCTTCTCCCATTCGTTATGAGACCTATCTTCTGATACAAAGCTATGCACTTCGTTTCCAACCTCAATAAAGCTCCGCCCCGCTATCTTTCTCAAACCTTTTCTCTTAATCTCAACTCTCATCCTAAGCGCATCATCTAATCTCCCGGCGTCTTCATAGAGATTTGCGAGTAGGACACGATGTCCTACGAGATTAGAGTCTAACCTTAGGATTTTCTCCTCAATCACCTCCCCCAGCTCAACATTTCCATGAAGCTTACAGGCAGCAAGCAGAGATCCCCAGACAGCTACATCGGGCTCAATAGGCATCCCGCGAATGAGATCATAGGCCTCGTTGAGCAAGCCAGCCCTGCCAAGGAGATCAACCATGCAAGCATAATGCTTAATAGTTGGGGCGATGCCACTGCCATTGGCTCCTTGCATGCTATTGAAATAAAACTTGCCTTCTTCTACTAAACCAGCATGGCTACAAGCCGACAACACAGAAATATAAGTTATTTCATTAGGTTCGAGTCCCTGACCTTTCATTGTTGACAAGAAATGAAGAGCTTCTCTTGCCTTCCCATGTAGACCCTCTGCGCCAATCATAGCACTCCAAGAGACTACGGTTCTACTAGAGCCATCCATCTCATCAAACACCTGCCGAGCTTTCTCTAAATCACCGCATTTTGCATACATATCAATGAGTGCAGAAGACACAGGAGCATCGGTATCCAGCCCCGTCGCTATAGTGTACTTGTGAAACATCCTTGCAGGCCTAGAAGCTCCAATGCTTGAACATGCTGAGATGATACTCACCATGGTAACTGCATTTGGCTTAGTTTCCAAATTATCCTCACCCTCCAACATCCTATGAAACAAGCAAAGAGATTCATGCGGACACGAGTTACGCTCATAGCCAGCTATCATGGCGCTCCAACAGACCACATTTTTATTCTGAACACCATCAAATATCTTTTGTGCACGTTCCAGGTTACCACACCTGGAATACATGTCAATCAATGCCGTCGCAACCACAACATCATCGACAGACAGTAGAGAAGAATGGTGAGTAGCAATGTAGTTGCGTACCCAATGAGATGTATCTTTACAACCCAGTTCTCCACAAGCCTTTAATATTACAATCACAGTCACCCGATTCGGAGCAACCGCAACAGGCCCTGCAGATATCATCACCTCAAACATGGCGAGCGCCCGTTTTGGCTCCCCATTCGCCGCAAGCCCAGAAATCAAAGAATTCCAAGACACTACATCTCTAAGCTCAATTAAGATCCCATCAAACACCTTCAAAGCACTGTCCACATCATTCCCCAGCGAATACATATGTACAAGTGAATTCGCCAACCGTGTATTCATCTCGAACCCATACTTAACCACAAGCGAATGCACGGCTCGCCCGCAACCACCATTAGCAGACACCGCAGCAATAAGCGCGCCAATGCAAACAGCATCACCTCTACGGCACTCGGGATCATCCGAGCGCCTCATTTGAGCGTACAATTCAAATGATTCATTCACCCGCCCACTTAGACAGTAAGCAGAGAGAAGAGCAGTCCAAGAAACAACATCAATTGTTCGGCTAGGCATTTCGTCGAACAATTGGCGCGCATTGTTCACACACCCACATTTCCCATAAGCACTAACGAGAGCGCAAGCCGTGAAGTTATCGGATACAAGGCCGTAGTGGGCAATGTGAGCGTGCACTTGTTGGGTGGAGCATAGTTGCTTGGTTAGAGAAGCACAGGCTTTGAGTAAGGCAGGGAAGGTGAAGTTGTTTGGTGGGATTGAATTGGCCTGCATTTGCTTGTATAGAGAGATTGCATTTTGTGGGTTGTTTGCAATGGCAGTGTTCCAAGCAAATGTATGTGATGGGATTCTCCATCTTTGCGGTTTTGGGTGCATTAGTTTCGCAGATCCATTTGATGCTCTTGCCGTGGGTTTTTTTTTTTTTTTTTTCAACAATTGCGTTGGTCGAGTGGAAAATTCGATCTCTAATACTCTATGATTAAAGCTGATGTGTTGAGTTTAAAATTTACCCACTCTTATCTCCCATCGATTTCTTCCTTAAAATCCTTGGCGGAGGCATAAAAACCTCGAGTGGTCAATCCATTTCGTGCTTTTTGTAGTTTCAATCTAAAAAAATAATGTCACAACTCACAAATACTACAGAGATTGTGATGTTTGAGTGATGACTGTAAAACAGATAGTGATCCCACTTGGATCTAATCACACACACCAGAAGGAACACGAAGAGAGTGATACGGGGGAGTGAAAGCTTCTCAGAAATACAGAGAAGAATATGATATGCACAGCAGAGTAGAGCATGAGGTCTTGACTGAATGAATTTGTACAGTATTTGTTACAGACCCTTATATATGAAATGGCTTTTGATCTCAATCCATACATCTACACACTAATACATATCTTGATGTTCACACTTACAATACTACTTAATGTGCTACTCTAACATCCCCTCAAGCGATTGAGTAGATCTATCACCCCGACCTTGATGCTGAGACAGAGCCTTAGTCATACAATTCGCTATCTGGTCTATTGTAGGAACATAACACACTTCAAGTTCTCGATTATGGACTTTGTCAATTTCGATATGTTTTATGCTTGCATGAAAGACAGGGTTGAAGGCTAAGGAACCGACACCAAGATTATTAGACCATATAACAGGAACAGAAGTAAAAGTAAAATGTAGTTCCCGTAGCAGTGAAAGAAGCCAAGGATTTTTTTGATTGATTAACACATTTGGGGAAAATATTTATCAATTTAACATACCTACAGAAATATTTACCAATCTAACTCAGTCACTGTCACGTCACTGCCACCTCACTACCACCTCATGTTTTTTTCTTGTCAAATACAAAACGTGACTGAAGATCAAGTTTTGGTTAATTATTTGTTTTGAATTTTTTTTTGTTAACCAAAAAAAAAAAATTGCAAGTCATGACTTGCGGTCACGACTTCCCTTTCAAAGGAATCGTGACTGCAAGTCATGACTTTCTTTTCGAAGAAATCATGACTTGCAGTCACGACTTCTATTTGTTCCAAAATTTTCTTTTTTATTCACTGTTCTTTTTTTTTTTTCCTTTATGCTTTTGGTAGTTTACAAATAACTTCTAAGATATTTATACTGTAATGTCTTAAGTCTGATTTATTTTTATGAAGAGAATGAAAATGATCTTGACAAAGTTTAATCTATCATATTATACCTCATCTATCAAACAAGTAGAATCTCTAGCATCTATGTGTTTTTATTTTTTTTTTTTCAATAAAAAAATCTTATATATCTGTTGGGTTCCGATGCGTGCCCACGTTAGCTTAAACAAAAAATTTCAAACTAGTCCACTAGTATATTTGTATTATTTATTATTTTCTCAATAAAAACTAATCCAAAATTTGAAGTTACAATATGTTTATGACCTTGATCTTGTACAACAAAAGCTTTGAAACTCGAGTAATTTGCAAAATTCATAAAATTCACGTTAGTCATGCAAGAAATCTCATTTGCTATAAATGAAGAACTTGGAAGTCAATCAAATGCTACAATAATCCTTAAGTTTATGAACAAGAGTTTCATCATGTATCTTGTAAGCTTGTAAATACATTGTTAATTAAGTTATAAGTTCGCAAAGATACTATTTTGTTCTTTCACATTGATCATTATCACATTAGTAATACCATAATCAAGTACAAAGCATTTATAAAAACAAAAAAGATGTCTTGTTATAGTCCAAAAAAGTCATAGTCTGACCCCAAATAATGACTTCTAGTCCCACAACGTGTTCTCTTTACGATTCGCACATTACGATTTAAAGCTAATGGCACATTCGAAGGGCCAACATCAGCACGCAACGGATTTTGAGCATCTTCTCGTTGAATTTCATCTATATCATGTCTTTCACCATCATGAGTACTTGTACAACAACAACAACAACAACAACAACATAGCCTCAGTCCCAAATTAACTGGAGTCGGCTACATGGATCAAACTTTTCCATTGTGCTCGATTAAATGCAATTGATTGTGAGCTTTCCAAACCATTCAAATCCCTTCTAATTAATGCATCTCATGTTAACT
Organism: Stephania cephalantha; assembly: GCA_039657325.1. NCBI lineage: Eukaryota > Viridiplantae > Streptophyta > Magnoliopsida > Ranunculales > Menispermaceae > Stephania > Stephania cephalantha. Next base: position 38,070,541 of record CM077576.1, read on the forward strand.
TTGGTCTGCCCCTACCTCGTCGAATTTCTACAGTTTCTATTGAGTCAAGTTTTCTAGTTTGGGCATTTGTAGGCCGTCTTTGCAAGTGACCAAACCACCGCAACCGCCCTTCCCTAATCTTTGTATCAATTGATACTACTTCTACTTGTCTTTGAATTTCTATATTTCTTATTATATCTTTACGAGTTTTACCACACATCCACCTAAGCATCCTCATTTCTGCTACGTTCATTTTATGTAATTGTTGTTGCTTTACCGCCCAACATTCACTTCCATAGAGCATAGTTGGCCTAATTGCAGTCTTATAAAATTCTCCTTTTTAACTTAGTAGGAACATTTCGATCACAAATTGCCCATGTTGCACTCTGCCATTTCTTCCATCCAGCTTGAATTCTATGTGTGACATCATTCTCAATGTTACCATCATTTTGTATGATTGATCCTAGGTATCTAAAGTGGTTTACCTTAGGAACTTCTACTTCCCTAATTTTACCACTCCGTCATCTCGATGTCTAGTGTTTCTAAACTCACAGTGCATGGTATTCGGTTTTCGTCCTACTCAACTTAAAGCCTTTAGATTCTAATGTATTCATCCGAGTTCTAATTTCCTATTCACTCTATCTTTAGTTTCATCCACTAAGACAATATCATCTGCAAATAGCATACACCATGGTATATCCTCTTGAATATGTCTAGTTAGTTCATATAACTAAAGTAAATAGATATGGGCTTAAAGCCGATCCTTGATGTAGTCCTATCGTAATAGAAAATTCTTTTGTAGCTCCTCCAAATGTCTTTATACTCGTTACTACTCCATCATACATATCCTTAATAGTGTCTATGTATCTAACATGCACTATTTTTCTTTCTAGAACCCACCAAAGAACATCTCTAGGGACCCTATCATATGCTTTTTCTAAATTTACGAATACCATATGAAGATCTTTTTTCTTTTATCTATATTTTTCTAACAATCGTCTTATAAGGAAAATCGCCTCCATAGTTGACCTCCTAGGCATGAAACCAAATTAGTTCTCTGATATTGTTGTTTCTCTCCTTAGCCTATTGTCAATTATCCTCTCCCAGTTTCATAATGTGACTCATAAGTTTAATTCCCCGATAGTTTGAGCAACTTTGAATGTCTCATTTGTTTTTGAAGATTGGCACAAGCGTTCTTATTCTCCAGTCCATTGGCATCCGTTTTGATTTTAAAATTTTATTGAAAAGTTTTGTTAACCAAGTCAATCCAATTTCTCCTAAGCATTTCCAAAACCTCTATGGGTATTTCATCTGTGCCACATGCTTTCCCTATTTTCATTCTTTTCAATGCCTCTTTAACTTCTACAATTCTAATATTGCATGTATAGTTTACATTTCTTTATTGGTGTGGGTTTTCATCTATTATAGTATCAACTTGAACATCATTAAATAAACTATCGAAGTAACTTTTCTATCTCTCTTTAATATCCTCCTCGCGCGTTAAAACATTTTGATTTTCGTCCTTAATACATCTTACATAACTTAGGTCTTGTTTCTTTTTATCTCTTAATTTGGCTAGCCTATATATATATATTTTTCACCATCTCTATTACCTAACCTTGTATATAGATCTTCCATGAAATTTGTTTTAGCTTTACTAACTACTTTTTTAGCTTGTTTTCTATCTTCTATATATTGATTGTAAACATTTTCATCTTGACACTTATGTATTTTCCTATACATCTCTCTTTTAGTCTTAATTGCTCGTTGGACATCCTCGTTCCACCACCATATTTCCTTCTTTGGTGGTCCCAAGCCTTTAGATATACCTAATACTTTTGATCTCACTCTCATTATGCAACTACTCATTTCTAGCCACATTGTATTAGCATCTAAGTCAAGATTCCAAATATTTTCCTTTAGTAGTTTTTCTCTAAACTCTACTTGTTTACTATGTTTTAGGTTCCACCACTTTATTCTAGGGTCGCTAACTCTTTTATTTATATTATGTCGTCGTGTTAGCTTAATATCAAGTACTACTAACTTAGTAAGTGCTTCACCAGGTATTACTTTGCAGTCTCTACATATTTTTCTATATATTTTTCTTGTTAAAAGAAAATCTATTTGACTCTTGTTATAACCACTACTAAAAGTAATTATATGCGACTCTCTCTTCCTAAAACTAGTATTTGCTAAGACAAGATCGTATGCTGAAGCAAATTCTAAGATTGATTCTTCTTCTTCATTTCTATTACCGTAACCAAAACCTCCATGAACTCTCTCAAACCCATCGTTACTTGCCCCAACATGCCCATTTAAATCTCCTCCAATAAAAACATTTTCATCTAATGATATACTTTGCATAAATCCATCTATATCGTCTCAAAACTTGCGTTTGATGCTATCGCTTAATCCTACTTGTGGTGCATAAGCGCTAAGTATGTTAATTTTTTCGTCTCCAATAATTAATTTAACTAGAATCAATCTATCATCTATTCTTTTAACCTCTACGACATTATCCTTATAATAATTATCCACCACAATTCCTACTCCATTGCATTTTCTATCTATACCGGTGTACCACAAATTTAAACCATGTGCTTCCTATTTCTCTACTATTTTCTCCTACCCATTTTGTCTCTTGGAGGCAAACATCATGAGTACTTGTAGTCCCAAATAAATTCATCATCATTGGACTTGCATTAAAATGACGTGAAAATGTAGGTATCATATCAAATTGTAAGGCTTCCGTAGTCTCGAATGTCATGTTGTGAGGTATTGATGGAGTATGTGGAGTCTCTAACTCGTTGAGAGGTACTGATGGAGTATATAGAGTCTCGAACTCGTTGAGAGGTATGGATGGAGTATATACTGTAGTGTCATGCCTCGAACATGTATCTTCATGAAAAGATTGATGAGATGCTTCAAAAGAAATGAGCATATTATGGATGCGATAATCTGCATGTATTGCAGTCAAAGTCGATGCAGCTACATCTCTAATACGTAGAATAGACTCATCATCACCCAATGTCAACTGATGAATTGATGTCATTCCATGTGCCTACATATAAAATATTTATGAAGTTGTATGCGAAAATAAAATCAACTATTTAAAAGACTTCATAATTAAATAATAAAAATTTGTACTTACCAATGCCTCAACAATAGCTCCACGGCGAGGCATGAATCGTCGTGTAATGCGACGATACCATTGCATATACGGGTCGTAAAACTTCAATGATTCCACCAATAATTCATCATTCGCAATATTAAAAGCACGTTCGTTCCACATGCAGACATAAGCAATATTTTCTGCACTCCAATCTTTATATGTTTTCCCTCTGAAGTCAATCTTATGTAACTCCATGCTTGTGCTATTTAAATGTGGTATCTTTTGTTTCAAACCGAATTGTCGCATGACTCTATCAGGATTATACATTTCAACAACACAGAAGAAAAGTAAAAGTGTTATCGTTCGCCAAATGGCACGACCACTGCTACAATACGCAGGCAAGTCCCTTATCACTGTCTCAGAATACGGCTCCCAAATTACCTGAAGTCATGAAAAACAACTTGAAATGAATAAAATTCACATTTTACCATTTTACAAAAGGGTATTTGAAAAAATTGATTAAGTGTATTTCTTACTTCATCGGGTGTTTGCATGTCAATCATTTCTCTGTATTTTGTTAGCACGTGCATTGATGTTCCTATGGTCTCTAAGGCATGTCTCCACCTATAAAAATGTGAAAAACAACACAATGCATGCATGAATTTATATGTAGATAAATAAACTCAACTTTTTTGACTATGTTAGAAAACTCTAATTACCTATGACCAAATGGAAGAGGCGGAAATAAATCTTCATTTGGTATGATGTCGTTTCAAAGAATATTTCCCATTATTGATGCAAGAAAATGCAACCTGTCCCATGCACATAGTGCAATAATATTACTGGATCTGCAATTTATGCTCCATCAATGTCAGCGACAAGACACAATTGTCTATATAGGTGGGCCAAAGTTGCACTACCCCAACGGTATTTTCCTGCCGCCTCAAAATCCTTCAAAAATTGTAAATACGTGATGTGAACAAGATTGTTAGACTTGTCTGCAAATAAAATTCCTCCAAGAAGTTGTAAGATGTACGCTCTTGCATAGCGTTGCACTTCCACGTCACCACCATTATTTGAAAGGTTTGGAAACCATCTTGAAAGTTGTCGAATTTGAATTCGACCACCAGTTTTGTTTTCAGCGAATGGGAAGCCTAGTAGTGTTAAACATAAGACATCATAATCTTGTTCTACACGACCAGTGATTGGTAATCAATCGACAAGTAACCTTAAAATTATTTGTACATCTTGTAGGGTAATAATCATCTCGCCAACTGGAAAATGAAACGTGTGAGTTTCTGGCCTCACCTCTCAATAAGTGCAGTAATGAGATGTCAATCAATTCCTATGAAATCTATTCGCGTCGTTCCGTAAAACTCAGCTTCCTCAAGATACCCAACTATGCGTTCATCAAGTGGGATCAATCGATGTAATGCTGCTGAATTACGCCTGATAGTCAATATACCAGGATCCTCCTATGCAAATAACATATATGTTACATTAATTCAAATTTAGCTACAAAGCTCTAAAAATATGCAAACAGACAAAAAGTAGTACCGGTCTATTCCAAACGCGAGTAGATCTATGTAGGGCCTGCATAGTCAACACTGAATCATCTATAGGTTCAAGATCCATATCGCGCTTGAACCCCAAATCATTAACAATGTTGTCATTAATACAAAAAACCAATGATGAAAATATCAACGATAAAGTTCATTCAAGAAACAATAAAATTAAAACAAATGTGGGTGATTAATATAAAAACATGGTTTAATTGAAACAAAGTACATGCACCACATAGTCATATGAAAGTGAACTAATATACGAAAAATATGAGTGAATGCGAATGATAAGACTTGACACGCATTTCACTATGAACCATTAGGTGGTTGTTCTTGCTGACGACGAGAGCAAGTGCGCCTATTGTGTCCATCCTGCTTACACTTACTACATCGCAACGTTGTTGGTGCTTCTCTCCATTCCTTCTCTCGCTTCATATGACGTGGTTGTTTCTGATTGCCTCTCCAACTCATCTCAGTTTGCAAATGTCTTGTTTGAGGACAACCTTTTTTGACTCGCTTTCGAGATGGATCAGGCAGCAAGGTGTATGGAACTCTAGAGTTAGGCCAATAATGGGTTGGAAATTTGTAGCATAACATTGACTGTACATAGACAATCTGTAATATGACTCAATGTAACTACAGTGATCTATGACAACACTAGCTCAAACGGCTTGGACATGGGAACATGGAATGCCGAAACACTGCCACTTCATACAAGTGCATCTACGAGCCTCCAATTTCACCACTTGCTTGTTAGACCATTTTCTCAAATGATACCCACGTGTTGCAGTGATGACTTCAAATATGTCATTTTCACGATTCACTAATGTAACATTGTGCCCTCCTGCCGCCTTTCCCCAATGTGACAACTTATCAAGTGCGTACTTTGTGTACCTTTCGACCCTTCCAAGGGCTGCACCTATTTCGTTACGTCTTTTGTTAAAGTAAGTCATGACACGATAAAATGTTACTTGCACTAATGCAGTGACGGTAAAATCGTGCCCCTTTAAGGACACCGTTAAAGCATTGTACATTTGTCAAAAAAATCATGTAAGTATTCGCTTGTAAACGTGATATAAATCAAACACATTAAATAAATAATAGTATAAACATATAAACACAATTAATACCCGCTAGATTTGTAGTCACCCATCCGTATCGAAATCGTTTGTCGTATGCGTTGGTCCATTGTGTTCGATCAAGATCATTAAACCACGCAATACTTTTCGCATTAATTTGTTGAAGTTCTTTCATGTATGCCTTAAATTTTCGAGGTTGATGTTGTGCACCGGCTAAGTACACCATATCATTCAATTCTTTGCTCCTAAATCTCATGTTGAAATTACTGCATATGTGACGAAGGCAAAATCTGTGTTGAGCTCTTTCATGGGTCCATCCATTTTGAGGATTATTCATTGCCAACAATATACCAGGGTGTCGATCAGAAATGACACATATACCATATCGATCAGTCACATGATGTCGCAAACAAGTCATAAACCATCCCCAGCTGTCTTGGCTTTCCTCATCGACGATGACAAATACTAAGGGAAATATATGACTATTACTATCAACAACAGTGGCTATTAAGAGTTTATGTTTGTATTTTCCATACAAAAATGTGCCATCAATTTGTATAATTGATCTGCAATGTCTAAAACCTGCAATAGAATGTGCAAATGCCCAAAAAACCCATTTGAATACAACCTCGTTGTTGGCATTAGGCTCGTCATGCCTCCAACCGACACGTGTCCCTAGATTGCTTTCTTGAAGAGCGGCCATCTACCGCGACAACATTTTATATGATTCTTCCCAATCTCCAAAGATTTTAGCAATTGCTTTTTTCCCCAACCAAACTTTCTTGTAATGAACATCATAACTGAATTTTTCCTTGATAATTTGATGAAGAACTGGAACCGAGATAGACGGATCTCTTCTCACCACATTTTCAATTTCACGGCATATAACGGTGGAGTCCAAATGAGCATGATCCTTGGACAGTTTTGCATAGATACATTTATGCGGTCCTGCATATTTACTTATATCAAACATTCCGTGTGTTTTTCTTTTTGAACACCGCAATCTCCAATCACATCCATCTGAATGTTTCTTACAACGAACAACCCACATATTGGGTGTTGAATGAGTTACCACAAATTGCCTGTGTCCTTTAATATTGTACAATTTCACAGAATGTTATATATATACCTTAGAAAAGAACCGCATGCCTACATGAAATTTTGACGCCTCATTCCATACAGTCTTATAAGGAATCATTGCATTCTCATGAATATGTCACATTGCCTCACTATTCAATTCCATAAACACAGATGAAGGTATGACAAATTCACCAACACCCACAGACGCATCATCAATTCCAGCAGCCTCTTGATCGACGAAATCATCATTTCCAACTTCGTTCAAGATTGGAGGACAAGATAATGAGCCATCCTCAGCTATGACTCGATTTAATGTATCTTGGATTATGATATCATGAACATGATGAACATCAACTCCTACGTCATCAACATCATCATCGTTACTTTGTTTATCACTACCATAATAGTTATCATTGCCCTCACTATTCACACCATCAGATGAATGAGCTTCCTCGTCTACATCGAGATTTGAAGTCATTAAAGGCGATGCACAATGATTATCTTCAAATATTGGTTGAGTACTAGGCCCTTCTGCACTTACCACTCTGTTACAATTGGAACTAGTATAAGATTGCCTCGGAACTAAATCTAAAAATAGCTCCATACAATTTGGTGGTGGAAATTCTGCCACAATCTCCCAAGCATCTTTCAGAATTGATTCATCAACTATTCACAAAGGGACATAGTTGTACGTTCCAGTTCCAATGTACACAGGATATCGATATATCATATTTAATATCATTTTCTCATTGTCTATCTCCAAAGAATTACAAATAAAACTCACAAGTTCCTCGTAACCTAAACTCGACTTGGATCTGAGATGTCGAATAGGTGGTGTTGTGTACGAAATCCCAAATGGTCCATCAACCATGACACCATTCATATAGCACACCAAAGTTACTCTTCGATCAACCATTATGGAATCTATAATATATATATAGAATATAATTGTTAGTCAATAGAAGTGATGATAATTAATACACTCACTTAGCACATATAAACTTAACAAGCTCCAACGTATCCCTCCAACGTGTATTTAAAAACACTTATTGCTAGTATATGTACCTAGCTAAGTGATGAAAAAATTTATGGCTATGAAAATGGGCTACATGCTCTTTAATATCCCTAGCTAATATGTGCTAACAAATCGTGATCACTTAGTTCTCTATGCTCCTTGAGTGATGATAAAATATGTGACAAACAACATGTTAGTTTAAGCAAATATGTGAGATTAGAACGTGGTTTCTATGCTTTCTCATTGAGCTACAAAACAAGACAACTTTATGTCTGAATAAACTAAGTCGCAAAATGTAATGCCTTTGCTTCTTGAAGTCTAACATGTCATTGAAGAGATTATTGTCCTAAATTCCATTTTGCTATTTAAGATGTAACGCACAAATCAAAAGGTGAACTAAAATAAAATCATGACAACTTAAAATCTTCTTCCCATGATCACTAAGCCATTTTATCCACTACAATGGTACATATACCAGCTGATTGACCATAACTACAAACTGTAATTTGGAGAGGCAGCGACTAACTTAGGGTTTTATATATACTAGTTAGAACTGATAATGATATGTGAAAAATTCACTCAAACAACAACAAATAAGTTTTTTAATCCATGTAGCAGAGTCTGATAAAAGTTTTTAAATCAAGGAAATTAAAAATCAACACAAAACCAATGAACATTTTATTCATCAATTAAGCATACTCTAAGCATACTCTTCTAATGTTGGAACATGAGCATAGGACCCAAAGAAGAACAATGCGGACTAAATTCAACAATTAACACATTGAGGGAAGATATTTACCAACACAAAAGAGACCGACGGGAAGGCGAGTAGTGACCGGCGTGAGTACACAAGGAGGCGCTGAGTGCAGCCAGCAGCTGGTGGGAGGCGTGCTTGCGGTGGACGAAAGGCTTCCTGCGGCGGACGCCGGAGGCGTGCCTGCAGTGAAGACAGAGAGAGCTCGGTGAGAAGGAGATGCACGAAAGCTCGGTGAGAAAGAGAAATGCACAGAGAGCTCGGTGAGAAAGAGAAATGCACAGAGAGCTCGGTGAGAAGGAGATGCATGGAGAGCTTGGTGAGAAAGAGAGACGCACAGAGAGCTCGGTGAGAAAGAGATGCACAGAGAGATCGGTGAGAGTGAAAGCAAAACTCTTTTTGGGAAGGAAGTTGTGACCGCATTTTTTTTTTGGTTCGTTTTAGTTTTTTGTGATTTTTTTTTTTTAAAAAAGCCAAAACGTGGTCTCGGATAACGTTTTCTATACAACAAAATAACAAACGATTTCTAACCAAACGGTGATGTGGAAGTGACATGGCGGTGACATGGCTCTAAATGAGTTAGATTGGGAGGTATTTTTGAGGGTGAGTTACTTTGTTAAATATTATTCTCAAATGTGTTAATCAAGCAAAATCGCCCAGAAGCCAAACAATTTCAGCTGCAGAATGAGCTAAAGCACGATATTTTACTTCCGTGCTAGAACGAGCAACGACATGTTTCTTTGACTACCAAGACACTAAAGCTTCACCAAAGTAAATGTTGTAGCTAGCTATGGAACGTCGGTCATCTGGAGAACAAACCCAATCAGCATCGGCAAATGCTATGAGTGCTAACTGAGATGATTCTTTGATGTGAAGAGACCCAAACTGAGAGCCTTGCAGATACCTAACTACTATCTTGATAGCTTGCTAGTATTTAAGAGTAGGGGACTGCTGAAACTGACTTAGCTTGTTGATAATAAATGCTAAGTTAGGCCTTGTGTGTGTGATAAATTGAAGACAACAAGCTAAGGTACAAAGTGACATCATGAAAAAGAGGCCTATCATTAAGATGTAGTTGTTTTGATGTAACTGCAGGAGTATTGGCAGGTTTTTAAAGCTTGTGAGCCAAGTTTCTGAACAAGCTTATTAAGATAAGTACCCTGATTCAAATAGAAGCCTGAGGAGTCTCGAGAAACTTTAATGCCTATAAATAAACTTAAATCGCCCAGATTTTTTAGTACAGACACAGTGTTCAGTTTGGTAACGAACGATGTACCAAATAAGAAGAGTTACCAGTTATCAGAATATCATCAACATAAATGATAATATATACTAGAGACTTCCCTTCACTGAATATAAAAAGAGAAGAATCTACTTTCGAATTGTAGAATTCCATGATAAGAAATGGATTTAAGCCTGTTAAACCAAGCCCGTGGAGATTGACGAAGACCATAAATTGCCTTATTCAATTTGCACACATAATCACTTCAGATAAATGGCCATGTAAAAAAGTATTATTGATGTTTAAATGTCTCGCAGTCCACTTGAAAGAAGCAACAATAGTAAGTACTACTCTTATTGTAGAAGCTTTGATAACTAGACTGTATGTAGTAAAGAAATCCACTCCAGGAATTTGTGTATATCCTTTGGCTACTAACCGAGCCTTGTGTCTATTAATGGTACCATCAATATTGTATTTAAGCTTGAACAACCACTTATTTCTTACTAACTTCTGATCAACAGTAGGAGGAACTAACACCTAAGTGTTATTGTTCTGTAATGCTCTAAATTCAGACTTCATGGCCTCCACTGATAAAGCTGATTTAAGAGCTTCCTTCATAGTATTAAGTTCAGAAATAATATGAGAACTTGCATTACGAATAGCTGATAAAACTTTGTATTTAAAAATACCATCCTTTGCACTTGTAATCATTTGGTGGGTGGATACAATAGGGACAGGTAAAGACTCAGGAACAAAAGGAATGGACGTTGAACTAGAAGAAGACAATATAGGAGAGTGACTAGAAGAACTTGATGACCCATGTATATCAAAAGTAGGTGAAGGAGTGGTTACAGAAGTAGAAGAAGTAGGTAAGAATTGGGAAAACCATTTGGAATACTAGCAAGAGGAATAGAAACCACAGCATAAGGTATAAGGACATTAGTAACCGTGGATGGAGAAACGTAAGATAATATAGTTGAAAATAGAAACTCTGGTTCATTAAACATGACATTTCTACTAATATAAAGTTTGCCTTGAGGACTTAAGCATTTATAGCCTTTATGTCTAGGACTATACCCAATGAATATACATTTATCTGATCTAAAATTAAACTTGTGTTTATTGTAAGGTCGTAAGTAAGGAAAACGTGAACAACCAAAATTTTTAAGGATTGAATAATCAGGAAAAGTCTTCCAAAGAGTTTCATAAAGGGAAATATTGTCTAGAACAGGTGTGGAAGTCTGCTTATAATGAACAGACGCATGGCAAGCTTCCCACTAAAAGGAATAAGGAAGATTTGCTTGAGCTAGTAAAGTCAATGTGGTTTCAACAATGTATGTGTGTGTTTTCTTTCGGCTCTACCATTTTGTTGGTGAGTATATGGGCAAGGGTGCTGAAAATGAATACCATTTTGAGCCAAAAGATTCTGAAAAGGGCGACATTCACCACCCCAATCAGACTGAACACATTTAATCTTCAGAGATAATTGATTTTCGATCAGAGATTTAAATTGTTGAAAAATAGAGTGCCTCATTCTTAGCTTTCATTGGATATACCCGTGCAAATCTTGAAAAGTCATCTATAAAATGTATATAGTAGAGAAATCCATCACGAGATTTACATGGGGAAGGCCCCCTGATATCAGTATGAATCAAATCTAAAGGTGTAGATGCATGTGATGATGATTTAGGATATGGTAAGGAATGAATTTTTCCCAATTTACAGGCATCAAAAAAATCAGAGACAAATGACTTATTGAAAGAAACATTACAAGAATTCAGTATTTGAGTAAGGACCTTTACATAAGGATGCCCAAGGCGAGAATGCCATAAACAAATGCTTTTTTTTTTTTTTTTACTCGGAAGGAAGAGAAGGAAACACGTAAAGGCCATCCTTAAGAATCCATTTGAGAATAGTCACTTTGGCGTGAAGATTCTTAATCAGACAATGATTGGAATGAAATTCCACAAAAATAGGATTTTCATTAGTAAGTTTTCATACACTAAGCAAATTCTTGGTACTGTGTGGAACACACAAAGCATCAGAAAAATTTAAAGATGAATGCAAATTATCAGACTTAATAGAACTAATTTGCGAAATAGGAAGACTAGATCCATTAGCAACTGTGAGTTGATCGATACCTGAATAATACGATCTATCGAAGAGTTGATTTGGATCATTGGTGACATGTGATTACGCTTCGCTGTCTGCATACCACGATTGATATGTTGCAGACTCATGTGATGCAAAGAAAGTATTCGGTGCCACATAGAAAGCATTTTCTTGAGAAGGTGAATTTCAAAAACCTTGCGGATGAGGAGTAAACTGAGTATGCACATTCGAAAACCTTGCGGATAAGGAGTAAACTGAGTATGCATATTCGATTGTTGAGGAGCCGATCCCATGAAAGTGCAATCCGAGCGATAGTAACACACAGATGCAACAAGGTAGGTCTTTCCACAGATTTGGCATGTCGGACGATTTATCGAACCACAACCACAACCACGTCCTCCTCGACCTCTATGACCTCGACCACCATTGAAACCTCCTCGGTTGCCTCTTCCTTAATTTTCTCCTGATTTGTTGTTAGAGAAGTGATTCTTGATGAATGTTGCGTTTGCAGACATAGCTGCTGTCAAATTTGCTATCTTGGTTTGCACTTCTTGGATCTGAAGGAGCTTCGTTTCAAAGTTGATCAAGGAAGCATGCATGTCCATGTAAGCTCTGCATCTCTTTCAATTACACTGGTTATCGGCAAGTACTCTGGATCTAGTCCAACTAAAGAACAAGACACCAGATCTGACTTAGACATTGGTACTCCAGCAGTGGCGAGACAACCCGCTTGTTCTTTGATCTTCTAGAGGTACTCGGTCATGGATTTGGATCTTTTACTTACAGTTCGTATGTTGTTGTGACAGATCTGGACTTTTGCTCGACATGTTGCTCCGCACAAAAAGACGATTGCTAGCCATGTTTCATTTATGGCAGTGCACTTTTTGCCTACCACCTGATGAGCTATATCTGGCGTGAGAGAATTCAAGATCTATCAAAGTAGTACCTGGTCTTGAGATTTCCACTCTAGATACTTCAGATTTGGCTCACCGGTTCTTGAATCCACCAGATCTGGACACTTCACTGTCCCAAGCAAGATTCCATCGAAATTGTTGCCTGCGACGAGTGGAAGAAGAAGTGATTTTCAGAGTATGTAGTTATCCGCATCGAGCTTGATCATCATCGATTGGCTCAAAGAATGACCAAAAGGAGATGAAGCTCTCGTGAATGTAACGAACGATGAAGATGTAGAGTTGGATAAGTGGATCGTAGTCTCCATGGCTGTCACAGTTGGATCTGCCATGACTAACCAATTCAAAGCTCTGACACCATGATATGCAGCAAAGTAGAGCTTGAGTTCTAGATAGAATGAATTTGTACAGTGTTTGTTACAGACCTTTATATTGGAAAGGGTTTTTTTATCTCAATCCTACATCTACACACTAATACATATATCGATGTTCACACTTACGATAATACTTATTACACGTGTTGAGCGTGCACAATAGTCTATTATATTTTACTATTATTTGTAGTAGTGGTAAATGAGATATCGTCTCCACATGAATTTTGCAAACTTCAAAGAAAAATATTTTTTCTTGTTTTTTTAAAATTTAGTTAATTAAATTAAATGGGAATTAAAATACCAAATAACTAAAATCTATAACTACTAACTTAATTAACCAAATTAACTTAACTAATTCAACCAATCTAATGCACACTAAATTAAACAATATTCAAATTCAGTATAAATATAACAAACATCTTAACAAATCCCCATTAAACAATGTAATATACTTGGATTGCTTTCAAACACTAGAACATAACATCTCTTCATAATATAGTTATAATTATAACACATGGAATCTTGGAATCATTAAATCCTAATTCATTATAGGTTGAAAGCCTTTAGGCAGCCACCGATTTTCTTAAATTCAATAGAAAAGCCACATTCTTATGATTGTATATCTATCAATTGGATAAAACACAACCCCATAGAGATACGATAACATTAACAATTAATGAAAATCATGTCTAATTTAAGCCAATACAAGCTAGAATATGCTAGTCAATAAATAACTTAGAACACAATCACATAGAATATCCACTTGGGAAAATCATAGTTACTACTTCTATAATTTTCATCAATAATCATACATATAGATTCGAAATCAAAATTACAATACACATTTGCAACTATGCATGCAATATTAATCTTCATTAGTTATAATACACAAAATAACTTGTTAAATCTGTGATTGACGTTTTATGAATAGATTTAAAAGATTAAGTACGTGATTCCTTAATTATAACTATCTAACAATCCAAAGTATATACATTTCTAGGGTTTGTTTAGATTGATAAAATACTCACTCATGCTGGAAATTAATAACACAATAATATGATTAAAAGATATAATGAATAAATAAATAAACACATTTTAAATAAATCAAATCTCCAATGTAGCTTCAAACATCAACTAAAACTAATAAAAAACTTATTGAATATGTAAAATAGATTGGAGAGAGAGTTGTTTCGAAGCTATCTAGTCCTATAAATAGTCTCTTAAGTGATACATATCATAAATAAACTCAAATTCTTCATATTAATAAAAAAAACCCGTAACCGACCTTAGCGATTTATCAGTAATCAAAAAAATCCGTAACCGACCTTTTTGAATCAATCACTGGAATTAGCTATTTGTGCTCCACCGATTCAGCTAACGATTTCTAGTATATTTCCCAACTAGTAGAGGAATCGCTGACACTTTTCTGCTGCACATTTAAGTGGTGATTCCTAGTGTAAATGCAAATTGCTGGCTAATCACTGGACTTATTTTCTTATTGACTGTTTTGCTCTTCTTCATTTTTTCTCCATTTCTTCATTTTCTTATTTAAAACCTAAAATCAAATAAATAAGAGAATAACTAGTGTAATATCATCATTTATATCTAAAATCAACCTAAATTGCACTATAAAATATGTCTAATTATTGACTCGTAAAATACCCCCAAACTCAACACTTTGCTATCCCGAAAAAATGAATACTCCCAATCATATTCTCTTTTCATTCTTTATAAACTGATTTCAATCTAATTCATCTTAACTTTAAACAATATAAACTCTAAATAAAAGTGATTTTCAAATGAAAACATATCATCCATAAGTAAATAAAGTTATGATAGAATAGAATGATTTTAGACAAAATTAAACATTAATGATAACTCAACCACCCAATGCAATACCCTTTAGAACTTAAAGTTGATTACCAAGGTTAGTACACAATATAGGTTTTCTCAATCTCCTTTGATAAACATCAAGCTTATGATGACTAGTATAGAATTTCAAAACACAAAACAACAACAACAACAACAACAACAACAACAACAACAACAACAACAACAACATAGCCTCAATCCCAAATTAACTGAAACCATTCAAATCCCTCCTAATTAATGCATCCCATGTTAACTTTGGTCTGCCCCTACCTCGTCGAATTTCTACAGTTTCTATTGAGTCAAGTTTTCTAGTTGGGACATTTGTAGGCCGTCTTTCCAGGTGACTAAACCACCGCAACCGCCCTTCCCTAATCTTTGTAATTTCAAAAAAACCACTAAATTACTCTTAGTTTTAGAAAACACTTTATAATAGCACCACAATCAAAATGAATAGGGATTTTGCCAAGATACGAATGAATATATAATTTAAAACGTGTTAGATTAAGAAATACTTCACTCAACTCTAGTTTTAAGCGCTCGAGATAAATCTTTTCTTTAAAGAGTTTAAGAACATCCATTTCTCATCTCTCATTCTTTTCTACTTCATCCTAATTATTTCTTTTTAATATATATTTCTTTTGCTTTTGCTTTTGAGTCTATGCTCCATTTCTTATAGACATTCTCACATTTTTCACACTATAAATTCTCTGCTTCATTTTTTATGGAATCTATATGACTCTCTATATTTATATATTTGTAAACTCTTGTTAACACTTTTCACTGTCCACTAAAGTTGAAGAAATCTTTCTAACATATAGAAATTCATCTGTTTCTAACCCATTTCTTCTTTTAATTATGGCATAATAACTTTCTATATATACTATAAAAATATTTAATCAATAGGTTTTTTATCACAAGATTCTTTGAAATCATTCTTGTTCATCTTGCTCTATTGTTTCAATCTTCTACCCATTTTCATGACTAACACAATGTATTTAATTTGGTATATACATCAACTAGTAAAGTTAATAAAAAAATATAAAAATTGATTCCTTCTATCATATAATTCATTTGGGCAATAAAAATATCACTTCTATTTAAAAATCTATTACATGTTCATTTAAGTTATCATTTTTTTTCCTAACTAAAAATAAAGAAAAATGAAATTCATACTTACTTGAATTCGAAAGAAATTTGAAAAATCTCGTCAACCTACTTGAATATCGGATCAAAAGTTTGAACTTTTTTAATCAATTTAGAACTTATCTTCTACCTTTCTTTCATTTCCTATCCTTGCTTTCTTTGCTATCATTATCACTTTCCACATAAAATACCCACAAACTTATTCCAAACTTTGGCATCAAGGTTTAAAAATGAAGTCGGGTTTTCGATAAAACAAATATACCACGTGAAGTATAAAGGAATTGATATAAGCATAAATTGGACAATCAATATAAAAAAATAAAATCAATATAGAGTTATCATTAGAGAGAGTGCATAAAAATTAGTATCACTACAAAAAAATGTAAATTAGAAACGAAATTTAATTTCGTTTCTAATCAGAAATGGTTAGAAACGGAATTGAGACGGAAATAGTCAGAGACGGAATAAAGACAGATTACAGACGGAAATATAGACAGAATAGAGACTGAATTAAAATCCATTTCTAAAAAAGTTGCGCCAACGTTCCACCAAAAATTCAGTAGTTTATAACCGCCCATCACGTCTTGAGATTCGTGCATCAATAGATGAAATATTTATTTGTTTCAAACTCTCTCTCTCTCCTCGAACTCTCTCTCCCAACTCCCTCTCTCCTTGAACGAACTCTCCCCCTCTTCCTCGACCGAACTCGACCTCTCTCATCGACTGAACTCGACCTCTCTCGAGCTCACCGGCAGCTCAACAACTGCTTTCTTCACCGGCGGCTCAGCAACTCCTCTCTTCACGGCTCTGCAAATCCTCAACTCTCTCTCGTCTCGAACTCTCTCTCTCTCCTAAGCCCTAAATCTCTACGAAATAGTCACCGCAGATAGTTATTGTTCACTGGTGCTCTCCAAATTTGATGTCTTCACCGTCGAGGGGATTTACGACTTTGTTGGTTGGAGATTGGAGAGCTAGTTTGGGAGATTTGGTGTTGTTTGAAGAGATTTGGAAATGGGGGTTTGGATTTGGTGGGTTTTGGCGGTGGTGTTCGGAGTTTGAGTTGCTCTCTGCCGGAGCTCGTGCCTTCTGCCGTCACCGTCGCATAAGCCTTTGCTGTCGTCTCTCTCTGTCGTCGCCGTCCTTGTCCCTCGCCGTCGTCGTCTCTCTGTCCCTCTTTGTCGTCTCGCTCGTGCGTCGCCGTCGTCTCCTCTCTTCACTGCAACCATTGTTTTAGGGTTTGGGATCCGAAGCCCCGTCTTCGACATTGAGGCAAGTAATCCACGAAGCTCCCGGTGTGGTTTCGGCTTGACACCCTCGCCTTTGCGAACCCTAGTTGTTGATGAAGATGTGCCCTAACCTCACTCGAAGTCTCTCTGCTTCCTCCCTCGCCTCTTAACCTTTTCATGCCCTGAACTCGCGAAGCTCAAAACTGCCATCAAATTAATATTTCTTTTGGAGGACGTAGTATATCAGACTGCCATTGACAACTACATGGTGCAGCAGCTTGATGGAACTGTCAACGAGTGGGGTTGGTGTAAACAAAAGGTAGTTAGTCGGTTTGCAATTGATTGCTTTTATTTACTTTCTATTACTTTGTATGGATGTATGTGGTGATCCACTTCGTCATTTGTTATTTTTGCAACTTGGAGCCAATGCTATTTTGGCGCTTTCTCTTGCATTTGCAAAGCAGGAGCAAGCGTGAAGAAGGTTCCCTTTACAAGGTATATTGTTCATTAGTTTCCTCATCATGCGTTTTTCTGTTCTCACGATTTGTCCTAAAATTTTATAAGATCGGTATTCAAGGAGATAAAAATTGGTAAAAATCCATCTAGTTGTTTCAAGTCTTTATTGCGTTGTGTGGTCCAAGAAGAATAAGGTTTTCTTTTTCTTTGCATCTCTGGTTCAATAGCACTCTGAGAGATGTAAATACTGATTGTGGACCTTGCATGCAGGGATCTGGATTACTTTCTAGCTAATACAAAATGAAGGAAACATTAGTCTACTTAAGTTGTTATCAAATGTGTATTTAATAGTATTAATATTTTGCTCGCACCGTTTCTCTCATTCGCGAAGGTTAGAATCGCCTCCTCTCTCATTTGTGCCCTTATCTCCTTTGCCTGATTTCTCATTCTCTTCTAGTTTTGGTTGAGGACTTCGATTGAGGTATTCACTATCAAAATGCCTAAGGCGAGTTTCGATACACATTCTTTTATAGGCCTCGAAATGTATTGAGCTCCCTAAACAGGCGGTTTGCAATGTCTGCATTCTTTTAGTTTCGATTGAGGACTTCGATTGAACTCTTGAAATGCGGGTACAGATGTGAGAATGGGACTAACTACTCATCTTGCATAGAATTAGCAAATAGCTTGATTTGTCTCTAAAGATTTTTGTTGGATTTGAAAGAAAGCCTTTAAGCTTCCCATTTATATATGTACATTTACTTTTGCTGGCATTATATATGTAAGTGTAACACTTACTGACAAAGCTATAGAACATCAGATTTCCATCCTTATTTTGGTGAAAATAGTGCTAATTAACTACTCATCAATTACATATATATAATCAGAGGTTCAATTTGTTGGCAATAGAACAATACATGCATCTTGCCCAAACTTGTTTATGGGTTTCCTTGTGAGTTTACATGGCTAGATTTGTTGCTAATTAGAAACAGGTAATACTCATTGTGACTTTTAATTCGAAATGATTGCGCATAAAGTCTTTTTTATTGTTTTATGATTAATTTGGCTTGATTGCATATTATAGCACCCTATTAAACCATCAATACAAACTTGTACCTCAACATTGACCTATCTAAGTTACCACACTAATATAAGTTATGAGGTATAAATAATATTTGTTATCTTTGACCTATCCACCTCTTTACACAAACTATTTCTAGCCTTTCTCATAACTTCATTATGTTAAATAGATTAATATAATATACTAAACTTCGTTAGATTTGAATATTTACAACACACATAAAAAATATATAATGAATTCATGAATAACAAGAGAGTAGTGTTAAGAGCTTGTGTAACCTTGCATCGACATCTTCGATAGCCATTCCAGACAATGATTAAAATAGCTCAATCAACTTTGGAAGAGTTTGAAACGTTGCATTGTTGGCTTACTAAAACTAAAAAATTGATTACAAAACATCAAAAAGAGATTTATGACTAACATCAAACAACTTGATTTTATAAGAAAGGATTAGAACATTATAACATAACCAAAAAAAAAAGGAGTCGTCGATGTTAAACAATAAATAACATGAAAATAATTGTAACCACCTAAAGCTTTATGTTGGACTAAAGCCTTTAAGCTTCCCATTTATTAGTTATAATTCCTCACCCTGAGAGAGGTCCTTGCATCTTACCTACCTACTAATCCACTTTGCAAGTAATTGCTTATACCTTTGATATTTCTATACAGGAAGACATATATCAAAAAAAGCTTGTGTTAAGTAGAGTTTTTAAAGCTTATCAAAGACAAAGAAGATGAGCGTGATCTTGCTGAACACCAACTTTCGAACCTTAATCTACTGCACAATGATGAAAAGGAAAAAAAAATTCGTAATTGATATGCCTCATGCTATTTGTTGGATGTTTCATTCTTTACTGTGCATGAACCAATCTATATGATCCATATTTGTATAAATGGCATGTGAAATTCTTGCAACAAATTGAGATTGTGAACATCTGTATTTTATTGTTTGGGTGCGATCATTTTAGTCAAAATGCATTTCTATTATCCAATGTCTCTTGATTATGTTGGTTGTCTTATCTATTGGTTATGTTTTAGTATGATTCAGTTTGATGTTTCATAACTAGTTAAATACCTATATTTTGTTGTTTAGGTGGCCGTGTAGATTGGGCTTTGGCCAAGGGTTGCCTATGGTAGAAAACTATAATGGAATTGTTTAACTGAGTGATGTCATTGATCATTTGTAAGCTTCACATGTCAACAACCACTCGAGTTGTTATCTAGTAACTTAATTATTTTGGACTGTTTGTACTGCAATGCCTCTCTAAGGGTCACGCAGACATTCCTTAAATCTTTATTTCTTTTTCCTTGTGCATTTATGATTTTTTTTTGTAAGTAATTACTTATACCTTTGATCTTTCTATGCAGGAAACGTATATCAAAAGTAGACTTATTGAAATCACGAAAATGAGCAGTAAAGCTTAAGGTACCCCAACTTAAGAAAACAAATTTAATGCTACTATTATATTGTTACCATTATGTGTGTTTGTGTGTTTTTCTTTTCTTTTCAATATTGGTAGTGAATTAATGTAAAAGACAACAAATACCATCAATTCATGGTAACAATAGTGGAAAAGAAGACTTAAATAATGTGAATAGATGTAATCTAAGCTATAACTGATTTGAATGTTTTTGAGGGCTCGTAGATGTGCGTAGGAGAGAATTGTTTCAACTTGTGTAAATTGTGAAGTCTGTGATAGCCGCCATTGTTTGATCTTACAAGCATATCATTTTAGTTGCTTATTGTTGATCCATGCAGGCTAAGCTCCAAAAGAGACGTCAGGAGTCGACCCGGACTACACCGACCAAATAGGTGGATGATGAGGCGGTGTACTACAAGGTGGCGGGTGAGTGTCCCAAAGGACGTGTCTACGGTCTCAGATCGTTAGGGAAAAAGAAGAGAAGATACGCAGATGCTGATGCTAGCACATCCCAGGTGCTAGCACAATGAGGGATGGACAACTTTATGATACTTATGTATTTTTATGGTTGTTGTAGAACAATGAGAATTGTAGTTTTTTTTTGGATACTTCGGTATCTTAGACATTTATTATACTTGACTACGTTTCGTGAATATATAAATCTTTTTTAATATCGAAATGTATGTTTTTTCTCATTTGAGTCTTGTTGTTGATATATATTATTGATTAGTGTATATATGTGAAATTTTGTTTTTTTAGGGATGTTAGCACCCCCTAAGGAGTTGTTGGAGGGCAGGCGATGGAGCAGGTCCTGTTGTTATTTTTAGTTTTAGAAGTTTCGGAGAACCAATTTGATTCTTGTGAATATTTTTTTTAAAAATTGGGCATAAAAACGGAATAGAGGCGGATTAGCAATGGAATTTATAAATTCCGTTGCTAATCCGTCTCTAATTTGTGAAGAAATAAAATGAAAAAACTGGGGAAACAGAGTTTAGAAACGGAATAGGGACGGATTAGCAACGAAATTCGTAAAGTCTAATTTATGAATTCCGTCTCTAATATGTCTCTAATTAGCAACGGATTAGCAACATAATGAATTCCGTTGCTAATCCGTTGCTAATTAGAGACGGATTAGAGACATAATTTATAAGTTCCGTTGCTAATCCGTCTCTAATTTGCAAATGATTAGCAACGAAATTTATGAATTATGTTGCTAATCCGTTGCAAATTAGGGACGGATTAGCAACGGAATGCAAGTACAACCACTCATTTTGGAAGAATGTCCATTTCTGTTCCGTCTTTGTTCCGTTTCTAAATCCGTATCAAATCCATCTCTAATCCGTCTCTAACCAGCAACGGAAACACATTTCCGTTGCTGACTAAATCAACGATGACAATTTTAGAGACGGAATAGATTCTGTCTCTATTCCGTTGCATAATTGAATTAGAGACGAAATTTATGCTAATCAGCAACGGAAATTTCCATTTCTGATCGGCTATTTTTTTGTAGTGTATGGATAAACATCACCATTGTATAACAAATGTATCAAATTACCAATCACTGAGCACAAAGTATAGCACCACCACAAACACAAAGTATCACTATTACCGGAGTTACATAGAAGACCTTACATAATATCACTCAGAGACAAATAAGATAAATAGAAAAAGAAAATCAATGTCGTCGTCCGATAGTCGCATCGTCATCGTCCTCCACTAGATCAATCTTCTGGAATTGGTAACTCACAGTGGGGTCGTAGAGGTGGTAGTCTTGACCTGGCAGTGTTGGAACATTAAAACTGCTACTTAGTGGTTGCCTCATATGTGTAGGTGGTACATGAACCTCTGTGCCTCCTTTTCGTCTATATATTCTAAACATTTTTCGCTCCATCCTGTGGATACTCCTTGCTAAGGCCCTCTGGTTCTCAAATACCAGCTCTTGGTTTCTCAGAGTTGTCATTTGATTGTACAAAATTGCACTTATGAAGGCCAACTTTGAATTTTCCATATATAGTCCGTCATAATCCCTTGCAGGGTGCTCCACATTTGGATCATGCATGTCTAGCTTCCGACATATCCTCCAAAATTCTTCTCATATCATCTCTGATTTTCATTCTCTGCTATGTCTCTCTTTCATCCTCGGTGTCTTTATAACCATTTACTCTTTAATATCTCTCTATAACTTCATCCGTAATGGTCTTCTCCGATAGAACATCCATATCAAGCCCTGCCATGTTAACTTGATCTACTCTACAAAAAGTCGTGATCATCAGATGGAAAGGTAGTCCGTCATTCTTCTTCATGGTGATCACACTCTTAATCGACTCATAGATAATTTTTCCAACATCCAAGTATCTTAATCCCATAAAAATATGTTAAAGTAGACGACCTTATAGTTCGTTATCTCGTAATACCGTAGGCTCGAATATAAGCTTGTGTTGATGAAATAACATCAAGCTTTCATGATTTTCATAAAAATTTTGGTGGCTATGTGCTTCGGGTACCCCTTCATATCAAAAATAAATCCGTCACCATGGATTGCTTCTAAACCTCCCTTAATTGTTTCAGTGGAGTAGTGGTACTTAATGGCGTATTTGGGCTTTGGGTACTCATCATTTTGTTTTTGGTGAAATTCTGATAAACTAAAATACCGATTTATTCTTGCAGCAGAATAATCCACTGTCATTCCTCAAACTCATAACTCAGTCTTACTATCATTTTCATATGCATTTGCATAAAACTCTCTTACCAAAATATCGTAACCTTCTCACTATGAACATCCTCTAGGTCTAAGTGTTTATAGTCCCTAGCCAATAACCCATAGTTCCTGGCCTCAATGATATCTAAGATCTTAGCTCTGTATTTCAATTCGTTCTTTACATTAAATCCATTCTTCGGGATCAACTTCCTATCCCTTACTAAATCATTCTTAAATTTCTTATAGGCCTTCTCATTGACAAAGTTCTCCTTCCTAACTACATAATTTTTTGCCCTCGTCGGTATATCTTGTTTAACTTCTTCTACTTCCTCGTCCATTTCTACATAATCATCCCCAGTATTCAAGCTAAATGAAGAAGGTGGAGTAGGCTCTTTTTGTGGTCTAATCATAGGTGTGTTAAAAGATATTGAGATAGGTTGGATTTGGGAAACTTGGACTTAGTTTTATTTTCTCTACTCATTCCCCTTTCCTTTCTCCTCACTTGAACATCTACCTTTTCCACCTCCGACCATTTGGATAAGTACAAGTAAAAGAATGAACCTATAAAACCATTTAAAACCAAATTTGTCAGAAAAATACTTGGTAAAATTCAACTTATCTATCCCAAAGGAGAAATTCATCTTAAAAGTCATTTATAAATTGAGAGTTTGAAATTTATATGAAATTTATTGATAAAACATCTTTTAGAAAAATAATCATTCGTAAGTAATTTAAATCATGCGATATGCATACACGAAAACCCCCCAATTTCATTTGAAACTGATGAGTCGTTAATTATGTAATTATATATAGGTTATTTATATATTTTTTATTGTTAAGTCTCCAAAATATTAGTCTAATTATCTTTATTCATTATTTTCAGGGTTTATGGAGTGCGCGATTGAATCTAGGGCAAAAAACTATGCGAAATAGAATATTTGTATTCAGTGTGAAAACTACAAGAGGATCTGCCTCGAGACACACAATACACAGTGGATCAGGAGATAGAAGCAACTGAGGTGATACAACAGCTGTGACATACATGAGTCACTAAGTGTCATGAGCCCTCGATCACGTCTCAAGATCAGCGTGCTTATTAAGCAAAAATGAGAAGTGAAGGTGTTGATCAAGCCTCGGGATGCGTGTGCCACATTCTCCCATATTTTGGTCATCCTATGTAACCTATCTTTTCTTCATCTCAACAACCATAGATTCTCTTCGGGATCCATGCTGTTGATGTCTCCCATTAATTCGCTTGAGTCGTGCAAGCCTCATCTCCTACAAACCAGCTGCCACGTGCCTTCGCTTTACTCGTCCAGCTTGTCCACAGTCAGCGTTATTCTCCAATCGATGCACAACAACTTCAGCCAATTAAGACTTGCCATGTGTCTCGAACTTGCAAACAAGCTCACAATAGCCACATATTATCCTCGGTGCACGTGTCAATCATGATACCACGAAAATCACATTCTCTATCCTCTAGAGACCAATTTTAGTAGTTTTATATAAATATGACTTAGGGTATTAATTAGAGGATCCGACTTCTATATTTTTCTCAATTTCTAATATATTTTGTTTTATGCTCTTCAGCCATGAGAGACTAATCTCATGGCCTAGGCAAGACTGCAAGGGAGGTTCGACTGTTCCCGACCATGGATTTGTGAGATTTATTTATCTTAATTTCGTTGCTTTTCATTGGTGTTTTATTTTCTTAAGTATTGATTAATTAATTAAGGTTAGATTTATATTTAAACCTTAGTTTTTTTACTAGTGAGTTGTAAGGATCCGTCCTCATGCAATAAGATCACACTAGTGGCAATTAACCGTACCAATTGATTCACCCCTTTTTGGGGTCGGTTAAATATCTTAAGGATCTAGGCTAAATCGGATACACTAGTGATCCAGTTGTCTAGGTGTAGTGCCTTCAAAATATCCATTGCGGTCATCACGTTAAACCCAATGCGCTTGAGTATAGGGTTATACGTTTAGCTAGGGAAGTAGTCACTATCATACCTTAGTTATCGAGAATAGAAAGTGTGAGGAACTGCATATGTTACAGAGTCTATAGCTACACTAGGATACTTTTGATTTGTATAATTTACATAGATTGATGACCAAATCCAACTTTTTATCGAATCGAACTTGTATGTCTTAACCTATGAATTTTTTATTAATTCATTTCAAAACAATTTCCATTGCTTTATTTATTTCATTGCCATTTAGATTAGTTAATTTATTCATTCTCTCAAAACTTCGATTTTTCTCTTTCATTGACAACCTTAAAAGAATATCAATCTATGTGGGATCGACCCTTTACCGCTATCTACAAAATAGTTGGTTTGAGAATTATATTTTATAGATGCGTTTGGCGTGCGTCAATTTTTGGTGCCGTTGCTGAGAATTTTTTTCTTTCTTTGGTGTTATTTTATTTATTTGTTTATTTATTTTATTTTTTATTTTTCTATCTAGTCTTTTATTCATAACATTATGCAGGCAACCGCACGATGGGCTCCTACTCCTACAATTATGGTCAATTCGAAGACTCAAATTATTACAATGTGAATGTGGTAGGTATGTCACATAATGGACATCAATTTTCTAACATGCATTCTTTTGTGCACCAGGTCGAGGTTTGCAAAATTTGTGAAGAATATTCTCATTCCACATATGATTGTCCTTACTATCCATAGTATGAGAATCATCACTATTCTAGCTATGCATCGCCACAACCTGACTTCTTTGAGCTCATGCCAAGTCCACAGATTCCTCAACATGAATAGAGGTCTATAAAAGACATGATGAATGACTTGATCTTCAGAGAACTACCTTTTCAACAAAGTCATCAACAATGTCATGCAGAGAACCAACAGTTTCAATAAAGCACCTCCTTGGAAGATATGATGAAGCAATTAATTGATGATCAACAACGGTTTTATAAAGAGATTCAACAATTTTCGCATGTGACAGGATTGAAGAACTAGGAAGCTCAACTTATTCAAATCAATACCACACTTCAGAATATGATTGACGAGAAATAGTTGTGTAGTACACAACCAATTTTTCATCATAGGAGAATGTGAGTGTTAATACATTGAAGAATGTTGAGGTGAATGAGGTTACACAGGTGGAGGACTATTGGAGCGAAACGGCGGAAAGACTTGAAGTCTTTCAAATTGAGCAATAAATTATCATTGCACTAGATGAGAGGTGGAAAATGAGATGAAAATTGAAGTCATTTCAAAAAGGTCGGAGGAGCCGCAGAGAGAGAGCAAGGAAGACCAACCTCTGGTGTTGGTGAAACCACCTACCTTCCCATGCATATTTGTTAAACCTTTTAAGGGAGTGGAAGTAAAGGAGCATTCACAGATTTTCTACACTGCCGACACCTTTGTGTTGGATGATCATGATGCGACAAAATCTTTTATGTTAGAAGTCCTGAATAAGCTCCCAAGTCTGAAGGAGGGCGTGTTTTTGCATTGCACAAAGCTATAGAAGCACCATAGTTATTGATATCTCGAAATGAGAGGGCATCACATGATAAATCATGCCAAGTCTAGCCAAAGACTTAAAAGTAAGGCGCTTGTTGGGAGGCAGCCCAGATTTGTTTTTATTTCTTTTACTTCTAGCATTTATTTCAGTTTTAGTTTTTTTATGTTTAATAAAGCCCTAACTTGGTTTCTTGGATTTTTGTAGGTGTTATGTTTGATGAGCACCGAAGGCACTGGAGCACCTCTTGAGTTTTACTAGGTTAGGTTTTGGATTACATTTTTTTTAGCATGACTTGAGCATTTTTTAGGGAATTAACATATTACTAGGGTTTCAGGTGTTTTGAGACTTGGTTGGGACAAAACCCAACTTAAGTCATCGCATTAGTGGCGCGTCTTTGAGTAGACCCAAAACTCTAGACTTCATTCCATCATCTTGTTGATTTCACCCTTAGTTGAAAGACTTAAGGCTCGAAAGATTCGGTGGGAATTATTTAGGTTAACTCATATGCTTATTAGTTCTTACTCTTATTATGATGATTTTCTTTCATAGTTTCTTTTGTCACCTAGACATGAGAGCTTTTGTTCATTCACTAGTTTTTGGAGACTTTTATCATGCATGCCTTTATATCATCTTCTTATTTCTTTATCCATGTTCTTTTTAACCACTATTTTTTCTTTTTTCTTTTTGTTGCGTGGATTCCTTGACTTGTTTTGAACCTTGAGGACAAAGTTCGGAATAATTTTAGGGTTACTTTAGGATTTGTGGATTGAGTTGGATAGGTTCTTTAGGAAAGATCGTAGGTGAGATCATTTAAAATTTTCAATTATATGCGGTTGATAGATGGTAATGGTGGTGTTTAGTACCTCTTATTCTCTCATTTCTTCCATTTATTTTCCCTTCATACTTCTCTATCTCATTTCATTAGGAGTTGATACACTTTCATGCATGTATTTTGTATAGTTCTCATTTTTATTTTTGTTTAGAGTCACCAAAAACTTTGTTTTCATGCCTTTGGTTGTGGATGAGTAAACTATGGTTAACTTTTTGACTTGAAACTTAGGGAAAATTAGGAGAAACATGCACTCGAGCCCGTAGTCCGACACTTTTATGACTTCATGATTAGGGACTTGGTATCTTGGTTAAGCCTTGTGCTAGATACCAAAAGGGGCAGACGGTCATAATTGTGCAAGTCAAATTTCTAGGGTTCTAGAACAAGGATGTAACTTATCGAGACTGAATTCCTATGATTGAAACACTTTTGAGGAAATGATTTAGGCCATTTTTGAATAAAACCCTTAGCCTCAAGCCTACCTAAAGTAATTTCCCTAGTTAACCCATTTTGAGCCAACCCAACCTTTATCTCTTTCATACCTAATGTTAAATCCATAGACATAGCCTGATATATTCCTTTACCTAGTTGGAAACTAATCTTAGACTTGAAATCGTTAAAAAGAGACATGAGGAGATAAAAAATTTAGAGAATAAGAAAAAAATTTGTTTATATGCCCAAAATAAAGGGAAAGTCATGATTAGAGAGTCTTACATAAAACGACATCCATAGGAAATGGAGCAGGGAGCTGGTGGTTGGAAAAAAGTGAGGACTGCACATATTAAAAGAAAATTGAATTTAAATGCAGTAAACTCACTTTCATGTTCTCAGAGAATCATTTGATAGTCTAAGTTTTAGTTTTCCAATGTTTCGCATTAGCTTTATACCATTTCCTTGGTACCTCATCTTAGCCATGTTACAACCTATTAAAGTCCTATTGATTTCCATTAGTGCTAAGTCTACAATAGTGGAGTGTGTGGTTGTATTTCTCGCTTATGGTACTTTTTGGGGGTTGATGTGCTATTTTTACGAAGATTGTAAACTTGCGTGCTTAAATGTATAGACCAAGAAAACTCATGAGTAGTTGTTGGCGTTTTGACCGAGCCTATGTCTTTAAAGTGTGATCTTAATTATGTTTGGGTTGCAGTTCTTGATATATCATAACTCCAAAATTTCTTGAGTGGCTTGTTAACTTGGCGACTATGTAAACCAAAGGAACTCCATGAATTTTGAATCGGGTGTAGGATTAGTTTAGTCAGTGCATAACTATATTAAGTGTCTAATTTACTTATGTTTTGTCATTTACACCTTCGCTCGGGACGTGCTAAGTCCTAAGCTTAAGGGTATTTGATAAGTTGCTAATTATGTAATTATATTAAGGTTATTTATATATTTTTTATTGTTAAGTCTCCAAAATATTAGCCCAATTGTTCTCATTTATTATTTTTAGTTTTAACAGAGTGCGCGGTTGAATTCAGAGCGAAAATACCAGAGTAGAGTATTTACATGTAGTGTGTATAAATAACATAGGATCTGCCTCGAGTCACGCATTGCACAGTTGACTAAGAGGTGACCAACAGCCGAGTGACGCAACTCAGAGACACATTTCTATACAAAGCGTACAACAGCCACTCGATCACGCCTCGAGACACGCATGGAATAGTTGATGAAGAGTTGAGGAGCGACCAAGTAACGCAGAAGGATACACACTTAAGCCACATCATTTAAAACAACCCTTAATCATGCCTCAAGATACGAGACTGCACGTTCTCCCATGATTTTGGTCAATCTTGTGCGTTTCTCTCCTCGTTTCAGTAGCTCTAAGATCTGCATCGAGATGCATTTAGTGTTGTCTTCCATTATCTCTTGTGAACCTTTTGAGTGCTTTCCTTCTCGCCAGCATCCATTAGATTCGACTTGAGATACGCATCGCTGCTGTTTCCCCCATTTTTGCTCGAGCAACTCGAACGCCTCCTTACACCAACTGCCTGCCACGTGGCAGCCTTCCATTAGGCCAGCACGTCTTCGTTAGTTCTTCTCTCCAATCACGACTCGCCATGTCATCACAACAAGCAGCTTCAGCAAATCAAGGCCTGCCACATGTCCTGAACCCTGCAATGAACTCACAACAGCTACAGATTGTCCTCAGCACACGTGTCAATAATTATACCACTAAAATCACATTCTCTCTCCTCCATAGACCAATTTTAGTAGTTTTAAATAAATAGGAGTTAAGGATTCATAGGGGGGTCGACTTCTATATTCTACACCTCTTCTATTCGATTTCCTCTCTCTCCCTCTACTTCTATTCTTTTGCTTTGTGTTCTTCAAACCATGAGACACTAATCTCTTGGCCTAGGCAAGACTGCAAATGAGGTTTGACTAGTCTTATCTATGAATTTGTGAGATTTATTTATTTTAATTTCATTGCTTTGCATTGTTATTTTATTCCCTTTGTTATTGATTGATTAATTGGAGTTACATCTAGATTTAAACCCTGATTCTTTAACCAGTGAGTCATAAGCATCCGTCCTTATGCAATAAGACCACACAAGTGGCAATTGACCCTACCATTTGATTCGTTTCTTTAATTAATTAAGGTTAGATTTATATTTAAACCTTAATTCTTTTGCCAGTGAGTCGTAAGCATCCGTTCTTATGCAATAAGACCACACTAGTGGCAATTGACCATACCAATTGATTTGCCCATTTTGGGACCGGTTAAATACCTTAGGGATTTTTGCTAAATCAGACACACTAGGGTCATCGTATTAAACCCAATGCGCTTGAGTATAGGCTTATATGTTTGGCAAGGGAAATAGTCATTGTCATACCTTGACTATCGAGAATAGGAAATGCAAGGAACCGCATACGTTACCGAGTCTATAGCTACACTAGGATACTTTTGATTTGCATATTTTACATAGATTGATGACCAAATCCAATTTTTTTCGAGCCAAACTTGTATGTCTTGACCTAGATATTTTTTTTATTAATTGATTTCAAAACAATTTCCATTGCTTTATTTATTTCATTGCTATTTATATTAGTTAATTTATTCATTCTCTCAAAACTTTCGTTTCTTTCTTTTACTACCTTAGAAAGAATATCAATCTATGAGGATCGACCCTTTACCACTATCTATAAAATATTTGGTTCATGAATTATATTTTATTGACGCATTTGGATCGTGTCAATGTCAAATCCTGATATTTTAAATCGGTAATTACGGTTAATCCAGGATTAAGGAAGATTAATTATGGTTTTGGCCGCGAATCAGGAGTTAAAGACCGGTGAAATTGAGATTTTTAATTAATTTTATTATTATGTGGTGTGTGCCAATGTTGTGTACTATATATTACATTATTTTGTGAAATTTAAGTTAATCGAATAAAATCGAGATTTTATGGGGTTATGTCTCGAGATACATGTCGAGACGGTTGCCGAGAGAGTTGAAATATCGATTCAAACTATTGTTTTGAATTTTGAGAAAAATAAATGAAATTAAGTTTAAAAATTCAAATTTGAAGTTTAAATGGGCTTAAAGAGCCGACGTGGGGATTTATCCTCGGTATGCGTGTAAGTCGAGATTGGAGGTAGTGTGAAATGAGATGAAGTTTGTGCAAGGTCTTGTTCGAGTTTTGTGTCGGTTGATAGTCGTCGAGGTTGAGATTTGGTACAAAGTGGTGCAAGTTTGGATAAGAATTGCAAGAGGATTGGTCCATAATATGGCAAGGACAAAGTTAAGATTTTTTGGGTTTTGGTGTGAGCAAAACCAGTGTTATGGACATTTCATGAAGATGAACTATTTCGTCGAGAGTTTTGTTCAATTAGGTGAAAAGTCGGATAGAAAACGGGCGCCGGAAGTCAAAACACGCCAAAATAAGGATTTTTGGAACTAATAAATAAAAAGAAATTAAGCTGCTGACAAGTAGCTGATGGTTTATATATAAATAAAGAAGAAAAAAATCATCAAACGAAAAAAAAATCAATCGATTTCTATTATATTCAACAGAACGTTTTCTCCTAACCCTCACAATTCGATCTTTCGCTCTGCAAGTTCCCGACATCTGATTTTCGCTCAGTTTCTTTCCACAAAATCGTAGAGCATTACGAGACGGTCAGTTCAAACTAAGTTTCTGCGATAGAAACGAGGTATTCAGCCTGCAATTTGGTAAATTCTTAATGCCAGGCATTTTTCCTCAATTCAATTTGAATTCTCGCGATTTTTTGATTTCTTTTGCGAGGTTTTGGAATTGTTATTAATTGGTATATTGGATTGATTTGTGTCAATTTGGGATAAATTCCACCGACGTGGGTTATGGTTTTGATGAGGTGAACTAATGCAATTCAGTTGATAACTATTTGGAGATGTTTTAATAGTTGATATTGATTGTTGGTTTTAATCCAACTTGACTCCACGGGGTGTGAAAATATTTTGGTGTTGGTATCGGGTGGTTTCGTGGCATTTATTGTCAAGTTTTGAGGATTTAATTGCGAAAATATTAATTTGGAGAAGTTTTTTTGAGTTCAAAATATATAAAGTTGCCAAGTCGACATGCCATATGAGAAAATTCATAACTTCTTCATCAGTGATCCGATTTGGGTGTTCTTGGAGTCTATGGAAAGTAGAACATGAGTACTACAAGTTCCTTTAAGGTCATCATGACAAATATTGAGGTTTTCAAGGTTAAAAAGTTACCCTAAATTGGCTAGTTGAAAGTTAGTTGAAATTGTCATATAAATTAATATTTTTGGAAACTGTTCTCAAATGTATTTTGATTGCGATTTCATTGGGCTTCATCATATCGTTTCACTTGAAGCTTAACCCATAATATAATTAGGTATGTAGAGAAGCTATTGGAACCATTTTCAAGGTGATCCGATGCTCCGAGAACCTCGAAAACTAAGCTTGAAGTTGGCTGTTTGTATGGTTAAGTAAATCCCATGGTAACCTTTACATTGTATAATTATATTTTGTATAAATTGTATTGATCCTTGAATTGCATTACATTATATAATTATATTTCGTATAAATTGCATTGATCCTTGAATTACATTTTTGTTGTACATGCATACACGGTTTGGGAGGGTAAGGTGTTACGAGTCTCTTTATAGTGTTTATATCAGGGTTATTGAACACTATATTATGCTTGAGGGGCTGGAGTCACTGATACTTTGCATCATATGGTTATCTTGAGATTACGTTGAATCAGATCATACTCCCATAGTCTAGAGGAACGAGACTCATTTGATTATTCTCTCCGCGTATGAGTCCTTATTATTGTTTACTTACCACATTCGGATACTGGTCGTCTGATTATGGTCGGATAACAGAAACAAAATGGATTCACGGTTGTATTTAGATTCCTTGGATTATATTGTTCGTTTAAATTTCTTGGATTAGTACGCATTTGATTATTACAGGTGTACTGGATAGTGTGGGGTTTAATTATTTGACATTATCAAATTTTTATAATTAGATAATGACATGTTTTAGCAGCGAGAAAGGAAAGAAAAAGCTTTCCGATTATTGGCGACTTGCTCAGTTTCTTTCTCTCTATGTTTGTATTACTTTTGAATATAAAATATTGTATAAATGGGTTTTTGGGTTCGTGTGAGGTTAAGATATCATTTGAAAGTGTTGAAATGGTTTCGAGAAGGATTTGAATTGTTTTAATGGTTTTAGGATAAATTAGAATGCCGAGAAGTTAGGGTATTAATGATTTAATAATGTTGAGAGTCTGAGATAGGTTAGAATGAATAAATAATCATTATTAATGCGATATATTTTTTATGGGGTGGATTGTGAGTCCTTCGGCATTTCCACCAAGCTGAGCAGGTTTGTTGAAGATTTATGAAGGCTGGGATTTCCGGTGTGGGCTTAGAAATAGAGGAGATGCTGAGGAAAAAATTTTACGAATATTTAAGGATTATATAATTAATCTTTACTAATTTTGAGGTACAAAATCCATTTTTGAATCTCTTTGTGGTTGATAAAGAATCGTATTTAATAAATACTCTGATAAATTTTTATGTAATTCTTGTGATTGAGGGTCAGGCCGCTAGATTATCAGAGGTTTACAGTAATCTAAGGCGGTCAGATGCCCTAATTAAGTGGGGTCTGACAATGTTGGTATTAGAGCCTAGGATTCTAAAACAATCTTGCTGATTGACGCCTAGTGAGTGATTAGTTGGGAAGTAACGCAATGGAACAGGGTCTAAAAGTTTAAAAACTTTATGATTGTGTTATGTGTGTTTTATATTATTGAGATATCGATGGATATGGGCTTGTCGAACCACATTTCTTGCAATTTTTATTGAGAAAAATTATTAGTGGACAACAAGAGCTGGATTAGGGATCTGAAGAGGATAATAAGGATCCACAATGTGTGGACTCAAACACATTTGAGAACTTAGCTGTGAAGATGTTAGAGTCGATAAATACCTAAGCTACCAACCCAGGTATTTGTGGTTATTTTGCCCAAGAAGTTCCTAATGCCACTTTAGTCACTCAGGAAGAGCAGACTACCATTGCAGTTCATCCGAGAGTTGAATCAGTTATTGTAGTTTTCGGTTTAAATTGATACATTCATTGATAATGGAATGTTATGGGAGGAAAAGTAGGAAGAGTTTGGTACCATTATAGTAAGGATTAAACTGAACATTCTGTGAGAAGTTCGAGATAAGGCCAATACCTATGTGATGATACAAGTTTTCAGAACGAATCACGATGATATTAGGGCATCGTGGAGTCAGGACAAGAATTAAATTTTGTGGCTAAAATTTTTTTTCCTTTCAGGTTTAGATTTGAGGATTAGTTGAGATGTCACAGACATATTTTTCAGCCTTTAAGTTGAAAAAGTACACCTTAGTCGTAAAGGAATGGATGTAAGGGTCGAGGATCTCAAGGGGGTAGGCCTCGAATCAGAGATCGACACCTATTCATGAATCTTTTGTAAGTAATAAACCATCAGTGACATGTTTTAGGTATGAAAAAAGAGTCACATTAGCTAAGACTATTCTCGGAATCTGAGTGTGATTACATGTTTTGGAGTTACTGGAGTTTGATGTGTCGTTGATAATGGATTGACTAGTCAATAGGAAAGAAATCGAAACTCTTGCCGAAACTATAGTACAGAGGCAAGATATGAAATTAAACTAGAGGAAATTCTTGTCGTTGTTAATTCTCGGATGTGTTTCCTGATAATTTACCTTGAATTCCATTTCTGAGAGAGATTGATTTTGTGATTGATTTGTTTTTAGGAACTAAACCAATAACTATTCCTTCCTATTGGATGGTTCCGAAAGAATTGGCGGAGTTGCAGAAATAGTTGAAGGAGTTGTTGGATAAAGGTTTCTTAACCGAAGTAAGTCGCCATAGGGCGCACCAATCCTTTTTGTGAAAAATAAGAATGGTAATTCGAGTCTCTACATTGATTATAAATAGTGAAACATAGTAACTGTTCAGAATAAATATCTAATGATTTGTTTGATCAACTGAATAGA
This sequence comes from Stephania cephalantha, assembly GCA_039657325.1. Lineage (NCBI taxonomy): Eukaryota > Viridiplantae > Streptophyta > Magnoliopsida > Ranunculales > Menispermaceae > Stephania > Stephania cephalantha. Next base: position 38,105,465 of record CM077576.1, read on the forward strand.
TCAAAACTCTTTTCAAAGATTTATTTTCATTAGGTTACTATCAGTCGAGAGTTTAGGAAGATGATATACAGAAAACTGCGTTTAGTATCAGATATAGTTACTTTGAGTTTATTGTTATGTCATTTGGGTTGACTGATGTTCTGGTAATTGTTGTAGATTTGATGCAGAGAGTGTTGAGGTTGTGTTTGGGTCACTTTATGATAGTGTTCATTGATGATATCGAGATATACTTTAAGACTCACGAGGATCATGAATAATATCTTAGAGTTAATCTCTAAAATTTGAGAAATCTAAGTTTAGCCAATGCGAGTCTTGGTTGTTTGAGGTGAAGTTTTTGGGTGATGTGGCTTACATGAAATGAATTTTGGTGGATACAGCCAAGAATGAGGCTATCATTGGTTAGTCGAAACCTATTAAAGTGATGGAGATACCAAATTTTTTGGGTTTGGATGGTGATTATTGTCGATTTGTGAAATATTTTCAAAGATAGTTGGGCTAGTTACTAAATTAACTCAGAAAAATATTTCAATTATTTGGTCAAACGAATGAAATGTTGTATTTTGATAAATAGAAGAAGCGTTTGACTTCAGCACCAGTTCTTGTATTGCTTAAAGTGAGGAAAATACTTACATTTTAGACTGATACATTGAAAATGGGTTTGAGTTGTGTGTTAATGCAAAATGGAAGGGTGATTGTTTAGGCTTCTTGTCAATTAAATATTCACAAGAAGAATTATTCTGTTTATGATTTGAAATTAGTGGCGATTAAGTTTGTTTTGAAGCTGTGGAGATATGGGGGAAGTTTTACACTATTTTCAAATCATAAGAGTTTGAATTATTTGTTCTCTCAAACAAAATTGAATGCGGACAATAATAATAGTTGAATATTAGAAAGACTTTAATTTTAGTCTTAAATATTATTCGAGTGAAGTTAATGTTGTTACTGACGCATTGAGCAGAGGAGTGCTGAAACATTGCATGCTACTAGTTGATTGACTTACGAATATGAGTTGCTCGAAAAAGTCATTGTTATGATTTTGTCGGAGGTTCTTGAGGTTAATAATGAACAGACTTATGCTAAGTTTAGAGTACAACTCGTCTCTATTCAGGAAGTGATAGAGTGTCAACAAAGTGATATGGGTTATGAAAAGTGTAAGGGGTTTGCTTATATTAGTAATAATCTAGATTGATGAGTTTGTGGATTAAAGTTTGAGGTTTAAAGGCAGACTGTGGATTCCACTGGTGGCTAAGATTCGGGATGAAATATTGAGAGAATCTCATCGATTTAGATTTAGCATTCATCCTGACAGAACTGAAATATGTTATGATATTGGGTGATTGTATTGGTGGCCAGGGATGAAAACTGACGTGGGTGATTATGTGGGGAAATGTGAGATTTGTCATCAAGTTAAGGCCGATAGGCGAAAACTTGGAGATATGTTGCAGCTACTTCCCATATTGTAATGAAAATGAGAATATATCGTGATAGAATTTGTTATTCATCTGCCTATTTCTTGGGAGAAACATGATGTGGTGTGAATTATTGTTAATGGACTGGCAAAGTCTGCTCATGCTTTTTTTATGTACATTTCGGATACCTTTATACACCTGAGCTTGTTATGTGGGCGAGGTGGCTCACTTGTTTGGTGTGTCGCTAATGATATTTTCTTATCTTAATGCTCGGTACCATCAGGGTTGTGGCAGGGCATACAAGAATTATTTCAACATTCAGTTTTATTTCAGTTCTGTATTTCATCCTTAGGTGGATGGTCAGACTGAAAAGTGGATTTATTTGTTGGAGGTAATGCTCAAGGCTTGTGTACTGGTATTTGGAGGTTCATGGGAATAATACATACCTTTGTGTGAGTTCTTTTATAATAACTGTTGTTAATATTTTATTGAAATGACTCCACTTTAGGCATGGTATATGATACCTTGTTGACCTCCTGTTGGTGGGGTCGAACTGGAGGATTGGGTGGAGTTGGAGTCATAAATGATTGGAGATCACACTGAGGTTGTGTACCAGATTCGTTTAGGATTGAAAACGGTTTAGAAAAATACAAAAGTTATTATGATCTCTATCATCGGTTTGTGATATATAGTGAAAGAAATTGTGTGCATATGAAAGTCTCCCCTCGCAAATGGCCATTACAGGTTTGGACTGAAAGGAAATCTCTTTTTTTATTTATTTATATGGTCATTTGAGATTGTGAAATGGGTTGGGGAGTTTGTGTATGGATTGGTAGTATCGCCTCAGTAAGCTAAAATTGATGACGTATTTGACGCGATTATGCTCAGGCGGAAAGAATCTGATTCGCATCATATAGTTGAATGGAATCAGTTTGATTTGTAGAGTAACGTGTTGTATGGAGAGCTAACATGAAAACGTTAGGCGTGTGTGAAAAAAACATTTTCTGAATCTCTTTGAGTTCAGGTAGATTTGGTTAAATTTTAATTTCGAGGACGAAATTCTTATTAGTTGGGAAGATTGTCAAATTTTGAAAATTTGAAATTGGTAATTACGATTAATCCGAGATTAAGGAAGCTTAATTATGGTTTTGGCCGCAAGTTGGGAGTTAAAGACCGGTGAGATTGAGATTTTTAATTAATTTTATTATTGTGTGGTGTGTGCGTAGTGTTGTGTACTATATATTATGTTATTTTATGAAATTCAAGTTAATCGAATAAATTCAAGATTTTATGGGGTTTTGTCTCGAGATACGTATCGAGATGGGTGCCAAAAGAGTTAAAATATCGACTTGAACTATTGTTTCGGATTTTGCGAAAAATAAGTGAAATTAAGTTTAAAAATTCAAATTTGAAGTTTAAATGGGCTTAAAGAGCCGACATGGGGATTTATCCTTGGTATGCGTGTAAGTCGGGATTAGAGGTAGTATGAAATGAGACGAAGTTTGTGCAAGGTCTTGTTCGATTTTTGTATCGGTTGACAGTAGTCGAGGTTGAGATTTGGTCCAAACTGGTGCAAGTTTGGATAAGTGTGGCAAGAGGATTGGTCCATAAGGATTCTGTATGTTATGGACAAAGTTAAGATTTTTGGGGTTTTGGTGTGACCAAAACCAGTGTTATGGTCATTTCAAGAAGATGGATTGTTTTGTCGAGAGTTTTGCTCAATTTGGTGAAAATTCAGATAGAAAACGGGCGCCGAAAGTCAAAACACGTCAAAATAGAGATTTAGGGAATTAATAAATAAAAAGAAATTAAGTTGCCGACAAGTAGCTGAGGGTTTATATATAAATAAAGAAAAAAATAAAAAATAAAAAATCAATCGATTCCTTTTATATTCAACAAAACCTTTTTTCCTAACCCTCTCAATTTGATCATTCGCTCCGCGAGATCCCGACATCCGATTTTCATTCAGTTTCTTTCTGCAAAACCGTAGAGCATGGCGAGACGGTCAGTTCGAGCTAAGTTTATGCAGTAGAAACAAGGTATTTGGCCTGAAATTTGGTAAATTCTTAATGCCAGACATTTTTCCTCAATTCAATTTGAATTCTCGCAATTTTTCAATTTCTTTCGCGGGGTTATGATAGAAATTAGTTGGAATTGTTGTTAATTGGTATATTGGATTGATTTGCATCAATTTGGGATAAATTCCACTGACGTGGGTTAGGGTTTTGTTGAGGTGAACTAATGCAATTCAATTGATAACTATTTTGGAGATGTTTTAATAGTTGATATTGATTATTGGTTTTAATCCAATTTGACTCCAGGAACTGTGAAAATATTTTGGTGTTGGTATCGTGTGGTTTCGTGGCGTTTATTGTCTAGTTTTGAGGACTTAATTGTGACAATATTAATTTGGAGAAGTTTTTTTTAGTTCAAAATATATAAAGTTGCCATGTCGACAGGCCATATGGGAAAATTCATAACTTCTTCGTTGGTGATCCGATTTGGGTGTTCTTGGAGTCTATGGAAAGTAGGACATGAGTACTACAAGTTTTCTTAAGGTTATCATAATAAATATTGAGGTTTTCAAGGTTAAAAAGTTACCCCAAGTTAGCTAGTTGAAAGCTATTTGAAATTGTTATATAAATTAATATTTTGGGAAAATGTTCTCAAGCGTACTTTGATCGCGGTTTTCATTGGGCTTCGTGATATCGTTTCACTTGAAGCTTGACCCATATTGGGTATGCAGGAAAGCTATTAGAACCATTTTCAAGGTGATCATACGCTTTGGGAACCTCGAAAATTAAGCTTGAAGTTGGTTGTTTGTAAGGTTAAGTAAATCCCATGGTAACCTTTACATTGTATAATTATATTTCGTATAAATTGCATTGATCCTTGAATTGCATTTTTGTTGTACATGCATACACGGTTTGGGAGGGTAAGGCGTTACGAGTCTCCTTATAGTGTCTATACCGGGGTTATTGAACACTATATTATGCTTGAGGGGCTGGAGTTACTGATACTTTGCATCACGTGGTTATCATGAGATCACGTCGAATTAGATCACACTCCCATAGTCTATAGGGACGAGACTCGTTTGGTTACTTTCCACGCGCATGAGTCCTTATTACTGTCTACTTACCACTTTCGGATACCGATCTTCTGATTGGGGCCGAATAACAGAAACGGGATGGATTCACAGTTGTATTTAAATTCCTTAGATTATATTATTTTTTTAAATTCCTTGGATTATTATGCATTTGATTACTACAGGTGTATTGGATAGTGTGAGATTTACTTATCTGACATGATCAAATTTTTATAATTAGATAATGACAGGTTTTAGCAGTGACAAAGTAAAGGAAAAAATATTGTATAAATGGGTTTTTGGGTTCGTGTGAGGTTATGATATCTTTTGAAAGTATTGAAATGGTTTTGATAAGAATTAGAATTGTTTTAATGGTTTTAGGATGGATTGGAATGCCGAGAAGTTAAGGTATTAATGATTTAATAATGTTGGAAGCTTGAGATAGGTTAGAATGAATAAATAATCATTATTAATGTGATATATTTTGTTATGGGGTGGATTGTGAGTCATTCGGCATTTCCACCAAGCTGAGCTGGTTTGTTGAAGATTTATGAAGGTCGAGATTTCCGGTGTAGGCTTAGAAATAGAGGAGATGCTGACGAAAATTTCTTACGAATATTTGAGGATTATATAATTAATCTTTACTGATTTTGAGGTACAAGATTCTTTTTAGAATCCTTTTGTGGTTGATAAAGAATCGTATTTGATTGACGAGAAAGAGTTGTGAAGTACACAACCTATTTTTTACCCAGAGGAGAATGTAAGTGTTGATGCGTTGAATAATGTTGAGGTGAATACGGTTACACAGGTGGAGGACTATTGGAACGAAGCAGCGAAAATACTTGAAGCTTTCGAATTGAGCCATTAATTATCATTGCACTAAACGAAGAGGTGAAAAATGAGATGAAAAGTGAAGTCATTTTAGAAAGACCGGAGGAGTCGAAGAAAAAGAGCAAGGAATACCAACCTCTGGTGTTGGTGAAACCACCTACCCTCCTATGCATATTTGTTAAACCATTTAAGAGGGTGGAAGTAAAGGAGCATTCGCAGATTTTCTACACTAGCGACACCTTTGTGTTGGATGATTATGATGTGATAAAATATGTTATGTTAGAAGTCCCGAATGAGCTCCCAAGTCTGAAAAAGGGCGTGCATGTTGCATTGCCCAAAGCTATAGATGCACCATTAGTTGTTGATATCTCGAAAGGAGAGGGCATCACGTGATAAATCATGCCAAGTCTAGCCAAAGACTTAAAAGAAAGGCGCTTGTTGGGAGGCAGCCCAACTTTATTTTTATTTCTTTTACTTCTTGCATTTATTTCAGTTTTAGTTTTTTATGTTTAATAAAGCCCTAACTTGGTTTCTTGGATTTTTGCAGGTATTATGTTTGATGAGCACCAAAGGCACTGGAGCACCCCCTGAGTTTTACGAGGTTTGGTTTTGGATTACATTTTTTTAGCATAATTTGAGCATTTTTTAGGGAATTAACATATTACTAGGATTTTAGATGTTTTGATACTTGGTTGGGACATAACCCAACTTAAGTCGCTGCATTAGTTGCGTGTCTTTGAGTAGACCCCAGATCCTAGATTTCATTACATCATCTTGTTGACTTCACCCTTAGTTGAAAGACTTTAGGCTCGCAAGATTTGGTGGGAATTATTTAGGTTAACTCCTATGCTTATTAGTTCTTGCTCTTATTATGATGATTTTCTTCCATAGTTTCTTTAGTCACCTAGACATGAGAGCTTTTGTTCATTCACTAGTTTTTGGAGACTTTTATCATGCATTCCTTTGTATCATCTTCTTATTTCTTTATCCATGTTCTTTT